>CM046030.1:17027663-17317663 GCA_025215565.1 Flaveria ramosissima
TCACAGACATGGTGCCTGCTCGTATATGATTCTCGATGAGTTGAGCGGTGATAGTAATTGCTTCTTCCATGGTTGTGGGTCGGCTACCCACCACAGCATCTTGAATTTGGGGTGGTACACCCTTAATGAACTTCTCGATGTTGCGGGGGATAGTGTCGACCATGTGAGGCAGCAGTATACTCAACTCATGATGCCTAGTTGAGCAGGCCAAATGATCACCACCATCTTGCTTCAAGTTCCAGAATTCCTCCTCCAACATTTGTAGTTCACTCCTTGGGCAGAACTTCGTGATGGCGATGTTCTTGAACTCTTCCCAGGTAAGTGCTATCACAGCTTCAGCACCACGGTTTCTCTTCTTGCTATTCCACCAGGTAAGTGCCCTTTGTTGGAGCATACTAGTGGCATAACGAACTTTGAGTGCCTCGGGACACTCACAGTTGACAAAGGTATTTTCCATGCTCTCGAACCACTCAAGAAGACAAGTGGCTCCTTCCTTTCCACTAAAACTAGTGGGCTTGCATGAGCTAAAGTGCTTGAAAGTGCAGGTTTGATTGTTGCGCCCTTGATTCGCACTATTTTCACCTTGACCATTGCCATTGTTGTTGTTGCTAGCGTTGGTCATCAAAGTACTATTGAGTTCAGCAACCATGGTCGGGATAACGGCGGCCATTTGTCGGGTGATCATGGCGGCTTGCTTACGATTGGAACTTCCACGCTTTCCATGATGACGAGACATGCTGGAATATACAAAATGAGTTAGACACGAGAAAGAGAATAACAAGGAGTATATTTTAAACAAGGATAAGTCAAGAGTTGTAAGGCACATGGAATGGTTCCATTTGGTAACGCATTACCATTTGAAAACGTTGACACGTCAAGGTAAATTGACCCATTCGCCTTAGAAACTTGTGTATGTTGACCATAGTTTATCACTCATCCCAGAAATCCCCAGGTAAGCATAACTAGTCCCGTAAGATTTATGCGATATGCTTGCCTTAGATTGAGGGCCTTTTGCCAGGAAACTAGGATACAGGTGTCTATGAGTCACACAAATTTCTTAGGTTCATGAAATCAAAACGTTGATGAGATTTTTATAGATTAGACATAAGTCTAAAGATCCAAATCATAAGCATAAGTATACGATTCCGCGTGTCGTCAAGAATAAGATTAAGAAGTTTCATTTCGGGGAGAGCCAAAGAGTCAAGGATACGTTTAGGGAGACAAGTAACAAAGTTTTAACAATTACAAGGCAATCCTATGCTAAGGCATCAAGTTGCACATAAGTATGGCATAACATTATGTAGCATGCAAAACAATATACTTTTACAAGAATAATAATATTATTCTATAAGGTTCATGCATAAATTATAGTCTAGGTCACCATTTCTAATAACCTAAATCCCTATAGTTATGAGCTCTGATACCAATCTGTCACACCCCAACCTTGACGGCGGAATCGTCGAGATGTGAGGGTTAAGATTGTTCACAACCACATAACGCTATATTTAAATGTAAATATTAAAATTATAAGTTTTAAAGGAAAGTACAAACATAAGTCTCAATCATAAAATAGTTCCAAGCATAACATAACAAAACATAATCCTTTTATTCCATTAACTAGGTCCAAATCCTAGATTATTGCAAGCTTCATTTGACCACTTTAAACTTGGGCATTTCCTGAAACATGATAAAAATAAAAGGTCAACTATAAACTTGGTAAGTTTCCAAGAGTTTTCATACATAATATAATCAAAGTTTACAAGTAGCAATTCATGTCATAGGTTATGAGTTAGCAAGTTTATAGAACACATATCGTTACAACCAAACCTCGACTTAAATACAAGAATATAAGATTTTCTAAGTGTATTTGGTTCCCATGATGAACAAGCATACGTCATCAGGAGCCGACAATACATTGGCTTTAGTACCAAAAGGCTTGTCAGGCCCAAAGATCTAAGACGTCGCCAGGCTAGCAATAGTTAATGATTGCAAACAAAATATGTATCTCATATAACACTTACAACACACAAATAACCATGACAAAATATAAAAATAAATTGCAAGTGCTTTACAAGTTTAAACGTTTACAAGTGTATGTTGAATAAGTATCATGTTTCACCCCAAAGTGTGTGAAAAATATAAAAAGTGGCAAGGAAACTCACATGGCAATAAGTATAAGAATGATGATTATTAAGAAATAATAATAAACGTTCCAACGCAATCCTTCACAAAGTACCTAAGAATATATACATTATAAGCTTAAGTTTACTAATGAGTTTAAAGATTCAACGGGAGCTAGGGCTTCAATTGATATTTGGGTGGTTTCAATAACTAAATTAAACAAAATGATATAGTTGATTCTGTTTTGATTTAATGAAAATATAATATTCGAGCATTTTATTATAATGCAATGAATAAAATCATGGGTAGTAAAGTTTAAATAATCTTTTATAATTTTGTTTTAAAATACTTATAATTTATACAATAGCATATAGATAATGTACGAGTCAATAATAATTTAGGGTTTTAAATCATTATTTTTATACATAAAATAATAAATAAATAAATAAAGAAAAAAAACTAAATATAACTCTTGTTTTATGAAACGTTTAAATCCTTTAAAAATAAATTTATAGAAAATAAAGTGATTTTGAAAATACACAAAGTTTATAAACTACCTTCAATAATTTTTTAGAAATTTTACACATCTTAAAACACTTGAAAAACAATAAAAAAAAGGGATTGAGGGTCCCCGCGTTCGAACCCGGGACCTCAAACCCACAATGCCCACACACTTACCAGCACACCAAAGGCATCAGCCGCGTTTGGTAACCGTTTTTAAATGTTAGAAACACAACCAATAAGATTTCCCCCAATCCTATGAACCCTAGTTTGCTATTGATCCAGATCAAACACCAGATCGAATGCATTTACAGAAATTGACATGGGGCTTTGATTCCCCATGTAATTTCGAGTTTATAGATATGTTTAATTACCCGGTATTGGTTAGATTTCGATGTCACCACTTGAAGAATAGTCGCGACCGTAAACTCGTTCTGTTTGCGATGCAATGGTTGATGATATTCAAATTCGTGATACAGGAAGCTTCCAAGGATCTTGATGATTGAAAGCCCTTTGCCAATTGTAGTTAAGAGAGCTCGGAATAGTGCCCTCGAGTAAGTTGCAGATCGTGACAAAGGTGTCGATCGAATGCAATGTTCGTGTGTGTTTCAGGTAAAATTATGTTGATTACAAGTTTAGGAATAGATAGATGATTGATTAGGTTGAGTTAATTGAGTTATCATTGGTGTTTAAGGCTCGAACGGTTGTGGGTTTTAAGGCTTCGGTTATACATTCGATTAAGCTTAGTAACCGATGATTAAACGCCTTTAATTGGTACATTCAAGTTCGAAATGAGCTCTAGGAAGATTGGGGAACGGTTTTGGGTCTCGAATCGACCAATTTCGACAATTCATAGCCTCGCCGGAGTTGGCCGGAGATGGCCGGAAAATCGGGGTGTGTGATGGGTTGGAATTATAAATTTGAAAGTTACACTTTGGCCCCTCGGTTTTGAATTCTTATTATTTTATGCATAAAACTTTCATTTGAAGGTTTCAAAAAGACAAAACACACCCCTAACCTTATAAATTTAAGTTTTAACATTTTTAAGTAATTCTTTACAAATTATTATTATTATTAGTAACAATATTATTATTATTTTTATTATTATTAGTTATTATTTATTGCTATTATTACTATTATTAATATTATTAATTTTATTATTATTATTATCATCATTATTGTTATTATTATTATTATTTTTATTATTATGATTATTATTATTATTATTATTATTATTATTATTATTATTATTATTATTATTATTATTATTATTATTATTATTATTATTATTATTATTATCATTATTATATTAACATTATTAATCTTCAAATTAAGGAATTAAAGACAAATTAAGAATTAAGCATAAGTAATCCATAAATTTCATAATGGGCATAAGTAGTCCTTACAAGAACTTAACAAGATTAACTTTTAATTTAATGAAAATACGAGATGTTACACTCGCAATCATAATCCTTTATGAGCTCCAACCATCGCCTCTGCCTCATATTCAAATCTTTCTACTCGAAGAAGTACTTCAAGCTATTGTGGTCGGTGAATATGGTGCACTTCGTCCCATATAGATAATGCCTCCAAATCTTTAGTGCAAAGATCATAGCTGCTAGCTCCAAGTTATGAGTAGGATAATTAACCTCATGAACTTTCAACTGTCAGGATGCATAAGCTATAACCTTTCCTCGCTGCATCAATACGCAACCCAACCCCGAGTAAGAAGCATCTGAATAGACCACCAAGTGCTCGCTTCCTTTTGGTAATGACAAGACAAGAGCTTCAGTTAGCCTTGCCTTTGGCTCCTCAAAAGCCTTCTCTTGATCTTGACCCCATACAAACTTCACACCCTTACGGGTCAACTTAGTCAATGAAGAAGCTATCTTAGAGAAGTCTTGGATGAATCTTCTATAATATCCCGCCAACCCCAAGAAACTACGGATCTCGGATGACGTCTTTGGAGACTTCCATTGCATAACCACTTTTACTTTAGCCGGGTCCACCATAATCCCCTCGGGATTTACCACGTGACCCAAGAATTGGACTTCGCGCAACCAGAACGCGCACTTGGAGAACTTGGCATACAACTTCTCCTCTCTTAATGTCTCCAACACTTCCCGAATATGACCAGCATGCCCCTCCATGCTGTTCGAATAAATCAAGATATCATCAATAAACATTATTACTGATTTATCCAACATCGGCCGACACACTCGATTCATCAAGTCCATAAAAGCAGCTGGCGCGTTGGTTAAACCAAAAGACATAACGAGAAACTCGTAGTGTCCATAACGCGTACGATAAGTTGTTTTAGGAACATCTTGCTCCTTCACCTTCAACTGATGGTAGCCAGATCGGAGATCTATTCTCGAAAACCAACTGGCACCTTGGAGCTGATCAAACAAGTCATCAATCCTCGGCAATGGATACCGATTCTTCACCGTCAACTTGTTCAGTTCACGGTAGTCAATACACATCCTCATACTACCGTCCTTCTTCTTCACGAACAAGACCGGAGCACCCCATGGAGAGATACTCGGTCTAATGAATCCTTTATCAAGCAACTCCTGCAGTTGCTCCTTCAATTCCTTCATCTCGGTCGGAGCCAACCGATACGGTGCCTTAGCAACAAGTTGGGCACCTGGTATCAGGTCTATCTAAAACTCGATCTCGCGGTCCGGTGGCACACATGGTAAGTCTTTTGGGAACACGTCCGGAAAGTAGCACATAACTGGTACATCGGACAGTTGTGGTTTTAACGTATCCACATCCTTTACGCAGGCCAAGTAGGTACTACATCCACGCCTCGCACTTTCCCGCCACCGCCATTGAAATCACCTTCGGAATCGTAGTGACTCGATCACCATAAACTGTCACCGAACTCCCGTCAGGCGCTGTCAACCGAATCAACTTCTTCTGACATATGATATTCGCCTCGTAGTTCGCCAACCAATCCATTCATAGGACTACGTCAAACCCGTCTAAGGTCCTCACGAACGGTCTTACAGGAAACTTATGACCTTCTAGTTCTATGTCACAACCTTTTATCAGATCAACAATCCTGGTAGACTTACCTATGGCAGTTTCTACATCGAAGGGCTTATCAATGCTTCTACTACTAACAGGCAACTTAGCACAAAAACCAGCAGAAATAAAACTCTTACTAGCACCTGAATCAAATAACACAAAAGCAAGAGTTTGGTTTACTAGAAACGTACCTGACACAACATCGGGGTCTGTCCTAGCCTCCTCCTGAGTCATTGTAAACGCCTTGGCGCTCTCCCTCTACCCCTCGGTTCCGGTCTTCTTCCCTACCCCGGAACTCTCTGCCCTCGGCTTCTTACAATCCCTGCTCAAATGGTCGTTTTCTCCACAGTTATAACACTTTATAACCCCGCACTCCCTCGCCATATGACCAGGCTTCCAACATTTGAAGCATATGTTTGATCCCCATTTGCATTCTCCCAAATGCTCTTTCCCACATTTACCACATCTCTTTGACCCTGTAACGGGTTTGATCACACGCCGGTCGCCCACCTTCGCAACCTTATTATTTAGAGCGACTCCATCGCGTCCAAACCGTTTCCCATTCCAGTTCTTGTCACCACCACCTTTCTTATTCACCTCAACCACCACCGCCTCCCTTTCATCATACAACCTTCCCGCCAGATCAACCACCGACCTAAACGGCGATCATATGCCTGCAGATGTCTGCCGGCAAGCCCTGAACATACCTCTTGATCTTCCATGACAAGGGTGTCACCTGATCCGGCACTAGCCGTGCCATCTCATTGAACTTAGTGGTGTATTGCTGATGTGTCATGGTTCCCGCCTCCTGCTGCAGGAACTCCCTCTCGACCTTGTCCATCTCTCGGTGAGGACAGAACTCCTCGATCACCAGCTTCTTCAACTCCGGCCACCTCATTCTTCCAATTGCCCGACTACCCTCGGCTTGGACAATATTGTCCCACCAGCACAGAGCCGAGAGTCAGTGGCAAACTTCACCTTCTGATCCTCCCGACATTCGTTGATATCTAGTACAGCTTCCATCTCTCTCACCTATCAGTGAGCAGTAGCAGTAGTGTCATTACCATCAAAGGTCGGGGGCTTGCATCTTTGAAATGCCCCGTCGTTATAACCTCGAGTTGTTTCTTGCACAACCTCCTCCTCCTCCTCATCATCGGAGACAACCGTCTCAGTCTCGGGTTGTCCCCTTTCGCCCGTAGGTCTATTCCTTTCCTTCCTTTCTCCTTCCCTAACCGCCTTGATCACTTCGGTCACCATAGACGGTAAGATCGTCTGCATGACCTGGTGCACCTCTTCCACTACCGCCTCCTTCACTGAGGCCCTTAAGTTAGCACTCTCGTCACCACCCTCCGGATGAGGGGTCTCGGGCTCTTCATGAGCCACCTTTTCAGCTCTAGGTCTTCCCCTCGTGGCCCGTGGTCCAGCACCACGTCCACCACGACCTCCACCTCGAGAAACCTTCGAAGATCTACCACCGGCCATCCTCTAACACGCTATAAGATTCAAACACTAACAAGGTCATTCAAGGTAATAGCTCAGTTTATGTCAAGTATAGTAAGTCCCTAATTTCAGTGGCCAGTTGTGATTAGCCACTTACTTTACTCTTCATACCCCAAGCATTTCTTATTCTGACTACATCAGTATCTAAATCTACTAAAGGCACATACACCACATAACATGCGCACATAACACCGGTTAACATTAAAGAAAATACCTGATGGCACGTAGCTACTCGGGCTGGCATCCCCTCCCTTTGTCCCATTTTCAGTTTAAGTTTAGGTTTTTGAAAATATTTACCCATTTCTCTTAAACTTTGGCTCTGATACCAACTTGTAAGGCCCCATTCCCGAGACGCTCACAACTGGTCAATCGTCGCTCATAAAACATAAAACATACATTAACTTGCTAAAATTTTATAGCAGAATCCTTTTAAACAAACCAATATATATATATATATATATATATATATATATATATATATATATATATATATATATATATATATATATATATATATATATATAAATAATTGCTTTTGCAAAATAATACAACATTGTTAACAATTACAAAATATCGTTTGTTCGTATTACAATGTAAAAACATCATCGGAACATAAAAATTGAAGCCATCCAAAACAAGACAAGTAGCCATCCCGTGCCATCCTCAGCAACTTCTACCTGCCACCTGGAAACACATAAAACTCAGTGTTGCTGAGTGAGTTCTAGTTTTATAAAAACATATTATATTACCTTTCATTCGTTAAAACATTTTATTTACTATCGCACGTGATCACAAATCATATGTACATGCAGGTAATAATTATTATCTTTCATCATCGTTCATTTTGTATATATTGCGCGTTTAGTACTTATCGCACTTTTCGTGCATTTACTATCTTTTCACTTCTATGTAGGTCCTGGCGTATGCTTAACCCCCGTTTTGAGCACAAATCCATGCCATCTAGGGCTAAGCGACAAGGACCCCATATCGCACATATCACATGCATGGAGTTTTCACATAGACTAACTCCCCCTGTGTGTGAACCTTTAAGGTTAGCTAAGATCGCACGCTGAAAATACACAGTTGAGCTAACAACTCTCAATGAGTTGTGAACCTCCTTTCATTTGTTTGCAAGACTTTCATTCGTTCATTCATTATGTTCCACTTCATTATCTTAAGTCTTTCGCTTCGTTAAGATAATACTTTACGTTCATTATCATAATCACACTACGTAAAGTCACGTCGTAATATGTAATAAGGAACATAAGGAAACACATCATACATAAGCATAACATCAATCACACATCATCATGCATGACAAATCACACATCATCCATCAAAAGTCAACTTACAACACCCCTGGGAACATCCCCAGTCAAAGCCTACACTTTACATTTTCCTTCAAAATTCAGAAAAATACTCTAAGTCTTAGGCGCATGGGAGAGTCCTAGGCGCATGGGCACTATTGGGGTGCATGGCCCAACACGTAGTCATTCTAGGCAAACTCTAGGCGCATGGGCACTATGCAGGCGCATGAGTGCCTGGGCGCATGGGCAATCTAGGCGTTTGGGACACTTAGCCAAATTCAGCTTATCCTAGGCGAATGGCCACTATTTGGGCGCATGAGCTTTTGGGCGCATGGGACACTTAGGCATTTTAGACCGTTGGGCGCATGGGCGACTAGCTCATACCATAATCATACTAATTCAATCCCACTCATCATTTAAACATGTTCTAAGCTTATTCTTACATTCTAAGCATCAAAACATGAACATGGCATCATCATAACATCATAAACACCCATATCATAAGCCCACCCGCATTCACACATACACATACATACGGGTATAAAAACCCATTTTTATAAAAACATGCACACATGTATTTCCAGCCCCAAAATCAGTTAAAACATGTAAAAAGGAGTTTTAGAACTCACCTTAGCAGCCTTTGGGTATGACTTCTTCAAACCCGTTTGCAATTGAGTTCAAACACCTAGAAACCCACCAAACACACACCCGAACACACACAGAAACACATAAGCATATAATCGAGGCATAGGCCGGCCAAGAACAACTCAAAACAAAGAATTTTTACCTTGAATCCAAACTCTTCTTGATCTTCTCCTCAAAACCTGAACTCTCTGCTTTCTCTCTCTAAAAATCCGATTGAAAAGGTGTTGTGTATACACATGGGCTGCCATACCACCTTTTACACCAACTTTTGAAACTTTTTGTCCTTTTGACACATTTAGCCCCTAACTTGGGTTAGATTGTGTTTCTTTCTTTTTCTTCACTAGTATTCTTTCTTTCTTGTCTTTAAAAATATCCGGGTGTTACAACTAGTGACTATGACATGCCATAGCTCACATCCTAATATATTACAAAAAGGATAAAAGTAAATAAAGTAGAAAGCTCAGACTCAAGACCTCAATATACAGTTACCAAAAGCATGGACCTTTTCACCAACTCATGTAAGTTGGTGACTGAACAGAGTTGTATCAGAAAGTACATAAAATAAAAGCATGTTCATAAAAGTCTTCGGAAGAAATCTATCTTCACTCTTTGGCTTCGGAAGACTTTGTCTTTGAAGCTTCGAAAGTCTTCACTTTTGGCTTCGGAAGATGTTGGTCTTGGCTTCGGAAGATTTTACACTTCGAATATTTTCTAGTGCAAGATGTAAAACTTCCGAAGCATTTCTACTTCGATGCTTTAGTGCATGCATGTAGAGAGACTTTGGATGTTTTGGCTGCATCAGACTTATAGGAATCCTTACAGATTATTTTGATGCCTAAGCTATTGGCTATATAACATCCTCATTTACAAAACTACCATATGTACACGCATGTTTACGTAATACAAAATGCATATTCTCAACTGCACAACGCTTGGTCTTTCCAACTGCTCATTCATGAATATGCTTGCCAAATGGACTCTCGCACATAGTATTTGCAAGTTCTTCTTTTAACAACTTCAACAGTAGAAGCAAAAGATATATGGTGGTCAATGCTAACAATATTGGGTTGAATTATCATTTACTTGAAAGTATTGCATGGGTAATAAGATTAAATTCAATAAATAAATTTCCATTACATAATGTAACTTGTGAAAATCATACAAGGCTATTAATTGATATGTAACAATAGGAATGTCATACTGATCACTGGTCAGGATCACCCAGACTCTCATAGTATCTTCTCATCTCAAAGAGATCATGCAGAGGTAGGTTGAATAAGTCTTTCCATGTATAGACATCTTCACCACCTTGATCTCTGATCACATGCCATCTTTCTGGATTAGTTGTGAAGGTCCAGGATAAGATGGGTCTCTCAGATGTAAGAGGAGCCACTTGAATTGGAGTTGATTGGGCTGCCTCTTCATGCACTTCCTCAGGTTGATCTGACTCACCCTGAGGTATAAAGCTGGATGATTCATACTTCTTCTTCTTCTTTAACTTTGGTTTAGAAGCCATCCTCTTCGTCCTCTTTGAAGACTTTAACTGAGAAGACTGGTTTGCAGCACCTTGTTGATCAGTCTTGTCTTGCTCAGTTGGGTGTTCCTCCTTTACAGGTTCAGAAGGAGAGGGAGTTTGTCCCTGCTGTGGATCAGAAGATGAAGCTTGTTGAACTCAGTAGGAGGTCCAGGTTGTGTTGTCTCAGGTTGTTCAACCTTAACCTCCACTTTAGGAGGAGCTTGACTTGGAGGGGAGTGTAAGTCAATTATCTCTCCACTTTTGATCTTCTGCTTGATTACCCTAATGTGCTCATCTATTGTGGATAGAGACATAGGGCCAAGTCTCCTTCCAGAGAACCCATACAGCTTCAAGAAGCTCATCATTCTTTGTGTGTCAGCAGACTTCTTCATACTCTTTTGGATGATAGCTCTTGACTTTGCAGCCTCTTTATCTTTATCTTTGTTGCATTTTGTTCTTTGAGTACTTGAAGTTCAAGTTGTTTGAGATAGTCAAACTCAATGTACTCAAAGGACAAGAGAAGAAGTGCAGATGCCTGGTAGAGACCTGTGGCACTCAGGTAGTTGATCATATTTTGCCTATCTGTTTCTTTGTCTACCTGAGGTGCTTGTGTAGCTGCCACAGTCTCTTGCACAAGGCTTTCTTGAACTGGGGAGAGAGTAGGAACATGCTTGTACAGTCTTTTCTGTCTCTTCTCTTCTTTGATTTGGAGGAACAGCCTTGCATCCTCTACTTCCTTCATCTCTCTTGACACTTCCATGTCAGCCAGTTCATTGAGTTCCTCTAAGGGGAGAGATATAATCTCATCAATGTCATAGTTCCTGGTCTGCACGTAAGTAATCCTGACTGCCCTCACCTCATCATCTTGAGTGTTTGGTCTGGGCGCAGCCCTGATTGCAGCTTGCATGAAGCCTGAAGACCCAGAGGAACTTTCTCCCCTTAGCTTCCTCTTCCTCTCTCTCTCCTCATCCTCAATCTCCTCAGGAGTTAGAATCCTTTTCCCTTTGTCACCCACAGGCCTTTGTGACATAGGGTGGAGAGAGTTTTGGCCTTCATTGCTTGGTGTAGCATCCAACTTCTGGCCAGAGAGAGGCTGTGATACACCTTCACCAGCAGGTGTTTCACTGAGAGAATGAATTGCTGAAGTAGTTGTTGGTGTGACAGGGCTCTCAGGCTCTATCATTGGGCTTTCAGTCAAGGTTTCCCCTTTGAAGCTAATCTTAGGGTCTGCCTCAACATCCAGTTGACCAATGACATTACCTAATTACCCTTGTCTCCTTCTTAGGCTGAACTCTTCTGTAATTCTATCTTGAATCCTTTGTGCCAGCCTGCCAGCTTGTCTTGATTGACTTGGGTTGACAAGTGGCATGTTGATCAAGTCAAGACCTTCATAGTAGTTCAAGGTCTAAAAGTTGAATACCTCTTGCTGCCCTTGAACTCTTTGAAGAATGAGGGCTCTTCTATCAGCATCATACCTCCACCCAATAATGTAGAAGGTGTGTGTTCAACACTAGCTTGTGTTGCTAGGTTGTCACCTTGAGCAATGAGCTCTAACATTTTAGGGACAAGGGTTGTTTCTACCTCTGAGAAGCCTATGGTTGGCTTCTACATGATTTTAATGATGTCGGGCTTCATCTGTCCCAATTTAAGAATATTACCTATTTCCCTCAACTGTAAGCCCAGTTCACAATTGAGAATGTATTGAACATATCTAGAAAACATGTAATACTCTAAGTAGTCCAAGTTAGCAACCAAATTTCTGTAAACGAACTGAGAGTACCTAAACTTGACCTCTTGAACCATTCCATGCACTATGAAGGAGAAATCCTCAGGAATCTGGTACCACCCTCCACGCTTGTTTGACAAGCTGTGGATAACCAAATGTGGCTTGTATTTCCACTGGGATGAGACCTTCTCTTTCCTGAAGGTCTTTACAGAGAAATCTCCCTCATAGTCCATCTGCTCAAAGGAATGATTAACAGCTTCCTTTGGGAAAGACAACTCACCTTCTTCATCATCCAGCTGAAGATGAGTGTTGATGCTGGTGGAAACTTCATTTGCAGGATTAGCTACCACTGGAGCTAAATATGTGTAGCTTGAAGGTCTTCTTAGATCAAATCTTGGGTTAGGATCACCTGTAGGTAGTATATCTTTGCATCCTGAAACATGCTCACAAGATTTAACAATTGGTAACTAAATCAAGATCAAATAGCCAATCAGGACTAGAACCTTTTACATTGGGAGTGTGCTCATTAAAAGTCACATTGGCTGACTCCTCAACTACTCTGGTTCTGAGATTGTATACTATATAAGCCTTAGCTTGAGAAGAGTATCCAATAAAATATCCATCATCTGATTTCTCAGCAAATTTGGCAATTTGATCTTTGGTATTCAAGATGGTGCAAGGACATCCAAATGTCCTGAGAAAACCAATAAAAGGTTTCCTCTTATGGCAAAGTTTATAAGGAGTCTTACCATGTGTCTTAACTAGTAAAACTCTATTTTGCACATAGCAAGCAGTGTTCACTGCCTCTGCCCAGAAGGTGATGGGCAGTTTAGAGTCCGACAATATAGTTCTTGCAGCTTCAATTAGTGTCCTGTTTCTCCTCTCAGCAACACCATTTTGCTGAGGAGTCCTGGGAGCACTATATTGTCTTGTAATACCTTTTTCATCACAAAATGTATTAAGGATTTGGTTCTTGAATTCAGTTCCTTGATCACATCTTATGGTTTTGACCTTGTGATCACATTGATTCTCAATCTTTAAGATGAAATTCTTTAGAATCTCAGCGGTCTCATCCTTAGTTCTAAAAACGAAGACCCAAGTGAATCTTGTAAAGTCATATGTGATCACCAAACAATAAGAGGTCCTTCCTAGACTCATTACACTGGTGGGGCCAAAGAAATCCATATGTAATAAGTGTAGGGGAGTAGTGATAGAGTTTCTTTCCTTTGGCTCGTGAGATACCTTATGTTGCTTCCCCTTCAGGCATGCAACACATTGGTCATCACTTGTAAACTCTTTCCTTGGCATTTCAGTTACCAAATCATTCTTAATTAATTTATTCATGTTTTTAAAGTTTACATGGCACATTCTTTTATGTCAAAGGAAAGACTCATCACTATTTGGTTTAGATAGAAAGCATGAAACTTCTCCTGAGGGAGATGTTTCTTGCACATCCATCTTGTACATGTTCCCTTTCCTGGGGGCTCTGAGCAGGATATGCTCATGAGGAATGACCACCCCGGGCCTGAGAACAATGCACTCATGCTCAGTAAAGAGTATGTTATGACTCTGATCACAAAATTGAGATACACTCAGAAGATTGTACCAAGCTCCTTGACAAAGTTTACCTTCTCAATGTTGATCTTACCATTTGTGACCATGCCCCTTCCTGTAATGTAACCTCCTGCATCTCATTCAAAAGCAACTGGTCCTCCATCAATTCTTTCAAACTTTTGGAGTAGTGACCTATTGCCTGTCATGTGCCTGGAACAGCCACTGTCAATGATTTATACATTTTTATTTGTCTTGAGCTATTCCTGCATAAAAGAGATGATTAGTTACATTTGGAAACCCAAGCCTCATTGGTCTTGGGCTCATCAAAAAAAGTTGAAGACAATGCAACAGTAATTGATCCTATAGTCATGTTTTGAGGATTATTTGTTGATGTTAATGAAAAACTTTCAGCCACTTGGTCTTTCTTTGTCTTCCACACCACGTTTGGAAGCTTAGACTTGACCTTCAATACTTCGGAAGTTTTGATAACTTTGTAAGTTTTGATAACTGGACCTTCAGAAGATTTCGCTTTCACTGCAGCAGGCTTCAGTACTTCAGAAGTATTCCGTTCTTCCGAGACCAAATTTTCTTCCGAAGGCAAGTTTCCACTTGTCTTCTTCTTCATTTTGGAGCTTCTGAAGGAAAAAGATTTTTCTTTCCGAAGCTTGCTTCTTCTTCTTCAAACTCTTAGAAGTTTCTTTCTTGGTCATGTGGAGAGTACTCTTTGGATTGTAAACACAATCCTTAGCAAGATGAGAAGTACTCCCACACATAACACAGTCCATTTTCTTCCTTCTAGGAGTCTTCTTTTGTGAACAAGGCTGAACTTGATCACTTTCCTTCTCCATCTTCATCTTTGCAGATGTTGTGGCAATTCTTGTGGGGATAGAACTACCTTTGGAGCTGGATAGTTTAGGTTGTACAACAATGGTGCATAACTGATCAGCCTTCTTCTTGATGATGGGATGATTTGGACATGAACTAGAACTCTTGTTGTTTGGAGTTCAATTTTGTGTCCTCAGCTTTAACCACTTCAAATCCTGCAAAGATGAAGACTTGTTTCTGTGCAGAGTTGAATGTGGCCTTGATCTCTTGAGCCTTCTTGGACTTTCTCTTGGCTTTCCTGATCAAGTTCTTTCTCCTGGACTTGGTCATCCCAACAGCTTTACTCTCCTCAGAGGGATAGTGACCCTTCTTAGAATGCTCTTCTTCACTCTTCTCAGAGCCATTCTTCACCATCTCCTCTTCATCCTCTTCAGTCAAGGGGTCTATGAGGGGAAGCTCATCTTCACAAGTTTCACACCTAGGAGATCTTACAGATAAGATTGTGTATGGAGGAGCTATCTCATTAGATCCCAGTCCCTGCTTATTTTGATAACACACTTTTGCATGCAAGGATGAGGATATTATGTTCTTGAAGGTCTTTTCTTCAAGAACACATTTCTCTGCCCTGGCTTTGCTGATCACAAGCTCAGCCTGACATTCAGTCAACTTAGCTATGAGGTCTTTGATCTGAGTCCTGTAGTTTATGTGCTCATGTTTAAGAGTTGAAATGGTTTTCTCTAAGTCCTCTATCTTTAGTTTATAATCATTTTCAACTCTTTTAAAATCAGCTTTTAAGATATTTAAGGACTCAAGATCAGATCTCATTTCTAAGTTATAGGACCTTTATCTATTTACTTTAGCAATACATTCAGGAGTACAAAGATGTTCCAATACCTTGGCTTCATCATGGTCTGTCATGAGTGCTTGGTTTGGTCGATGGTAGTCTCCCTCACGGTCGACAGGTATCACTTCTCCGACTAAAAGAGAGCTTCCAAGCAGGAGAAGCATCTTCCACCTGAAAGCTCCAGTCAAAGCCTCCTTCTTCAACAGCAACTACAGCTTGCTGCTTTGGCTTCTCGTTCTGGGGAGCTCTATCAGTGTAGTTTGGTCTGGCTTGTGTTTGGCCACCATTTGTCCTTGGTGCCTTACACTCCCTTGTAAAGTGTCCCATCTAGTTACAGTTGTAACACTTTACTTTGCTTTTATCCAGCCCAAACTTTCCACTGGCTACATTGCTTGGAAACTTCCTCCATGTCCTCTTGTAGAACTTCTTGGCTCTGTGAGTGAGAAGAGCCATCTGCTGGACTATCTTCATGTACTCCAGATCATCTGAATGGATACAGTCCAGGTCTTCAAGGGTGAAGAGAAAGTTACCTGTGGCTTCATCAGTAGAGACAAAAGCATGAGAAGAACTTGTCTCTTGGAAAGGACTTCCTTGAGTGTAAATTTCTATTGGAGTCTCTTGAAAGGTGATGAAGGGACCCTTTTGTGAGTTGTCAGGGTAGCATATAAGATGATGTTGTGGTTCAATGCTTTCCCTTTCAACCACATGGAGGGCTGAACTCCGTTGATTGCTAGAGTTACCAGATGAGTTTTGCATGTTCATCTCCATCTGGTATCTACTGAGAATACCATACAACTCTGTAAGAGTAAGAGTTTTACGGTTCTCAGTCCTCTTGATAACAACACAATAATGTGTCCATTGTCTACGAAGAGAGGACATGAACTTCTTCACAATGTCCCTGTTCTCAAGAGTTACTCCAACATCTATTAGAGTATCCACAATTTCAATATACCTGAAGTATTGTTGAGTCATGGTTTCACCTACCTTGAAGGTGAAGTTTTCAAACTGCTGCTTCAGGAGATTCTTCTTGTTCTCCTTTGCTTCATTGGACCCCTCATACATAAGCTTTAGTGCTTCCCATAGTTGTTTGGTAGTTTTGCACTTCTTGAAGCCTCTGTAGATGGAGTTTGGAAGAGCAGTTTGAAGGGCTATCATGTCTTTCTGATCAATCTCTATTCTTTTTTTTTTGTCTTCTTCAAAATAATCATCCACAGCCTTTGGAATCATACCACCACCGGTAGCAGAAGTGGTGCTTGGTATGTAAGGTCCTTGAACGACAGAGTCCCACATTCTGGAGTCTTGAGACTTGATAAAGCCTTCCATTCTTTGACACCAAGTATCAAAGTCTTCAGGAGTGATCAGTGGAGACTTTTTCATAGTTCCAGTTTCCATATCAGCTTTAGTAATAGCTGCCATTTGAGTTGTTAAGTATTTTGTGTGTGTGAGGGATCTTAAGATGGTGAAATCTTATATCAAGAGTCTGGAATGCTCTGATACCAAATGCAGGACCGTTAGAAGGGTATGCACTTACAACACAACAACACAACGAGGAGAGTTCTTTATAACACTTAACAGATCAAATAGAAACTGGTAACTTTGTATGAAAGATGTTAAGAACACAAGTAAATATGTGAGACAGAACAAGATAGTAAACAACACAAGTGTATGGTTTTCAAGAATGTTGTATATTACTTCTCAAGATCTTTTACAAATGTTACAAAGCATAGATGGAAAGTTACAAGTACTTGAGATACTTTATACTACATCCTACAGCCGGCCATACTTTGAAGGCCAGCTGAATACATAAGACTAGACAACTACAAAATCAAATGTAGAGTCAAAAGCCAGATTGCCTTTTGACTAGTGACTATGACAAGCCATAGCTCACATCCTAATATATTACAAAAAAGATAAAAGTACATAAAGTAGAAAGCTCAGACTCAAGACCTCAATGTACAGTTACCAAAAGCATGGACCTTTTCACCAACTCATGTAAGTTGGTGACTGAACAGAGTTGCAGCGGAAAGGTGGTCCAGCTTTATAGTAAAGTACATTAGATAAAAGCATGTTCATAAAAGTCTTTGAAAGAAATTTGTCTTCACTCTTTGGCTTCAGAAGACTTTGTCTTTGAAGCTTCGGAAGACTTCGCTTTTGGCTTCGGTAGATGTTGGTCTTGGCTTCGGAAGATTTTACACTTAGAATATTTTCTAGTGCAAGATGTAAAACTTCCGAAGCATTTCTACTTATGTGCTTCAGTGCATGCATGCAGAGAGACTTTGGATGTTTTGGCTGCATCAGACTTATAGGAATCCTTACAGATTATTTTGATGCCTAAGCTATTGGCCACATAACATCCTCATTTACAAAACTACCACATGTACACGCAAGTTTACGTAATACAAAATGCATATTCTCAACCGCACAACGCTTGGTCTTTCCAACTGCTTATTCATGAATATGCTTATTTATCTGCCAAATGGACTCTGGCATATAGTATTTGCAAGTTCTTCTTTTAACAACTTCAACAATAGAAGCAAAAAGATATATGGTGGCCAATACTAACAATATTGGGTTGAATTATCATTTACTTGAAAGTATTGTCTGGGTAACAAGATTAAATTCAATAAATAAATTTCCATTACATAATGTAACTTGTGAAAATCATACAAGGCTATTAATTGATATGTAACAATGGGAATTCATACTGATCACTGAAATGATTGTTCAGGTCAAAAAATAGTAACCCGACCATTAATCTCAACCAAAATTGATGAAACTGAGTAGATCTAAACCCCCAAAACAAAAACCAAAACCAGAAAGTGAAAATTCCACAACTAGAAAAAAAAACATACACTTGCATAAATAATGTAAAAAGAAAAGAACCGCAAGAGATTATCCTTTGATTGTGTGAAATTGAGATGCAACAATTGAGTAGAAGAAACTTTGATGATGATGATACAGAACAACACAAGAAGTTCTGAATATATAATGTGTAGCGGAATAAGTCAAATCGATTGATTAGCGGCACTTCTCGAAAATAAAAATTAAGAGTGACGATTACCTTTGCATTGCGATTGAACCTGATGTTGCTCCGATGTTAATAGTCGAATATAATGGTCGAAATGATTGATTAAAACATTATATGATGTCCTTTCGATGTTGATAATTACCAGCCGATATGTCTTTTAAGTACTACCAGTCCCTGTGAAACATGAAACCCTAGCATCGAGAAGTTAAAAACCAAAATGATGGTTTAGAAAACGATGGTTTAGAAAAGTTCGACGAGTTTGCAAAAGCTAATTATACTAATTTTGCTAGCGACCTGTTTGTTTATTTATACTATTTTTGCGGTGTATATTTTATATAGCTAGAAATGAGTTACTTTTAGTGGGTTATCATTATGTTTTATTTTATCCAACAGGTGGATTCTAATCGCAATGGTGATTACCACACAAGACTAAACGCATAAACCCCTCATGTAGAGTTATTTTTTAATTTGTACTTACTTTAAAAAATAACCCTAATGTAGAAAATATCTCGCTTGCTCTCCCTCGATCTCTATGGCACACCACCATATCCGTCATACGCCACCATCTCTGGGTTCGTAATTGAATTTCATTTTTGTGAACTACAATCGTAATTGGAGTTTGGCAAAGTTAGAAGTTGTTGTGTTTGCTTTTCCGGCTAAGGGTATAGTGTAGACCAAAGATGGTATGTCGCTAGTTAGTTCTAAAGTAGAGAGAGATAGTTTGAAGAGGAGAGTAGAGAGAGACTGAGCATAAAGAGAGAGGTAGGGATGAGATGGGTATCATAACATTACCAAACTGATACTGAAAAGGAGTAAAAATATAAACCGAATAATGGTACCATTGAATATCAAAACCAAATGGTACCTATACTGAAAATATGAAAAAATGAATACCATTAGTCGGTTGCGGTTCGATACAGTACAATACGGTACCGGTACTCGGTAAAATATGTTCCTCCCGAAAGATATGTAGGGTGAGTTTTACGTTTTTATTATATTTTATTAGTTTTGGTTAATTACACAAATAACCTAGACTTTGCATTTTGAATAAATAGTCCACAAGATGTGAAATGACTAAGTTGGCCGTAGATCTAACATTAAACATTGATGGAGGGACCAATATCATTATAAAAACGAAACAACATATCATGATTTTACAACGTACAGAATCTTTTTTAGTCTGAATGGTGAAAGTGACCAAACCGTATGAACCAAAAAACAAACTTTCCTCTTTTCATATATTTCTCTTTTAATAAACTACAGAAAATCCTAAAACAGCTATATATCAAAACGTATCAGTGTAAATGCCTCTAAATCGCCAATATTTTGGTCTAATAGTCCAAGGGGGTGGGAATTTTTGTTTCTTTTGAAGGTAATGGGTTCAATCCCTGACATGGACAAATATTTACTAAATTTGTGTTACTAACCACTAAACTGTCGTTTAAAAAAATGCATGTAAATCTCATAAGAGATCTTTAGAATTTTACCAACGTAAATGCCTAGAATTAAATGGCACTTTAACTTAAAAATCCACACTCAACAATAACCTTGTTTGTAGATCATCTTAAACGTATAGTTAACACATAAAACAATGCACATGTGTGTATATTGATACAATCATTTCACTAATATGCCACCAATTAAAAACGATAACCGGACAGATATTTCATAAACCACAAATGAAATCACAAGATTGTTTGAACATCACTAAATACAAAGCATTCATGTTTAAGAAAACCATACCTTGAAATCACTAAACTCTACCGAATTGGAAAATGAGAATAGGGCACTTGATAAAATGAATATTGCTTAAACATCCACTAATACTTGTGCTTAAAAATTGGTTACCTGAAAAAAACATCTATTATTAGAACATCAGTTTAATTCGTACCTAAAATAGTCTACTTTTCATCAATATACTGATCTACCACCACTTCAAAATTCAAATCAAAGAAAGATGGATAAGAGAAGATATACCTTTTTTCATTCAATTTCTTGTATAAATTTGAAATCATTACTTGAATTTATACTAGAGAGTAGAGACTGTGTTGTGTGTCCCTAATGTAGCAGGAGGCCGTGTAGCTTGAAATACTTCCTAACGATGTAAAACCATACGACTCAAGCAACTGCCTCGACCCAACAATACACAGATCTTTCAATTGAAAAATGCTCAGGGGGAGATGACTTATGCGCGCACCTTCTATATTTAACTCTTTCAAACATTGTAGACGTCCAAGTTCCTCTGGCAATTTCTTAACGTTACTACAATAGGGGAGATTTAAATATTTTAAGGATTTAATGTTACAAATGCTGCTTGGAATATCTTGTAAATGTATACATTCGCTTACGATTAGCTTCTTTAGACATTTCAATCTACCAATATCTTTGGGTAACTGCTCAAGAAGCCAACAAGATTTTAGGTGAAGAAATTTCAGACTTTTCAACATGCAAATGCTATCCGGAAGATATTTAATCTCTTTAATCCACAAAGTTAGCTTCTCCAGATTTTCTAACTTGTACAGATCCTTGGGCACCTCTGGAATACTACCTTCAAGTGTAAGATCTTTTAAATGTTGTAAACTACAAATGCTTCCTGAAAAAGACTCAAGGTTCGTGCAAGCACATAGACCAAAAGAAATAAGCTTCTCAAGATTTCCACTAGAGGAGGATAGAGGTTCAAAATATAAACATTTAAACTGAAACTTTGGCAAATTATTGTTGGGATGCAGCGGGCACATATCTAGGGATTCTATCATCAGGTCTAACTTGGCTAACGAATCATGACTGTATAATTCATTCCGTTTGTCAACCATAAAATATTTAAACCTCGAGCAACCGCTTAAATTCAAGTAGACAAGCTTTTTTAGACATCCCACTGGAGCATTAATTTCTTGAAGGCAATAACATCCTTTAAGATCCAACTTCTCAAGATGTGGAGTTAGCCCAAGGTTAAGATTATTCACCTTAGAACCGCTAAGGTTGAGGAATGTGAGCTTTGGACATACAACAAGCATGCGGAGTTCTACTAAGTCATGACATCCTTCAAGATCTAAGGTCTCGAGATGTGGAGTCAGCCCAAGTTTAAGTTTACTCACCTTAGACTCACTAAGGGAGATGAATCTCAGCTTTGGACATGCAGTGGGCAAGTAGAGTTCTACAAGGTTTTTACATCCCCCAAGATCTAAAGTGTCTAGATGTGGTGTGAACCCAAGTTTAAGGTTACTTAACTTAGAACCCTTTAGGTTGATGAATTTAATATTCGGAAGTTCAGCCGGCATGTGGAGTTCTACAAGGTATTTACATTCTCCAAGATCTAACGTCTCGAGATGAGGTGTCAACTCAAGGTTAAGCTTACTCAACTTAGAGCCTTTGAGGTTGAGGAATTTGAGATTTGGAAGTTCAACAGGCATGTGAAGTTTTACAAGTTCAATGCAATTTTCAAGAAGTAAAGTCTTGAGATTTGGAGTTACCCCAAGGTTAAAAGTACTCAACATTGAGCATCTCAAGTCAAGAAATCCAAGCTTGTTAAGGACCTGTCATAAGGGAAAGAAAAGATGAATATTATTATAATGACAAAATATAGCATAACAATATATCATACAAAACAAGCTATCAACCATTATTCTACCTTTCCTTTTCCCTCCTCCTGGAGTTGAGCGGCTGCAAGGGTAACGAGCTTATTTTCTTGAGTTGTTTTATTAAAAATCCAGAAAGGGTATTCACGCCAATACAAATATCGTAGAGCATCCGGTAAGTATCGGAAAATTTCATCAATTTTCCATTCACTAAATCCGTTATGCACAATTCCATAATGCATGGAAAGAAATCTAAGTTCCTTCATCTTTCTAAGACCTTTCACAACAATAGTTGGATGGAGACGCGTATTGTACATAATTATACTTTTTGTTGCCTGTGTACCCTGTAAATAAAAAGATGACATGAGTTATTGTCAAAATGAAAAATATATGTTAGTTTTCCACCATACAAATAAACTTTAATATTACCAAGTCATTAATCAAGATATGTTCAATTTCTTCTTTGATCCATAATCGGCTATGTCTATTAGGCTCATCAAGGTGCAAATGACGTACAATATTCCTGCCCATTTCTTCTATATGGTCATGCAAGCCCAAACGGCCGGTTTTAGATATAGTTATCAAAGATTTCTGCTCAAGAACTCTCAAACCAATTTCAGCATGAAATCCACAACTTTCAAGTATTGTAATCGCTTTCTTCTTCATTTCACCTTTCAGTATACATGCAACATCCAAGAATATTTCTTTATGATCATTCTCTAGACCATTATAGCTTAGTTCTAATTTTTCCAAAGTTTGTTTTAACGGAATTGATTTTAGTCTTTCAATGGTATCTATCCATTCACGCTCCGTTCTACCACAAAGAAATGAACCTAAAACTGTTATTGTTAAAGGAAGGCCTGCAGCATAATGTACAACTTTTTGTGATAGCCATTCATACCCTCGATTTGGAATCTCCCTATTAAATGCACACCTACTAAAGAGGCAAATTGCTTCCTCATGTGATAAAAGATTGATATCATGAATATCGTCATTAAGAACATTGTGTGCTACTAACACGTGCTCATCCCTTGTTGTGATGATGATTCTACTTCCTGGCTTAAACCAACTAGGCTCACCTGCTAAAGCTTCAAGCTGGCCTATTTCATCTACATCATCTAGAACAATAAGAACCTTTCTACTACACATCATCTTTTTCATCATATTTTTACCATGAGACACGCTTGTTACATCATTGCATTTTTCATTTGACACGTCTTTAAGAACCTGTTTTTGCAATTTTCTCAAACCAGATGAAGAGCCTTTTGAAACTTCTCTCACATTCTCAACAAAGCTTTTACCTTCAAACAAAGTGGATATATGATCGAAAACAGCTCTAACCAAAGTCGTCTTCCCACCACCTCCTATCCCCTTGATCCCTATCATGCGAACATCATCAAAACCAATTCCTAAAGATGATACCACATTATTTACACGGTTCTCCATGCCTACTAACTTCCCGTCAATGCTTGAATTGATGAAATGTAGCTTTCGTAACATGTCTTGAACAATCTTTTGGATAAATTTAGCTTCATGTCTGTGTATCAAAGAAGATTTTATAAATTACTTAAAAATACCACATGAACAATTAATTCAAACATATAACATACAATCAGATATGAATTAAGAACATAATGATATAAAATGAAGTACCCATCAACAGTGGTCTTCAATTCCCACCCAGATAGACCAGCTGCTTCTTTCAGAGCATATCTCCATCTCCAAGCAGCCTCTTTATCCACATGTTTGGCAAAGGCTTCTCCAACTGCCCCACTTTGGTTACGGACTTCGTTGGGTTCCACATCATAGAAAATGGGGTACGTTGTCTGCTCCATCGTCTTCTGGCACTCCATAATCTTTACCAACTCTTCTAAGCACCATGATGAAGATGCATAGTTTTTGGAGAACACAATGATATGAAATTTCGAATCTTCAATGGATCTGATGATCTCATAACTGATCATTTTCCCTTTCTCAATTCTTTCATCGTCTTTGTAAGTATTGATGTTTTTTTGTTGAAGAGCATGATACAGATGATCAACAAAGGTCTTACGGGTGTCTTCACCCCTAAAACTCAAGAATACATCATACTTAAAGCTCTTTTGAACCGATAAATCTGAAGTAGAGGCCATTGAATGTATGCCGGAATGATTAAATGTAATCAAATCTATATTAAATAAGGGAATATATGTGATCTGATGATAGATTAAAAATCCTCAAATAGAGTATACTATGAAGACAAAAATTTCGATAATGGAGCTAGGGATAATAGATTCTTATTTGCATGATAAAAAAAATATTAAGTGTATACCTAAACCTCCAATATGAAAATTGATATATTATTAACTACACGTGATAGCCACCATAATAGTGGTGTTAATATTTAATTAAATTACTTAATTATTACTAATAACTTTTCACATTTCTACCAATATTTTCTTGACTTTCTGGGATTTAAAGGTGTATTTGCTATATTAACTATAATGATTTACTTAATTAATTATATTATTAAAAGTGATTTCAATTAAAAAGTAGCTGGCTAGTTTTCCAGTGGGTTTTGTTGCTACTAAAATTCACCTTGAGAGGTTTATGGACTTAGGAGGGGAGAGGTCCGATTTAGGTTCACCTTGATGTTTAATAACGTTAACTTTCATCTTCTCGGGTCTGATCTTTTCACTTCAAACCCATCTTTAGTGTAGTAGAGTCAAAATAATATTCATGCTAAGATGCAAGGTAAAGCGTGGGGAAGTAATGTCAAGGGAGGAGATGCCTCTAGCTTAGAATGGCGATCATCACCACCTTCATTGTGATCCCTCTATGCATAAAAGTATGTGAACACAAAAGATGTAGTTTTAGGTTTAGAGGAAACATGTGTTTGTTAGTAAAGAAGACATCTTCTTTATAAAACGCTTAGTTGGGCCAAAACCCTAAAGGGTTTTGATTGTCTTTGGGCTTGTTAGAGATGGGTTCACTGGGCCTAATATGTTGGGCCATAGCCTGATTACAAGGATACCTCATGATCAAGTCCTCTATTTTAGTATGATTTGATACAAGTTATGTTATGGTAGACTCGTATAGTCCTTATTTGTAGATAAATAGACCTCCATGACATGTTAGTTTAATAATATGATGTCTAGTCAAGTTGATTGTCTTAGGTCCATCCTTCTCATTTTTAATGATTTGTTCCTTTTGACATAAGAAAGTTATTTTATTATTTTATTGATATTTTTATTTCTTTTATTTTCTTTTTGATGTGCAATGAGTAGCGTGTGTACACACGTATATATAAGGCCTTAATACATTGTTTATAGGCTCACACTACTTTTTTGTGCTTTTCAGGACTCCTTGATGGTGTAATGATTCTAGGTTTTTGCAACTCAAGATTTTACCTTGGTTTTTTATTTTGTAGGACTTTTAGACCTCACAACTCAAGATCATATCTTAGATCTTTGTTTTTGTAGGGTTTTTATTCCTTGTTATTGTGATTCAAGGTCAGGTCTTGGATCCTTGTTATGAGTTTCTATTCCCTGTTAGTGTAACTAAAGAACTTGTCTTGGGTCCTTTTTTGGGTTTTTATTATCTGTTAGTGCACTGTAAGTTTCTTTCATGGAGCCTTAGGGGGTGTTTGATATTGGCTTTTGTTTGGAGTTATCTGACTATACTTAGGGGGTGTTTGATATCGGCTGACCCGGCTGACCGGCTGACTCAGCGGGTCAGCCTGTTTGATACGCGCTTCATTTCAGCTGACCGGGTCCAAGATGGCTGATCCAGACCTGAAAATTAAAAATGCTGACCCGGCTGACCACCCACGGCGACCACCTGCACGACCACCCACGGCGACCGCGACCACCTGCGCGACCACCCACGGCGACCGCGACCACCTGCGCGACCACCCACGGCGACCGCGACCACCCACGGCGACCGCGACCACCCTTGCGCGACCACCCACGGCGACCGCGACCACCCTTGCGCGACCACCCACGGCGACCGCGACCACCCTTGCGCGACCACCCACGGCGACCGCGACCACCCTTGCGCGACCACCCACGGCGACCGCGACCACCTGCGCGACCACCCACAGCGACCGCGACCACCCTTGCGCAACCGCGACCACGACCACGAGTAGACGTGTACAGATCTGAGAGAGAGGTGGAGATGTAGACGTTGATGAATGAGGTTGAGAGAGAGGTTTCAGAGGAAGGTGTTGAGAGGCGGTGGCGGTGGCGGAGATGTAGGCGGCGATGGAGAAGATGTTTGTGAATATATATATATATATATATATATATTATTAAGGGTATATTTATCATTTCACACTCAACTAGCAGAGAAATTTAACAGAAGTGTACACAGTGGTTATTTTTCTCATTCAGCAGAGTCAGTCAGATATTAAATCAAACAGCCAAGTTTTAGTCAGATACAGACTCAGTCAGAACTTCTTACTGGGTCAGCTTCTAACTCAGTCAGATCTTACTCAGTCAGCAGTAATCAAACAACCTCTTAGGGTTTTAACTATGTACATACACTGCATAAATTATTTGAAAAACAAAGTTGAAATAGATGAATAATCCATTAAGAATTTACATTTTGTTGTGCAACCTCGTGGAAAGCGTTAGATAATTCATGTGTATTAACTATTAATATTATAAAAAGACATTACCCTTTACCTTATATATTTATTTAGCAAAGGAAATGAACAGTGATTCATCATCTCCTTTGCATGAAGCGTTGGTATTTTCCCCTTTCAAGTTTTTTGGGTTTGTGGTGCTACAAAGAGTAGGATCATTTCCTTTAGTCCATGTCCTTGGTAACAAACTATTAAAAACATACACAATGGTTTTAAATTAATTTGGAGATGAGCTATTAACAAACGCCCACAATGGTTGAATTTTATTTAGTTCATGTCCTGGCTCATGAAAGTGGTTCGTTGAAGATAATAAGACTACCAGAAAAACTGTAATTTCTGTATATATATTTTTTGATTTCATCATATATGTTTATTCTTATTTTCATTTTTGAACTTCAATAGTAGGAGTATGACAATTATTGGAGGTCAATGCAGAGGTGATATCACATCTATATCTATGGCGACTCTACCGGTACTTATATTCGAGGCTTGTCATGCTACAAAAAATAACAGAGTTTTATCCAACTTTGTCAATGTGCTTGATGTATATGATTTTATTGCCCATATTAAGACAATATATGAAACAAGTCTATGATAGTTTAAAACCGGAATTGGCACAATTACGTTATTTTTATATTTTGTAGTTGATGGAATGTTTCCATCTTTTAGAGCCTGCAGATGAATGTGGGGATCCATATATACATACAATTAGTATAAACATGTTATCTTTCTATTACCTTTCTCAGGCCTATTGGTACTTATGAGTGGCATATATACTTGCAAAAACATAAAGATCTTTAGTTAATGATAGTTATTCTGCTACAGGGATTATATCAGTAGAATTTCCGCGCGACGCGCGGTTGGAGTTTACAAACTAGTTAGTTTTAAAAACACATTACACTGTAGTTTTTAAATTAAAGTTGAAAGAGATGAATAATCCTTTAAAAGTTGACATTTTCCTTGAAAAACAATGCAACCACGTATAAAGGTTAGGCAAATCAGGCTTATTTGCTAACATCTAAAAAAATACTTTTAGTTTTAAACATATCACTTTATAGTTTTTATATCAGTATTGGAAGATATAAATAACCGATCGAGTCGACTTTTGCTTAAAAAAAGAAATGTTCAATCGCGTGGAAAAGGTAGGTAACTCATTTTTAATTATTAAAATTATTTTTAAAACTTGTTATACATTATAGTTTTTAAGAAAGCTTAATGTTTGGCCATTTATTCCCTATATTTATCTTATCTTATCATGATGAATGTCCTGAAGTTAACAAAAAACATAAATAACTCACTGATGTATGGTTAATTTACACATGCTAATTATGCGTAAGTTTATATTTTTAGGCCTTAATCTATACATAAGTAGTTTATATTTATAGTTTGCACGTTTTAGGAGACCACATGAAAAAAGTGAATTTAAATTAAAATTCAAATGGTTAAGACATTCAACTAAATAAATAGAAAAATTAAACTAGTTATTATTTAAGTTTAGTTTGGAAAAACTAGAGTTGGGTAATGAAAACGTAATTTATGAGATCATGTATATTGTTAAATTTGATTCCTATATTAAAAAAATATTGTATTCTTGTTGCAATGTAGGAGCAGCTTATATGCAAGGCAGTTAGGAAATTGAAGTTGAATGATGGTCATGTGAAGGTCTCAAAGCTTAATGTTTGGCCGTTTATTCCCTTTAAAATAAATAAATGTGTAGCAAATCTAGCCTTAAGTGGGCTCAAATTAATTGTGAAAATTAAGCTTATGGACCAATAACTAATTGTGGGCTCACTTTGATGGGCTAGTGCATTAAGCCACGAATGAAAAAAAAAAAAAGGTCGAAAAGGGCATAAGAGGACCGGTGGCAATTTTGAGAGGATTTTGATGGCAGAATCCAAGAGATGGCAGCAGCCCTTTCACGTATTTGATTATAGACAAAGTCAGGAAAGTTTTTCTAGTTTATTTTAGGTTGTGCTTGATTTCACTGACTCATGGGCTGACCACTGACCGGCTGACTCGGTAGCGCGTTTGATTTTTCCGGTTTGACGACTGACCCTGTTGCAAGGGTCTGACCGAGACCTTAAAATCGGCTTCACTGACCGAACCGGCGCCCTCCTCCGTGTCACTGGTGCCCTCCCTCCACGCTCCTCTTCACTGGCGCCCTCCCTCCGCGCTCCTCTTCACCGGTGCCATCCGTTTGCCCCTCCTCTTCACCAGCGCCCTCCCTCCGGCGAGCTGAGATGACAGTGAGGTTAGAAGCCCCACCACCGGCGCCCTCCCTTGCAGGTGACTCCTGTGAGTCTCTGACGAATCTTGAAGAACGTTTTGTGGGTCTTTTGTGTGCGGGTAGAATTGGGGGTTGTATTATATTTGTAGGGTTGATTGAATTTGGGGGAAATTGGTTTTCCTTTTATGTGAAATTTGGTTTTCCTTCAAGTTTTTTACTTTAAATTGGATGTTTTATTGTTAGTTATGGATCATACCAATATGTTCGCTACAATTATACGAATATTTTTATTATTCAGCAGAGTCAGTCAGATGCTGAATCAAACAATCAAGTGTCAGTCAGATACAGTCAAAACTTCTAACTGGGTCAGCTTCTGAGTCAGTCAGATCTTACGGAGTCAGCGGTAATCAAACGGCTCCTTAATGGATGTTTGTATAGTGACAGCATATGATTTTTTTATTATTACAATTGGTTAAACTTTTGTGAACTACTTCGGGTAATATATTTTGTGTGATTAAGTTTTTGTTCGTGTTCAACTTGTGTTGGGATTAAATTTTAGAATCCGTTAAGTTCTTTTGTAAGTTTAACTTGTGTTTTGATTATTTAAACAATTGTTTTGGTTAACCTTTATTTAAACGTCATATAATCTTGCTTGAATTGTATGATTGCAAAGTTTTGGCTATTAGTTGAATTGGTGTTGTGTACTAGGACCCGTTAAGTCTTGGTTAGCGATGTCACGTAATCAGTACACGCATATACTCCCCTTTCAGTATTTTCTTCCTAGTTAAACTAGACAATTACCGAAAACCAAACCTAGATCCCAAAACGAATTACTATTTCTCATAATTCTCTTATTAATAATTTTTTATGATTTGAAATTTGTTTTCCTAGTTAGCTTGTTAGTTATTTCAAAAATCAATTTCCACAGCTAATAGGCAATAGTATAAGTATTTAATGATTTAGTTTTAGTTAAGTAACTTAATTAAATAATCAAACGAATTATGTAACACTAATTACATGCTCCTAGTGGATACGATACCTGACTTACCTTAGCTACCTAGGTTGATTAGGTTTTTGTATGACCCCAATAACAGTTCATCACCCACATAACTAGAGGCCTAGAGTTAATAGAATATCATATACACGAGAAACATGTGATTAGTAAAATACTTCTTATTTGATTATAAAAACTAACTTAAAAAACTTGCTTGAAGATTGATTTATTAAACCTAAAAATCTAGAAATCTCTATCATAACGTCATATTACATATACAAAAACCATAAGATCATTGCCGTTATCGGGTATTGTTCTAGATTTGCAGCCTTAATTGGTGATAGAATGTTGATATGAGTATATAAACCATTAATGAACATTTTTTGTCACATAAGCGTCAAGCCACCATTACTTTTTTGTTAATAACATAAGTAATGGTTGATACCTTTATAATGCCTCATTCATTATTATGGATTTGGTGATTTGTGGTGTTATAATAATCACATTCGGGAGGCTTTCTTTAAACATAACGCTCCACCGTAATGGTGATGGGAGCATTATGTGACGTTATGTATGGGCTTAACGCCCTATTACACATGGTCTAAGAATAAGAATAGGTGTTGTCAATACTAAATCAAATCCTCAACTCGTCGCACTAAAATGAAAATTCAATCATGTAATTAATGTTTCATTATGAGATTTAGCATTGAGATTGAGTTTCCAAGGTGTTTTAAAGCCTCTAGAAAGCCCTTAGGCTAAATCCAAAGGTTCAAAATTGTAATCCTCTCAAATCATACCGATTGTTGCCTCTTAAAATCCTTAAGCTGACTTTCCTCTATTGAGGAGTTGACCAACGCCCAACGATCCACAACAAGACGATTGACAAGATAAAACAAGGGGTATGTTATAGATACATCCTATTTATTTCATCCTCTCTATCTCTTTCTATACATACATATAGATACGTGGAGAGAGATAGAGACAATAGGGTGTCTAAATAATAAAAAAAGATGTTTGTATAACACAACCGTAAAACAAATAAAAGAAAACAATGAAGAGTGCTCAAGATTGTAAGAAAAATTATGCAGATCGAAAACGTAAACCACTAGAATTTCAAGTAGGGGACAAGGTGATAGTATAAGTATCACTAATAAAAGGAGCATTAAGATTAATCATTTAATTTATAATCGAAAACGTAAACCACATGAATAAAACAAATAGAGAGAAGTAGAAAATTGACTATGTAAACTAATATGCCAATTCAACGGACGGATATCAGTCATATATACATCTTTTTCTGCTTGCATTCGATGATATTTTACACACCTATATTTGGTAATTCGTTCTTATTATTTTCGAACAAATTTGAACTTATATATATATATATTTTAGAGCATATCAAATATTAATCATTTAATTTATAATCATCTCAACTTTTTTTAATATCGTATTTTGATAACATTGTCAAAACAAAAATAATCGTTAACCACAGAGGCGAAGCTTTTAAGGGGCCGGGGGGGCCGCCGCCCCCCCTATTTTTTCGTCCGTAGTGTTAAATTTTAGCCCGATATTGTAAATTTTTGGCCCGGTAGTGTAAATTTTTATATAAATATCGAGTTCGCCCCCCTAAAAAAAATAATTTCGCCCCCGCCCCCCTACCAAGTTGGTTAAGCTCCGCCACTGGTTAACCATAATTATCCGTCGAAAACCATGGTTCATCCGAAACTTCATGACAATTAATGTTGTTCTTGAGGGATTATTATTGAAGTTTTTAGGGATGAAGAAAGGGTTTGTGAAAGGATGTTAAACTTTCATGTAAAGTTGATTTATAGTTTAAATAAACATTCAATACCATTCACTTAGAAATGCACAATTTTTTCACTATTGATTTGCATTTTGATGAATTCTTTACAAAAACAAAACCCCTACGAATCATTTAGGATCGAGCACACAATAAAGTTGTGAATCTGAGTTTGTTTTTCTGTAAGACGGAAGATGTTCTACAATTTCAATATCCCACAAAACTTTTTCTTTTGTTTTTGACCTATGCGGGTTGTCATGAGTAATATTATTTCTCCACGGAGGTAAACCACCGAGCGGGCGCAAAAAACCACCCGTGTGTGTTTTGAGCCGAACCTGAAAACCATCTCGTAATGGCTCCCAATTCACACTTCCATCCAAATCCGGTTTTAGTTCTGTTTGAATGACCTTTTTACCCTTAATCCCTTGAAGAAACGGGGCGTTGGACGCCATTAGGTATTTTCCATAACAACTTTTGAAACGTATGTATTTTTCGCCTGTTGGGAAGACCTCCCATTCGGCTTTTTCTGTTGATCCCTCACGGTCTAGAGAAACCGATTGCTCGTCATCATCGGCTATCATATATTTGTCTTTTACGCTTCGAAGACGGATTGTTTTAGCTTTTTTAAATAGTTCCATGTTCTTGAATTTGAATATCCCATGAGTTATGTGTTTCAAAGATGTTGCGGAAATGATGAATTTCAGAAATAATTTGGTTTTGCAAATGGGTGGAGGATGAGAAGACTCATAAGAAATAAGGAAAAGAAATATGAGTGATCCTGGATTTTTGACTTTTTTACTTTTACTTTTTACTTCGACTTCGACGTTGACCTTACCCTTTTGACTCTCACTTGAATTTTCATTTTTTATATTTTCTATGTATATATTATTATTTTTCATTAACATTCACAACCCATTCTATATTTTTATTCATATATATTAAAAATTACTATTTTTTTCTTTTTTATAATTAAATAATATTTTTTATATCTTTATCATTACTTTTTATCTTTCATCTACTTACAACCGTTTAAAATATATTAATATTATAGAGCTTTGAATAATATTTTTTAAAATACAGATTAAACAATAAATTTTTTATATCATTCATTAACAACATAACCATACCATATAATATAAAGAATACATTCATATATATTTAAAGAATGGACTGTAAATGTTCTAACTATAGTTTAGAGTTGAGAAGTAATTCTGGCCTCATTATACCTTGCTCACGTGTGTTTTTTTCTTTACGGTATATATATTGCTATATATTTATTTGCGACTATTCTCTTCTCTCCTCCTATTTAGTCTCTCTGACATGTAATTTCGTTGTGGTGCGATTCGTGTTCGTTCCCTAATTGATTTGTCTAATGCTATTGACCTCCATTGCTTTAACGGTTTCTCGTGATTCTTTTTTGTTGGGTTGCGATTTGGTCATTTGTTGAGGATGCTATCGGATCCTTTGGTTGATTGTTGTTTTTATCGAATTTAGTTTTTTCTTGTTTTTCATGTGTAATTCTCTTTTTTATTAATCTACATTTCGACGTAAATGTTAGTTCGAAAACAAATCTAGTCGACTGTATTATATATTTTACCACGCTGCATATGATGTTACCGCAAGGCGAAACGAGTAAAAAGCTAGTTTTATATAAAAACAAATATGTTGTTTAGATCTACTTATTTTAGCAATGTTTAGATATAAGTTTTATTACAAATGGAGTTGTATAAGATACTTTTACATATTGAAAATAGGTTCATTTATAGTAAACTTAGAGCTTAAAAATCATAATATTATATATATTACACAACTCTTTATATTATTTTATAACAGTTAAAATTTTTTAAATTTAAATAACATAAATGCAATTCATATAAAACTTTAACTGCTTATTTATCGGATTAACTTAACTTGAATGATTATCACACTTACACACTTATTATTCAATAAATTTCTTCCTCCAAATTTACCTTAAAATTAATCCATGTAAGACTGAAGAATTATAATAATAATTATGGTTTAATAACTCTTTCCGTAGTGACATGTCTATGAAACAAGCTTTGAATTCAGCCCTTTAATTTGTTTATGTTTACCTTCTTTGGGCTGATATGAATCTTGATTTAACATTTGATTAAAGAAAGTTACTTCCAGATTAAGGAAAAGTATTCATGTGGCCCATATCCAATCTATAACATTGAATAACAAAATTTAAGGCTGTCATAAATACATCCTAACATTATATCTAAACATACTCAATACTCAATACTCAATACAAGTTGTATTTATCAATAAGACCCGTATTGGTCTATAAAATATTAAATCGGTCATTTTATAATCTTTAAGACATAATGACTTTAACTTGCGGGGTCGTAAAAATTCTTATTCCGATGATCCAAATCTAGGCCTAATTAAATCTAGCCCACCTAAGTTTTACCCTTCTAAAAAACAAAATAATTGTATTTTATGTTTTTTAAAACAACAAATATACGATCCTACTTCGAAGGATATGCGTTATCTTAATCAGGCTCACCTATCCGTTTCCCCATCGGGACCCCACGTTGCTAAAAAAACCCCAAGTATTTTGCTCAGAATAAAACTTGAACTCATAACCTTCCACTTTTACATATCCTTTAAATTTATAAAATCAAATCATATATTGTAAGATACATTTTAAGCGTGATTTAAGAAAATATACGATTTAACCGTAAATCACTGACACTAGTGGTCATATCCGATGGCGGCGAGTGATAGCTTTGTGCAAACTAACTGAAACATACACCTCCAGAGTTCTACATACAATTATCCATACAAAATTCATAGTAGCCAGCAGCAAAAACACTAAATCATCAAACTATATCAACTGCAGCATAAAACATTCACACATAATTTCATGAAAATAAAACCGCTAACCGGAATCAAAAGCTTCATCATGGACAACTCTAAGCAGCACAACCACCACATATAATCCCCCTGTTATAATCAAGCAAAATCACATCCAAATAAAACTTTTGACAAATAAAACTATCAAAAAAAAAAAGTTGTAGTGTAACACTTACATAATCGAGCAACCGGAGCTTCTACGCCTATTCTGCCTCATCACCTCCTTCCGCCTTGGAGGTTGAAGAACAACCTTAATGGCCGTATCAAAAACCATTTTCACATTCTAATAATCATTAATCAAAACAGAAAGAAGAAAAATGAAGTCAAGATTACTATAAATTTTAATTGCAAAGTAATAAAATACAAATAAAAACAAGTGTTTTTGGTTTTGTTTCTTTACCTGTTGAGTTTTCGAGCTGCATTCAATATAAGCAGCTGCACCAATTTGTTTTCTCAGTTCCTCGCCCTAATAAACAAAAAAACAAAAAAAATTGTTAAATATAATTATAATTATCAAATCACAACTAAAAGGCTAAAAATCTTGATTGTTTAGTACCTGGGCAGATGTAATAACATTAGACCCGATATGATCAGCTAAATATCCATTGTCATTGCGAAGATCTAAAGGAAAAAGAAAACAATAAAGGCTTAATTAGTGGTCTTTCTTTGGGTGGCAATTCTATGAATATAATGAGGTTTTGAGTTGTCGTGTTTAACCCGTTTAATAAACAGGTTGACTTGTTTAATTAAATATGCTGACCCATCATTCCGTTTAATTTAACAAGTCGACCCACCAACCTGGATGAAACTAAATAAAAACATAGTTATAGATTGTGATTTGTACCTAATTTTGTCCCGACAAGTACTACTGGTACGTTTGGTGCAAATCGTCGAAGTTCAGGCATCCACTGTATGAAGATCATAGATGACTTTGAAGTTATTACTATATTTTTCCATATTTCTCCATAAAAAGTCAACAATTGAATTTGAAAATCATATATATAATTAATTCAACATCATTTTTGGACTTAAATGGCTTTTTGACCAGTGTAATACATTAATAAATATGCATGCTTATCGTTTTTGTCTCCATAAGAACAACAATTCTAACCAATTTTGAAGTTGAAGCTAAAGATATTTTGACTTAAAAAGTCAAAATTGACTCTAATTTGTGGAAGAAGGTAAAAGATTTCAACTTGATCATGGTGTTTTTCTTCTTTTCAAGATTAAAGAAACTATAACATAAACATAAAAGTGGTTAAGATTTCTTTACCCACAATGATAACAAATCTTATCGGTTTTGAAGTTAAAAGTTCACTTGTTTAAAATTAAGACCTCTTTATCAACTCGAGTTTAAAAGAAAGTAATAGATGTGAAAGATTTCAACTTGATTATGGGGTTCTCTTCTTTTTCAAGATTCAAGAAACAATATAAAAAGAAGTGTAACTCACATTTCTTTATCTATAATTATATCAATTCTTACACCAATAGCTGAAGTTAAAAATAATGTTTTTGACTTTAAAGAAACTTTGATGATAAAAAGGTAACTGATTTCAACTTGATTATGGGTCTTTTCTTCTTATCCAAGATTCAATATATTGTGCAATAATAAAGATATAGTGACATTTCTTTCTCTGGTTCTTCACAATGAGAAGTAATCTTATCGGTTTTAAAGTAAGAAGATAATCTTTGACTTCTAAAAGTCAAACCTAGTGTGGTGAATAAGGTGAGAGCTTCCAACTCAATAGACAATAATGATTTCTTTTTCCTTTCTCAAGATTCAAGAATCAAAAACTTAAAAGTGTTAATGAGTACACTCTTATTAGTTTTGAAGTTAGATAATAATCCATTTGACTTGCAAAAGTAAAAATGATGCTAGTGTGACAGCGAAGTTAATCGATGTCAACTTGATCACAGATTTTTTTTCTTTTTCAAGATTCAAGAATCAAAACCCTGAAAGGGTTGATAGTGAAAGCTTAACTCAGTTTAAAAAATCCAATTTTGAATCTTAAAAGTAACCACCAAAAAATTTGAAACTCTAGAAAATGGAGAAAGCACTAAAGAAAGTGTACCTTTTTGAGAACATTTTCATAACTTGCCCTACTGATTAAAGAGAAAGCTAACAAAAATATGTCTGCACCTCTGTAGCTTAGTGGCCTTAATCTGCTATAATCTTCCTGACCTTTAAATCACAAAAATAAGAACAAAAACAGAAGTCAAAAAAAATATTTACACATAGCGCGCCTATATTTAAAAACCCAAAAATAAATTTACAAGGGTAAGCTATGACATAGAGCTTGGATCTAATGTCCCACTTTTTATGCTTGACGTTTGTCCGCCCATTGTATGATTATATTGTACAACATTGTGTGTAAATGGTATAACATGATGCGGGCGGGACAAAAATGTCCCACTTTGTATGTCCGACCTTTGTCCCACATGCACTGTATGACGATACCGTATAACATAGTTTGTAGCGTTATAGGGTACAAGTCTATAATACATGTGGAACATGACAAAGACAGGATATACATAATGGGACATCGAATATAAAATTTTATCAAGATGATCCTAAATTAGTATTACCAGCAGTATCCCATAAACCCAAGTTGACAATGTTTCCATCAACAGCTACATTAGCACTGAAATTGTCAAAAACTGTTGGAATATAATCCTGTAAAAAAACATTTAAGAAACCAATATGAAAACAAAGCTAGAAAGAAACAATAGCAAACTTCAAAAACTTAACCAAGTATTATAAATAGCATAAACAAAGGCAACAATGCTGTAATGACTTGTACTATGTGAAGTGGGAGTAGTACAAGAAGGTTTAACTCACAATAAGAAAGCTAAACCAACATCTAATCATAAAAAATCTGATAAAGAATCCAAAGAAGTTAAACCCACAAGAAAAAACAAAGGCCATGACACTTTAGTGACTTGTACAATGTGCAACAGAAGTCGTACAAAGATGATTGTCTTACTGTCTAACTCATGTTTACAATGGAGAGCTTGTTGCTGCCAACAATAACAACAAATTTTTGGAAAAGAGAGCTAAAAGATTCAATCTTTGATGCAGAAATCAAAAGATTTACACAAACCCACATGTAATTAGCATTTAAAGATTAAACCCACAAATTATAATCAGCAACAACAAACAAAGTATACGACGCAATAGCGACTTGTACTTGGCGAAGTGGAAGTTGTACAAGAAGGTCTATCACTCATAAATAACAAATTGAAAGCTATCAACATCAAAACACAAAATATTACTAAAAATACTAAACCCACAAGTTATACCCATCAAGATTCAAGAAAACATCGCATTTCAAGAAAAAGATTCAAGAAAACATGTAATGATGCTACAGGAACTGGTACATTGTGCATTGGAAGTTGTACAGGGCCTATCACTCATAACTTAATCAGAAAGCTATCAATACGTCTGAAAACAATAATACTATTAAAAACCATTAAACCCACAAGTTATACTTAGCAAGAACAAATGCAACGATGCTATAGTGACTTGTACATTGTGCATTGGAATTTGTACAAGAAGATCAAGAACCTAAAATGCAAGAAAGAAAAAGGGTTTTTCTAATATGAAATGGATTTTCCAAAAAAGAAACTTACAGACAAATATACATACACACACATACTTACAGTGGGAAACTTGTTGCTGGTATAACAAATGAGCATACAAGTTTTACCAACAGCTCCATCACCAACAGTGACACATTTTATGAACTTTGAAACACTCATTCTTGTGTTCTTGAGCTTCTGCAACTTCTTGCACTGGTAATTTTAATGGGATAAACCCTAAAATGGTGTTTGAAGAAGAAGATTGAGAGAGGAGAGAGAAAGGTTGTGCAGAAGAAGACTGTGTGTAGTGTAGTTTAGTATATTGCCACGAGAGGGGGCACCTTGTTCCAAGAGTGTACTTGGTTTCAAGACAGAAAGAAAAACATTTATTATTATTGCTACATTTGTGAAAATAATAATAAACTAGTCTTTTTGTTAATTTGTTTTCTATGACTTGTCATGTTTAGATTAATGTGCAATTATTAAAATGCAAATTTAAATTACATCGTTTGTTAATATATATAGGTTAATCATTATGAAAATATAATAAACTAGTCTTTTTTGTTAAGGTGTCGTCCCAATTTTTTCACATTTCATTATTTTTTTAATTTGTATTTATATTTTATATTTTATAATTAAATTAAACAAAAAACATAGAAAATTAATAATAAAGAAACAAAAAAATTAAAAATATAAATAAAGATAAAATTTCGTTAGTAAAATAAAACTATTGGTTCATTTAGTTCAATTGATGCAAATGCTCTAAAAAATCGATAAGATTCGATCAAAGGTTATCATGGATTGCTTGTGATCGTAAACGCGAAAGTTTATTGTGTTATACTGATTCAGTTTTTGGAGGATCTTCTATGTAATCGGAAGATATCGTCACACCATTACTCTTCAAAACCATAATAGAGATGAAAATACACACATATATGATTTTTTAAAACTTCAGGGATGTAGTTGATTTATAGGTTATTGAAGAAATGTGATTTACCTTTAGGTAGGGATGAGCTCGGTATCGTACCTGTACCGAACCGGTACCCCGTCCCGAATTTTATAAAAAACGAGTACCGGTACCCGGTCCCGAATTTTATAAAAAACGAGTACCGGTACCAGTACCGATTTTGGTATATAGGTACAGGTACGGGTACCGGTACGGTACCGGTATTTCGGTACCTGATACCTCTTTGGTACCCGTTACCTTCACAATATTATTTTTTAGGCTTGCTACATAGGTCATGTTTGGTTACGATACTCGTTACCCAATACATGTTTGGTACCCCAATACCTTTAAAAATTTATAATAACTAAACAAAAATAAAATATCAAAAAAACATCCACATGTCCAACAAAAATAGTACATAGACTTGACCGTTCATTTTAAATATCAACAAATTCACACATGCTTACCACTCATCAGTTGTGAAGCAACACTGACCCAAAAAAATAGTAAATTGTTTTTACTTCATGGTGATGAGTTTCACCCCAAAATAATAAACACCAATAAGATCAATACCAATATAAAAAGTTTTAAAATACCAAAGAAAGTTAATCTGTGATTTGATCATTATGTTATCCCTTCTTTTCAAAATCGGCTATTCGTATTCAGGTACTATCAGGACTATACGAGACTTTTGGGTAAAGTACCGGTACCGGTACCGCCCAGTACCGATCCTGAAATATAAGAAAATCAAGTACCGATACTGGTACCTTATACATATTTTCGGTACCAGCTGGGTACCGGTACCGGTACGGTACGGGTACGAGGTACCAAATGCTCATCCATACCTTTAGGACCCGAAAACTCGTTCAACGTCCTTTCTTGTAGTTTCTTGCGCTATCTTGAATCGTTGTCATTTAAGAATCGTTCTCCAAGTGACCTGTTACGACAACGTTTTAACAATCGTTGCCCGGTTTGGGTATCTCCCATCGGCTGGATAATACTCAAATCTATATTCAACACCAACCACAAAAGGACATTTTCAAGTGGTTCCACTAATAACATCATTAAACATTATAGAGTTTAAATGTGTTTTAATGTAACGGTCTTTTTGACCATTGGCAATGATCAGGCAGACGCAACCAGTGAAGCGCGGTGAATATGCAACGAGGAGTAGTGCAAATAGATTTTCTAAAATAAACTCTGGGTTTGAAAGGGGAGAGGTGTGTGGTTTCCACCTCAGGCCAGAATAATTCCCACCCTCCTCGTCCTCGATCAGAACTCCTCATCTTACTGGTCATAATGATAATTTTTTTTACTATTTGAAAGACATTTTTAGTGTTCAATCAATAATAAAACAGCTTAATTATTTATTTTATATTAAATCATGCCAATTAAAATATTTAATATTAGACAAATAAATAATGTGTTTTAAGATATCAAAAATCATCGGTGGTGGTGAATATATTCTAAAATAATACACACATCTGACCACATTCATGATCCGTCCATGCATGCATGCGTATCGACATTGGATTTGTTTTTGTCGGACTCTATTTTGTGTTTAACCTATTAGCTAGTTTTATTAATTTATCATTAACTATGGTAACTAAGATTTTGTCGATATATACAACAATAAATGATTTATTATTATTATATGGGTGGGACTAAGGTTATAATAAAAAAATATTCAATCTAAAAAGCTTAAAAGTAATTCTAGTTTTAATATGTGTCATATTATTATTTTAAGGACTAAAGTATTTTGATCATGTATTAAATACATAATTGGATAGTTGTAAATCATTGTGTCTAATACGTCAGGTTATTTTGTTAAATATTAGTTTATTGTGTCATATATTTTTCATCATTTGTTATATCTATTTATCATTGTGTTTTACGTTTTTAATCATTTCATGTTGTTTTTTTCATTGCTTATATAAACTTGTTGTTATTTATCATTGCATATTACAATTAGAGTTACATAATAATGTTATTTCACCAATGTGTTTTTCAAAACTCATTGTGTTCGAGATAACACGATGACGATCTCAAAACAAAATGAGAATTTTATCATTATGTCTTATATTTTATATTTTTGGGTTATTTTGATATTGTTTTTAATGCATTCGATTAATTAGTTGTTATTTCACCATTATGTTTTCTTTTTCAGAATTTATAATAACTAACAAAAATACACAAGAAACTGCACTAAAGACACAAATAGAAAGTATATTTTATATGAGCCGAAAAACATAATAAAATTATTATACTTTTATATAACGATATTTTTATCATTTTAAAGATAAAAAACGCTCGTTTTATAGTGTAATTTTTATAAAAAAATAATATCGCGTATAAAAGTTATGAACTTAAAAAAAGTAGGAAAAAACAAAAAAAAAGTCAACAAAAATGATTGTGCTTAAAATACAACTCTAATAAACTCCTTTCATACAATTTGATTTTAACCATTGATTAAGAAAATTAATAATTGAGATTCGTTTTACACTTTTTAGATTTTAACCATGGATGGAATAGGCTATTGTATGGACAAAGACTCATGCACATTCTATCTATTTGCTCAAAGGTTTTATAGTGAATCTCATTAAAACTTAAATAAATGGCAACGTTTATAAAGAAATAAAGCATAAAACATTGAGGGAAAATAGGAAATTACCAAATAAGTGGCAACGTTTACTGCATAATTAAACAAATAAACATTAAAAATAGAGTAAATTACAAATTTTGTCAATTAAAATTACGGAAACTGTCCTTAAACTTTAATAATTACACTGAGTATCCTTTATTTGAAATTTTGTAAAGCTTTTTGTCCTTTTCACTAACAGCAGTTAATTATGTTATATTTTTGTAAATGCCCATTTTGCCCCTGACTCTCAAAAGGATAAAATGTGTAACTTTTATATATCTTTTATTTTCTTTATTTGTGTGTTTATTTTATTAACTTTACTAAAAAATTCAAGCATTAAGTATGCTAATTAAATATTATGATGTGTTAAAATATTATTGGTCCAATCAATTTTTAGAAAAAAAGAAAATAGGGTGGCAACATGGATCAGTGGGTTGTTCTATACGTCGGCTTCGGTTTGACTTTTAACATTTTTTTCTCTCTTTTTTTATAAAATAATAACCAACCCATCTAAAAGTTCACCATAGAGACAAGTCTAAACAACTATTCTAAAGTTTTAACTAAACAAAAACGGTTACTAATGGGTTTTAAATCAAACATAAACCACTAAAAATTAAAGTGAAAGCGAACTTTACAATAAGAACAATTAAAGACTTTATATATTAAGTAAAGCTTGATCATATATAAGACTTAACATATAATATTTATAACTAAGTAAAATAAAAAAAAAACCATGGCCCAATTACATACGATATTCGATAGGTTTTTAATATAATACGTAAAATTAACGATTTGATATAGTTAAAATTTTTATACCAAAAGGGTTAAAAAGCGAAGGTGTAACAAACCATTACTAGTTTAATTTTTATCTAATGTGAAATAACTAAAGTAAAGAAATGAAAACATTAGAATTTAATAATCTATAAATAAAATTTGAATTTAATAAAATATTTAAATTAATTAATTAATAATATTTAAGATAAGTTTATAAAACAAAAATGTTTATAAGAGAGAAAGAAAGAAAAGTTAAGTAAATAAAACATAAAGAAACAAAATAATATATTAGTGAAAAACTATTAGGTGTTTTTAAAATTTGTTATTAATCGGGGTTATTTAAACCCATATATGTTTTAGTTTATGTTTTAATCATTTATGTTTCATTAATTTCTGTAAATTATATTTTTAGTTTATGTAATTTTTATTTTTAGAAAAACTATTAGGTGTTTTTTAAATTTTATTTGTTCTAGCAGAAAAGTACTTAACAAAATTTAACAAATAACAAAACTGTAATATATTAAAATCAATTATGAAATTAATATTTTTACAATTAAAATTAATTTACTAATTATATTCAAAATAAGGTTTAAAAAAAAGTGGTGAGAAAAAAATAAGAAAAGAAAGTAAATAAATAAAAGAAAGAAATAAAATATATGATTAGAAATTTACATATTTGTCCTTTAAAAGAGAAGGGCAAAATGTCATTTATCATAAACTTAACAGAAATATTTAACTTCTGTTAGTGAAAAGGACGGAAAGTGTGAAAATTTTTCAAATAAAGGATATGCAGTGTAATTATCAAAGTTTAAGGATAAGATCCGTAATTTTAGTAATACTTAAAGGACAATATTTGTAATTTCCTCTTAAAATATGTGAGAAAAACCAAAATCAAACATGCAGTAGCAAATCTCAATCATACAAAGACAGTTACCTTGAGTTGGGTTTTGTACTCTTCAACACTCCCTCTTATTTCTTAACATCCAATTTAACCCAAACTCATATTATTGTAAAACTTGAAGAATTTAGACTTTCATGGATTCTGGTAAAGACATGTGCAACTTGATAAGTTTGCATGTTTAATCTTTAAAAATAACTGTTAACAAATCAATCAATTCATAATCTAAGGTCTCAGTTTCAGCTTGTTTACTTAAGCAGGTCGATTCAAGTTGTGTTTTTGTCAGGTAACGAATCAAAGGTGTAAATTTTAAAAATTTTGGCTAAAAAGGAAGACGGGTCAAAAGAGTCAAAAGTTCCCAAACGTGTTAATCTTAAAGCATACAACCTCATGAATCTTTTTGTAAGATGACCTTCAAATTATAAACTAAAACAAATTTTCATATATCCAAGCATCAGTAAGCTTTTAATATGAAATTAGCCATAATAGAGAAAATAAACATATCTAAATCATATACTTATCCATGATCCATAATGCTTCTTGGAATGCAACTTTTGACATTACATTAAAATGTTTTCTTTTATATATTCCTTCACAACATCAACATTCCTTTTAACAATATGAATGCCCATCTCACCAGATGTAAACGAGTGCATATATATGAAACAAAATTGTCTAATATATAGACATACTTGTGAGTAACTGACTTTCCACACCAAATATGGTGGGAGATAGAGTGTTATATAAAACATAAAGTTACAATGAGACTACATCAAGAATGAGAACATTACACAAAGAGACTCAAACTAATTACATTTAACATCCCCCCTCAAGCGGAACGGTGGTGGCCCAAGGTTGAGAGAGACACGAAACCGTTCAAAGTCAGAGCGCGGAAGACTTTTAGTAAAAATATCCGCCACCTGAAGCTTGGTCGGAACAAACTTGGTGTAGAGTTTCCCAGAGCTGACCAATTCCCGAATGAAGTGATAGTCCAAATCAATGTGTTTGGCCCGTTTATGTGAAACAGGGTTTTGAGTTAGAAATAGAGCACTTTGGTTGTCACATAGAAGCGTAGGGCGATCAGCAGGTAAGGCATGCAGCTCTTGAAGCAAATGAGTTACCCAAATTATCTCGGCAGCCGTGTTAGCCATGGCACGATACTCGGATTCGCAACTTGAACGAGCCACGGTAGGCTGCTTCTTTGCACTCCAGGAGATGAGATTGCCACCGAGAAAGATAGAGTATCCATAAGTAGACCGACGAGTTTCAATGCACCGGGCCCAGTCAGCATCGGAGTAACCGATAAGGGAAACCCGATCTGGTTTCTTGAAAGTGAGCCCAAAGGAGAGAGTTCCTTTGACATACCGCAGGATGCGTTTGACATCTTGAAAGTGAGCAACTGTAGGAGCTTGGAGGAACTGGCTGACTTGATTGACCGCATAGGATAAATCTGGGCGAGTGATGGTCAGATACTGAAGCGCACCCACAAGAGAACGATAAAGAGTGGGATCAGAGAAAGGATCTCCAAGAGAGGAGAATGTTGCATTAACCGCAAGTGGGGTGGCCACCGGTTTTGAATCAAGAAGGTTAGCCCGTTGCAAAATGTCATGAGCATATTTTGATTGACTTAGGAATAGACCAGAGTCAGTAGGGACAACCTCGAGGCCGAGAAAGTAGTTAGGGTAGCCCAAGTCCTTGATGGCAAACTCCTGATGTAGGCGACAAATGAAAGCATTGATCATGTCTTCTTGATTTCCAGTGAGAATGAGATCATCAACATACACAAGGAGATACATGATGCAATCATTTCTTTTGAAAATGAAGAGAGATGAATCGGCCTTGCTGCAGGTAAAACCATTGTTGATGAGAAAGGTACTTAGCCGTTGAAACCATGCACGAGGCGCCTGCTTAAGACCATACAACGCCTTCTTCAGGAGACAAACATGGTGAGGGAACTTGGGGTTGACGAAGCCAGGAGGTTGTTCCATATAGATTGTTTCCTGAAGGTTTCCATGTAGGAAGGCATTATTGACATCAAGTTGGCGTAAGGTCCATTGATTGATGACAGCAAGGGATAAGACGATGCGGATTGTGGAAGCTTTCACGACAGGGCTGAAGGTATGGAGGTAGTCAAGACCAGGCACTTGTGTGAAACCTTGAGCAACAAGACGAGCTTTGTAGCGTTTGATAGACCCATCGGAGTGAAATTTGGTGCGGTAGAGCCACTTGGAGCCAACAATATTAGTATTGGGGGGTCGAGGGACCAGGGACCAAGTATTGTTGTTTTGGAGAGCAGTCATTTCCTCTTGCATTGCATTAGTCCATTTGGGATCTTTGGTGGCTGTTTTGAAACCTTTTGGAGTAGTGGTGGTGAGTAAGGCATGGTGTAATTGGTGACTGTCAAAAAAGGCAAGGTTGGCAGGATGTCTTGGTTTGAATATGCCAGCTTTGGCACGGGTAATCATGGGGTGTTGGGTGGCTGGAGATGGAGGAGTGACTTGGTGGTGGATAGGTGGTGTAGAGGTCTGTTGGGCCGGCACAACATCAGGCTGGGCCGAGTGGGTGGGTTGGGCGTTTGATGAAGGAATGGGTTCGGATGAGAAGCTAATGGGCTCGGATGGTGGGGCTGAAGTGGAATGGGCCGGATGGTGATCCGGTGAGGGAATGGGCTCGGATGGTGGGGCTGAAGGGGAATGGGCCGGATGGTGATCCGGTGAGGGAATGGGCTGGGATGGGATTTGGGTAAGGCCAGAGTTTGTAGTTGGGTGTAGAGGTGGATCATTAGTGGGCTGTTGGGTCAAGGATGATAGATTGTCATGGTTCGGTGGATGTAGGATGTCATGGGGACACGTCGGGCATGGAGAGGATGTAGATGGGGTATTGGGTAAAGGGTGCGATGGAGATGCGGGTAGGGTGTCGGGTAAGGTGACCGAGGGGAGTTCTTCCAGAAAGGTGGCAATTTGAGAATTGGTAACCATAGTGGTAGGCTGAGATTCAGTGAATGGAAAACTGTCTTCATTAAATTGAGCATGTCTCGTGATATACACACGGTTTGTCGCAGGATCAAGGCAACGGTACCCCTTGTATTGGGACGAGTAACCAAGGAAGACACAAGGAATGCTACGTGGAGCCAATTTGTGTTGTGCATAGTCTCGTAAGTATGGGAACACTCGACACCCAAAGGTGCGGAAGTTGTTGTAATTTGGGAGGCAGTGATACAACAATTCAAACGGACTTTTGCCATTGAGTATGGTGCTAGGAACACGGTTGAGGATGTAAGTAGCAGTTGTAAAAGCATCAACCCAATGGGTTACCGGGACACGAGAGTTAAATAAGATGGCTAACCCGGTCTCAACAATGCTACGATGTTTTCTTTCGGATCGACCATTTTGTTGTGGGGTGTACGGGCATGAGATGCGATGGAGTGTGCCATTCTCGGCAAGAAACGTGTGAACCGATTTGTTCACAAATTCCCTACCTCCATCGGTTTGTAGGGTTTTTACTTTTTGAGAAAATTGAGTTTCAACAAACTTGATAAATACAGTTAAAGTGGTATAGAAGGCAGATTTACTTTTTAATGGGTATAGCCATGAAAAACGAGAGTGATCATCAACACACACATCATAGTAACAATAGCCATCAACAGATTCAACCGGTGCGGGACCCCATAGGTCGTAATGAATTAATTCTAATGGATATTGTGATCTTTTAAGATTGGAATCAAACGGCAAACGATGGCTTTTGGCCAATTGACATGCATCACAAGAAACAGGTTTAGGTAAAACAGAAGTAACAGACAAATATCCAAAACGTTTTAAGAGAGAAATTTTATCAAATGAAATGTGTCCCAGACGCCGATGCCATGTTTCATAGGAGGCTTTTGTTGAAGTAGTGGCTGAGAAAGCTTGAAAATTGCCACTAATCACGTATAGCCCATTATCACATTTTCCCCGAGCCAGAGCTTGACCCGTCTCCCGATCCTAAATAGTAAAGTAGGGTTGAGAAAAGAGGACATCAACATTATTATCAGTGGTTAATTTGCTTATTGAGAGAAGGTTTTTAGTAAGGTGAGGAACAACTAAAATGTCCTTCAGCATGATGCGATTAGAGAGACGAGAATGACCTGTATGAGATACATCAAGAGAATGACCATTACCAAAAATGACATTGGTATTACCAGTATATGGCGAGACATTCGTCAGATTGTTGGGAGTAGTTTTCATGTGGGAGGAGGCACCGGAGTCAGCAACATACCAGTCGGGAGTAGAGTCGACTACATGGCACTTTGCATGAAAAGCTTGGGCAATATTGGCATCCAAGGGAACTGCCTTTGACGCGTATGTAGAGAGAGTTGGACACTGGGAGGCATAATGGCCATCCGTCCTACATAATTGGCAGTGCGGGGTTCGGCGACCACGACCTCGCCCATTGCCACGAGAGAATCGACCACGACCTCGAGCCGAGACAGGAGGCCGACCAGGTGTAGCAGTGAAGGCAACTTGTGGTGTTGAATTGGAGCCATGAATGGACTTTAAAAATAATTCATGATTTTCAGCATGGGACATTAGATCACGGAAAAGGAGATCCGGTTTGCTGGCCCGAATAGCAGTCGAAAAGGTCTCGAATGAGGCACCGAGGCCACAAAGAAACCAATGAATTTTGTCGGATTCGTCTACCGGTTGGCCGATCGCAGCTAGTTGATCACATAGAGCCTTGAACTTATGACCAAAGTCGGATACATACAACGAACCTTTGGTCATTTGGCGAAGTTGGTCACGAAGGCCATGGATGCGCTCAATGGATGAGTGACTGAAAGCATTGGCAAGGGCGTTCCAGATTTGCGACGAGGTGGTGAGGCCAATAATTTCGGAGGCCGCTTCTTCAGTCAGCGAAGCATTGAGAAGAATGATTGCCCGTTGATCGGCTTCAATCCAAGAAGTAAAGGCGGGGTTAGGAGTGGATTTGTCACTGGTCGAAATTGTTGGAGGGGGTTTCAGTGCGGTTCCATCGACATTAGGCAGAAGCTTTTGATATGTAAGTAAGGGAACCATTTGGTTGTGCCATAGGAGATAGTTGGTGGAATTGAGTTTAATGGGAATCATATGAAGGGCAGTAGCCATGGGAAGGGAGCCATCAGTAGAAGATGAGGAGGAAGCCATGAGCAAGGGTGAGGAAGAGAGGATGGAGACAGAGAGAAGATGATCGGTGGGGAGAATAGGAAGGGGAGAGGTTGCCTTAATTAGGCTGATACCATGTGAGTAAGTGACTTTCCACACCAAATATGGTGGGAGATAGAGTGTTATGTAAAACATAAAGTTACAATAAGACTACATCAAGAATGAGAACATTACACAAAGAGACTCATACTAATTACATTTAACAATACTCATTGATACATACCCTGCAAACGAAACATAAAATAATTACAAGAATCAACTTCTAGTCATGTAAATATGTAATTTTTGGTCATTTTACTTATTAAGTTCTTGAATTGCTGAAATTGCTAAACACTATAAAAACTGATTATTTAATTATCATACGACTTCAACAAACAAAGTACATAAAAAGCAAAGTACATCAACACTATCTGTTTTATTACATATAATTACCTTATTCTAGTTGTTTCATGTCACATAGTCATTGTCACCTTCAAAAACTTTTATTTGAAAAAATCCATACTAAAAGTTTCAAGAAAATAAGAAACAAACCTTGTTAAAGTATGTAGCCAAACAGTTGACACTTGTACATTCTGTATATACTTCCTTTGTATGTAGTTTAAACACCAACCATTTGCTTACTTCTCTGACATTTTGTGATTCTTATTGTGATTCTTTTTTGGTACATAATATAGTCAATATTTAGTTTTGCAAGCCAGTTGACCACTGGTTTGAATTTGTAGTCACCACTGAAATATGTCTCTAAAGGTGATAACTTTTTAAATTTTGAATTCTTTGAAAAAAACAACAAAGTATTCTACCTTTTCTTTAGAACCTATTGTCGCGAAATCCCTAAATGTGCATACTACTACCTAAGTGTCGCTATAATTTCTAGCACTACTTCATTTTCTATAATTAAGCATAATTAGATAGTTTGGATCTTGATGGAGAAGAGGGGCCACTGTAACATTTGAATTTGGTTTTTAACATAGTGTCTATATTTGTGTACTTCATAGACTACATTTTATCATAAAATGCAATCTTGTTAGTCATATGAAAAAATGGAATCCTTTTAAAGAAATGACAAGATACGGACAATGATGTCTTTAAATGATAATAAAACTGGGGTTCAAAGATAATCAAGATTGAAGCACTTATATCCAAACTATGCATTGCATACAAAAGCTTCAAACTGGAGCACTAATGTTCCCAGAGTCAAACTTGGTAATTGTGATTGTGTATTGTATATATCTAATTCACGATTACAAGGGGATATATATATACTAAATATATTTTCAATATGAACCCTCTAATATAATTATATATACATAATAAGCTTAATTGTCTAATATTCCCCCGCAAGCTAAGGCCGGGGAGCGACCTGTAGCTTGGACCGTAATAGAAGAAACCGTTATGAAGACAACGGTTTTGTGAACACATCTGCAATCTGATCGTCGGTAGAAATAAACTGAACTGAAAGCTTTCGTTGTGCCATCTTTTCTCGGACGAAGTGAAAATCAACTTCTACATGCTTTGTACGTGCATGAAAGACATGATTTGCAGAAAGATATGTTGCACCAAGATTATCACACCATAAGGGATGGACTTAACCAGAACATGGAGTTTGCGTAGAAGTGTTTGAAGCCAAGTGAGCTCAGCGACTGTATCGGCTAAGGCCTTGTATTCAGACTCTGTGGACGATCGAGAGACAGTCTTTTGTTTTCGTGCTGACCATGAAACAAGGTTAGAACCTAGATAGATAGCATAGCCTCCCGTGGATCGACGGTCGTCTGGACAGCCAGCCCAATCGGCATCGGGAAATGCACTCAAGGAGTTGTAAGCGGAATCGGTATAGGCATGAAGAATTGGGGCTGAATCATGTTTGAGCCGTAACCCATATTCGGCAGTACCTTGTAGATACCGAAGGATACGTTTGACTGCGGACCATTGATTCTCAGTGGGGGAGTGCATAAATTGGCAGACCTTGTTAACTGCAAAGGCAATGTCAGGACGAGACAGAGTAACATATTGAAGTGCGCCCACAATTTGACGGTATTTGACTGGATTGTCGAATACAAGGGGATATATATACTAAATATATTTACAAGGGGATATATATACTAAATATATTTACAATATGAACCCTCTAATATATTTACAATCCAGTTGCACAATTAAGTTGTCTAATACCCAGTTGCACAATTAAGTTCATAGATTAATCATGTGTGTTGATCAAATGATCCTCTTCAACTAATTTATTTGTAGACTTTTATTTCTTTTGCACTTATACCTAGCCTGTTTTCAAGTTGGTCCGCGAAAACTTCTGGATTCATTTGAGTCAACATAAAATCAATGGTTGCAACAATCACTATAAAGGTCTTGATGTAAAAGCTAACAATCAAACTCAACATTGATGGAGGAAGTAAACTAATATAGAAAAAAAAATTATCATATCAATTCCAGAATAAGAAAAGATATATACATATTTCACCAATCTGATAGATATGATAACAAAGGCATCAAAGTAAACATCCTGTTAACAAGTTTATAGCAGATCAGAATTGGCTTTGGCCTATTAACATTTGACCATCCAACCTATACCCCCAAGCACTCGGCTGAAGTTGTCATCGAACTTGCCAAAATGTTCTTACACGGCTACATTAGACTGCTACTTGAATGTGTCCATGGGTGTGGGGATTGACCCGTGATTCAAATTTGGAAACAAAATGTCGTAAGTGTAAAACTCTAGTCAACGTACCTTGAATTGATCAAGATTGAGATCTTAATAAGTGTAAAGATGCATGTAATGCATCCTTCTTTTCACCTGATTTGGTTTTTATGCAGAGCTCACCATCGCCATCTGAAGGGTTTGCAGTTTCCCACAGTAAACGTTGTGCTTCTGTTTTCTAAACATTTTCATTTCTAGATGTGAGCAACAACTTGAAGTCATCTACTACAATATCTTTTAGGTCGTGCTCACTCTAGACACTAATACAAACAAAATCCTCTTTGTACCAAAAACATTATTACTAGAATTGGCACAAATAAGATTATGGTTATATTTTATATATAGAAAGAGGTTGATTTCAAAGATATTAGGCTCAAGATGATACTCACATCAAGGGATTAAAATGATTATCAAAGTTTAATACTGAAACAACTTCATTTCAGAAACTGAGATTATCAACACGAATCAGAAACTTCAAGATCACTAACGAACAAGAATTGATGAATCTATAGAAACTAAACATGACACAAAGTAGAAACAATGAATCAGAAGCTAAGATCGCTGGCAAACAGGAATTGATGAAATTATGAGACACGAAGCACCGTATATTGAACAACTGAAGATCTGAGGTTAAGAACACGAATCATCGTACAGACAACGTAAGACGACACGTTGGTTCAGGCCCCTTTAGAAATACACACAACACTCACTCACGTAATGTGTAATTCTTGAACTACTACTTCTATTAAATCAATAATGTTACATGCCTTTAAATATTAAATTAACAAACAAACAACTCCTACTAATATGGTTTACATGTGCAGAACAAGCCCACGTACTCCTTTTCTTTTGCATCACACCAACAATCACAAATCACTTAATTCGACCAACAATCTCTCCAAATTAAGCAGCTTATTTGACTTGTGACCCAGTCAAACCCGTAACTTGTGAACTACCGACCCGTGACCCGCGAACCAAACCCGATTAACGAACCGATTAATCCAACATTCACCCCCTTAATCGGTTTGTTTACACCACTCGTCACAGTAGTCGAATCACCATCTCCTTCATATTGACTTTTCCCGGACACCCGATCTTCACCCCGATCACGTCCAAAGTCTTCTCGGTTCAACCCGAATCATGGTCACCACACTTATAACATCTCACATGGCATCCCGTTGGAACCCCGTTCATTAACGTCTTGACTTTTCACGGATCAACGACCTCCTCCCCGGTCACATCCAAAGTCACCCGACTTGAACTCCAACACCATAATGTTAACACCGTGTAGTTTCTTCAATATCTTTCTTTTTATAGCCACAACCTTAACTTTACCAATCACGCTTGTTCAAAGAGATTTCTTCCACCGATCAAGAAAGCAAAGCCACCGCCTTCTACCGCTTCCTTTCACCTGCCAAACGAAACCGAATCCAAAGCCACCTGCTTTGACGGATCCATAACGCCCGTTTTTCACGCACTTCCGTCGGTAAAACTCTTATCACGAAACAAGTTGATCAAGGTTCGTTGATCACCTCTAACAGCCTCGACACATCAATGTTCATCACGGTCACCCCCGTTGTCTCTACCGGCACTTCCCCGTAACAACGCCTGACCCGAACACCATTCTCGTCATCGTCTTCTGCTGTTGAACACTCCCGAAACAACGACCTGCTGCCCGAAACACATCGGTAACCTGCTGCGTTTTCCCCGCAACAAAAGGGCTACCCTTCGACGGTCGACTCTCAAACCAGCCTTCTCTCTAGCCTTAAGCTCTGATACCAAATGTTGTTCAGGCCCCTTTAGAAATACACGCAACACACACTCACGTAATGTGTATTTCTTGAACTACTACTTCTATTAAATTAATAATGTTACATGCCTTTAAATATTAAATTAACAAACAAACAACTCCTACTAATATGGTTTACATGTGCAGAACGAGCCCACGTACTCCTTTTCTTTTGCATCACACCAACAATCACAAATCACTTAATTCGACCAACAATCTCTCCAAATTAAGCAGCTTATTTGACTTGTGACCCAGTCAAACCCGTAACTTGTGAACTACCGACCCGTGACCCGCGAACCAAACCCGATTAACGAACCGATTAATCCAACAGGCACATATTATGAATCGAACGTAAGAGAAACTATATCGGCTTTTGAGGTATGAGTATAGTAGATGAGGATTAGGTTTGCAATTTATTGCAGGAGTGAGTTCATATCATCCACTCATACTCAATCTCAAACAAAAGTTTTTTTTACAGCCAATTGTAGATTTAGCTCCAATGTTGATGATGAACCATATTGTTAAAAACTAATAAATGCTAACGTTTGGAACTAAACTTTTGCAATCAACTAACAAATGTTTGGATTAAATTTATAATTTTTAAAAGTTGATAAACAAATTGCATTATAGTTAATGGGGGACCATTTATGCAATTTCTTTAAAGATAAACTAGCAAGAAGTTAGAGGTACAAGAGTTAAAAAGAAAAGTTGCATCAGAATCGTCAATCCAGTTTTTCACTTCCTCTTCTATTTTTCATCTAAGAAATAAAGTTTTTATCTCCGAGTGAGCATGTACCGATTGGCTCCTAACATTATGGAGTGCGAGCTTATTCCGGGCTCTCCAAATACTCTACATCGAGGTTAAAAATATGGTGTAGAGGATTTGGCTATGCCCCGGAGTGAAAGGCCATGAATAATACCTTGTTAGAGCATCTTTTTTTAATGGCAAACGAATACCTTAAAAGCCCGGTCACCTGAGTAAAACCATTGGCGAAAGACCACCCACGCCAGCGAACACAAACAATGCTAGTGACCCGACCCGTCCATCATTCTAACACCAAAAGCCAAACTTCTCTTGCCAATCTACAATTGATTTGGATATGATTGATGGATTCCATCTCTTACCAACAATAATCAAATGTCGTATTAACTTGGACATCTTTTTTTGCCAACTCCTCTTTTGAAGGAATACGGTTCATTCCCACCCTCTAGCTGAAACTAATAACTTTGATAGGACCCATTTGTTCCCGTTAACATTACAACCTTTTGGAGCAAGCGTTTTTTGGTCGATAATATCTCTAACATACAAACAAAAACTCCTGAATTACCACCAAGGTCATCCTTGCCTTTAGGCAAGTACTCCTACTTCTTTAACCTTAAATAGAGACTCTATATTTACCCAAACCACCACGAATCTTGTTCATTTGAGAGCTTAATCTGCCCCAACTTTGAGTAGCATTCCAACACCTATTAAATGGTACTTGTGGATGCTATTTCAGCCCTCTATTCCATGAGAAATAGATCCCGCTTTCATTTGCAAGATCCTCTCTTCCATGATACATGTCTTAACCGATATAAGATCGGGAACACATACTTTAGAATACCCAAATCTGACCAATTATCCAGCAAAAGAAGTGCCCTTTTACCATTTCTTGATTTACATTTCAATAGACTAATACAATCCATACAAATTGAGTTGAGATCCCATGTTTTAAAGCGGCAATCTGAAACAAGTAAACTGGTTGCCACCCTCTTTTAGATTTTAGGTTCCCTGGTCTATTTTAAGGAGAGAAGTGAAAACAAATGTTGCAAAACGGTAATATATGATTATCTGTTTACTTTTAATGAAAATACACAGAAAGAATGGAAAAGAAAAGAAAGAAAGATTTATTTATAGTTTGATCCTATCCTACCTTTCAAAATTATCTAAGCTAAACAATAAACTACAACATGTATGGAACCTTGCAAGATCACTTTAAACATAAGTAGACAATGCTCTAATTTGGGAGGTCAAAACCATATGATAATAAAGGATAGACAGAGCTCTCGCTAGAGACGTACATAGTCGATAAACACCTAGGGTTATGCATTAAATTCCTAATGATAATATCATGTGATTTATTAATAAAGATTCAATAAACTTTATGCTAAGGGTTCACTAATTAATTTACTAAATGACAGGTTAACATGAGCAATTCAAATACATCTTAAAGAGATAAACACGATGAATGCATATTAACCACCATAAGTTGAATAGTGTAAACATTGTCATTTATTCTTTCAACCTATATTATTTATATTCTGCTCTTAAAGAGTAGTATTGCTCTAGTAAGTCTTAGACAAGTTATAATTAATAATATATCAAACATAACAATCACGCGTTCACTAGAGCATGTGTAATAGGAATGTATTTATATAAGGTAGTCATAACTAATCAAATTCTATATCTCTTGATTGACACTATGATAATTGCACATAATCATAAAATGATTATGAAATAAATGACTAAGCAAAGTTTACTATGCAATAAACATTTACCTATTTGATCGATTAATTCAAGCTTAGTAGAAATGCCTTCATTGAAAGATAAGCATGCTAGTGTTATCACAATCACATAATCATCTCATATACCACACTTGATCACCAGAATTCTTCATACGGCCGACGAATATGATACTAAGGGGCTGTTTGGCAGCCTCTTAATCAGCCTCTTAATGGTTCAGATGTCTGAATGGTTCAGCACTTAATGGTTCAGACTGTTTGTTTCGCGAGCACATGTCTGAATGGTTAAGAGATTTACCTCTGAATGGTTAAGCATTATATTGATGCTGAATGGTTAAGAGGTCTAATGCTGAATGGTTAAGACATATTATCTGAATTGGTCAGACATTTGTTTTTGAATAGTTAAATTATATACTAGCTCTTAATGGTTCAGACCTCTTAATGATTCAGCACTTAATGATTCAGACCTCTTATTGGTTCAGCACTTAATCATTCAGATGTTGCCAAACAGCCCCTAAGAAAACTACTCTAGAATCGTTAAAATAAGATCAACCAAATGACATACAAAGTTTGCAATGAACATAATGTAAGGAGTACAAATAAAATTATTAGCATAAAGTTGGATGAATGATGGATGATGTGCTTCGTTTATTCTCCAAATGATTAAACTAGACTAAAGTAACGATACTTGATAAATTTAACAAGATGGATTTATCTACAATTCTCAGATCTTCTTTACTTGCTGGGCTCCTTGCAATATGTGAAATTAGCTAAATTCACATTTTTAGGAAGAATCATTTATTTTCAAACTTCTTTTTGAATCCAGGAGATTGTGTCTAGTATCCTAATACTCGATATATATCATGAAAAGTTGAAAACTCTCTGGTTTTTTTTTTCAAAACCGAGTCAAGTTTATGTTTGGTAAAAGTCCTAGCCTCACAATATACTAAAAAGGCAACTACGATTCAACAAATGGGATGTTGCTGAAAATACCATTTTAATGTTAACATGGTGTGCAGTTAGCAACGATGGCACTCGTGAAAAAAAAACATTAAAAAACATCATTCTTGTTATAAAATCGGTTGAGAATATGAACGCGGAATAACAATCAATACAAAGATGATACCAGAAAGAATAAACGTGAACAAGAACTTTCAAATGATTATTATTATTCAAAGATTTCGGATCTCCCTACCGATTACAACCCGGCTTTATTTATAGCATGAAACTAACTCTAACTAACTCTCAACACATATTGAGAATTTACACAAGAGACCCTACACTATATCTTCCAAACGGAAGTAACCCTTCGAAAGATTCCCTACTAAACATATGTATACTTCGGAAGAAATCCAAAGTACACAACAACATCCTTCCGAAGCAAACATAACCTTCGGAAGATATCAACTTAGCTTCGGAAGACTATGTTAAGCTTCGGAAGAAGACTTAACCTTCGGAAGTTCACTTGTTTTGGGTTTTATACTTCACAATCCCCACCTTAAAATCCAAAACAAGATTTTAACCAACTCCCAATGCATCCAAGCAAAACTTGAACTTTCCACCAGGTAGAGACTTTGTAAACACATCCGCTGGATTCTCCAAAGTAGACACACCTTCTATTTTCACCTGCCCAGCATTCACCACATCCCTTATGAAGTGTAACTTCACATTAATATGCTTTGTTCTCTCATGAAACATGCTATTCTTTGACAATTGAATTGCACCCTGGTTATCACAGAAAACCACTGAGCCTGCCACTTTGATTCCCAACTCAGAAACAAAACCATGCAGCCACATAGCTTCCTTGACTCCCTCAATCAAAGCTATATACTCAACCTCTGTTGTAGATAATGCCATTACATGCTGCAACTGAGCTTTCCAACTTACCAAGTTACCTAGCACTTGAAATGCATACCCTGTAATAGATCTACCTCTATCTTGATCCTTGGCAAAATCTGAATCCACATAACCAACAATCCTGTCAACCTACTCATGTTCATGATGCCCAAACACTAAACCATAGTGCTTAGTACCCCTGAGATATCTCAAGATCCATTTTACAGCAACCCAATGAGCTTTCTCCGGATTTGACAAATACCTGCTGACTAAACTCACAGCATACCCAATATCCGGCCTTGTACAAACCATCAAGTACATCAAGCTCCCAACGACATTGGCATAAGGTACTTTCTCCATATATCCAACTTTAGTATCTGACTTAGGACAATCAGAACTTGACAGTTTAATATGAGCACCTATAGGAACAGTTACTGGCTTCACATTTCCATCCTATAGTTACTTAGCACCTTCTCCAAGTAAGACTTTTGAGACAGCTTCAACACCCTGTGCTCTCTGTCCCTTGTAATCTTCATGCCCAATATCTTCTTTGCTTCACCTAGATCTTTCATCTCAAACTCCGACATCAACATTTTCTTAGTAGCCTCAACTTCCTCCAAGTCTGAACAAGCCACCAACATGTCATCAACATACAGCAACAAATACACAAACTTGTTCTCACTGTATTCTTTAAAATACACACAACTATCATAGCTACTCCTGTTAAACCCATTAGTCACCATGTGTTCATCAAATCTTTTATACCACTGTCTAGGGGATTGCTTCAGCCCATACAAAGACTTCTTCAAGAGACATACCTTCTCTTCCTGCCCCTTCACCTTAAACTCCTCTGGCTTCTTCATATAGATAGTCTCATCCAGCTTCCCATGCAAGAATGCAGTCTTTACATCCACTTGATGTAGCTCCATATCCATAGAAGCAGTCAATGACAGCATAACCCTGATAGATGAATGTTTCATCACAGGTGAGAATATTTCATTATAATCCACACCTGGCTTTTGTGTAAACCCCTTAGCTACTAGCCTAGCCTTGTACCTAGGAGGTTCATCTTCAGAAATCCCATCTTTCAGTTTGAACAGCCATTTACATGAAACAGGCTTGTGACCCTTAGGTTTATCAACCAGCTCCCATGTGCCATTTTTATACAAAGATTCCATCTCTTCCTCCATGGCCTTACACCATTTATCACTTTCTTTCACAGAAATTGCCTCAGAGTATGACAATGGTTCATAGATGCTTTCTTCTTCCGCAGCAACAAAGGCTAATGCTGACAAATCCATCCCCTCTCTATACCTGAGTGGAGGCACCACTTGTCTCCTCTGTCTATCCCTAGCCAACTGGTAATCATCCATACCATCTCCTTGGCTACCAGAGGTACCTTGATCCATACCTTGATCACTTACATCTTGCTGCTCCACCTCAATCTAAACCCCACTCTGATCTACAACCTTTGACTTCCCTTTTTCTTGAATGTCTTTATACATAACATTCTCTTGGAAAATAACATCTCTGCTCACTATCACCTTAGGCCTGTCCCCTTCTAGCCTCCATAATCTATACCCTTTAACACCCTCAGGGTATCCTAGAAAGACATATTTACAAGCCCTAGGTTCCAACTTTCCTTGGCTAACATGAGCATAAGCCAAAGACCCAAACACCTTAAGTTCCCTATAGTCACCCTTTCTCCCTGACCATGTCTCCATAGGTGTCTTCATGTCTAATGCTGCTGATGGAGACCTATTGACCAAATATGCTGCAGTGGAAACAGCTTCAGCCCAGAACATCTTGGGTAAACCAGAACTAGCCAAGATACACCTTACCTTTTCAAGTAAAGTTCTATTCATCCTCTCAGCCAGCCCATTCTGCTGAGGAGTCCCTGGCACAGTTCTATGTCTAGCAATACCATGAGTTTAATAAAATTGATTAAACTCATGACTGCAGAACTCCAACCCATTATCAGTTCTTAACTTCTTGACTTTCCTCTCAGTTTGAGTTTCCACAAGGACTTTCCATTCCTTGAATTTACTGAAAGCATCACTCTTATTCTTCAGTACAACAACCCAAACTCTCCTACAGAAATCATCAATCAAGGTCATAAAGTATCTAGCACCACCCAAAGAATCAACCTTAGCAGGACCCCATAAATCAAAATGAATGTAGTCTAATATTCCACTTGTGACATGCCTGGCCTGTGAAAACTTTACTTTCTTGTGTTTACCAAGAATACAAGTTTCACAAAAACCAAAATCACAACTGCTCAACTCAATCATTAGTTGTTGCTTATGCAACTCCACCAGTCCCTGATGACTGATGTGTAAGGCCCCGTTCCCGGGACGCTTACAGTTGGTCATTCATCGCGCATAAAACATATAATTACATTTGTCTCATGAAAATATTGCAGCAGAAACATTCAAAAATGACATCTCATTTCATTATAAACACTTTTGCCAAATAATACATTATTATCCGATTACAAATTTCATGTTTGCATTACATCACAAAAGCTTTATAAATGGATGACATCCCAAAAGAGCCGAGTAGCCTTGCAGTGCCATCCTCAGCAATCATTACCTGCCAACTGGAAAACATATAAAAAGTCAGCGTTGCTGACTGAGTTCTAGTTTTATAATAAAACATACTTTACTTTCATTAAAACTATTCCTTTTCTCATGCGATCATTCATCATACGTATACACAGATAATGTCATTAGTATCTTTCATCACATTCGTTAACTTTCTTTCTTTTCATACGTTCATTCTTCCGAGTCTGTTGCGACAACAGAGTCGCTCACCTCAATAGCAATCTAAATGATTGCACGCTATCCGAGTCTGTTGCAACCATAGGGTTGCTCACCTCATTGACAATCTTAATGATAGCACGCTATCCGAGTCTCTTGCAACAACAAGGTTGCTCACCTCATGGCAACATCACGATAGCATGTTGTTCGAGTCTCTTGCAACAACAAGGTTGCTCACCCCATGGGCAATCTCAATGATTGCACGTCATCCGAGTCTCTTGCAACACAAAGTTGCTCACCCCATATATGTGCTTGCAAGCCTTTCCTTCGTTCTTTCATCATTCATTAATGCATGCATTCTTACTTCATGTTCCTCTCTCATTATCTTTCACTTTACGTTACATAATACTTCATTCATTCATTAACATGACACGTAAAGCCGCAAGAAAGATAAACATACATCATAATAAGGAACATATCATACACAGTCATAGTCATCATCGTCATACAGGGCAACATCATACATACATAACAAGCATAAACATGCAACATCATCATCATCATGCCCAACATACTCTCTAAGGCCATAACAGTCATCTTACATGCTCTTACGGGAAACCTTACGTCAAAACTTACATCTGCACTTTCCCCCGAAAGCCAGAAGTCGAACTACACTTTCCTTCGGGTGCAACAGCCCTATTCGTGCGTATGGACACCCTTCAGTCGCATGGCCTCCATGCGACTGAACATCATGCGATTGGACTCATGCGGATGAACATCTATGCGAATGAACATTCAGTCGTGCGTATGGACCTCATGCGGATGGAACTAATGCGAATGAGCACCTATGCGACTGACCTCATGCGAATGGACTCATGCGACTAAGCACCTATGCGACTGAACCCTCAGTCGTATGACTCCCCATGCGACTGGACTCCCAGTCGTGCGAATGAAACCTTAGTCGTGCGATTGAACCCTCAATCGTGCGAATGAATCCCAATCGTGCGAATGAACCTCAATCGCCTCTCAATCGGCCGTATGGCCTCCATTCGGTCGCATAGCCCTAGCTGATGCAGAATGGAGTTCATCCCAAACCCAATCTGCCATTTTCGGCCTCCAAGCTCATCCAAACCCATTCTAAGCCTAAATTAACCATCTTAGACCTTAGGAATGCATACCACAACACCATACAAGCACACACAAGCCCGGAAACATACACGAAACGCATCACACACATCACACCTAAATGGGTCAAACACATACACACACAAAAACGGGTTTTTGATGCCTTCCAGCCCTAAAATCGGTTGAAAACAAGTAAAAGTGGGGTCCTAGAACTCACACAAACGAGCACAACGACAAGGGCTTCGATTTGGCTTGCTACACAACGAGTTTGGCCACCCGAACCGACCATTTTTCCTCTTTTCTTCTTCTTTCCCTCTTCTCCTCTCTAGATGGCTGAAAATATGAGTGTGGGGGAGAGGGTAAGGGCTGCCCTCTCCGGTATATACTCCCACTCACCCGACTTTCTTTCGTTGGCGAGTTTGGTCCCTCGACTTTAGGCTTTATTTCTTTTCTTCCTTCGTCGGCTTCAAAATAATAAATATCCGGGTGTTACATGATGTGACCAAGCCTCCTATGCCATAACATAGCCTTAGAACTGCTATCACCTGAGGCAGATGCTACCTGAGATTCTACTACATCAGCACTATCTAACAAGTAGATATTACTCTCCCTTCTACTCCCAGACAATACTACCATTGATCCTTTCATCACCTTAGCCTTACCATCTCTAAGACTAACATGGTAACCAGAACTCTCCAATAGCCCTAAAGACAACAAACATCTTTTAAGACTAGGAATATACCTTACATCATGAAGATCTACTTCCATTCCACTCTTCATCTTTAGAGTCACTACACCATGACCCACAATCTTGCAAGGTCTATCATCCCCTAGCTTCACTAATCCAAGATTTTCAATCTTCAGTTCTTTAAAGAATTCCTTCACAGGTGTCATATGATATGAACACCCTGAATCCATAATCCACTCATCCCCCTTACCACTACTTGTGACAGCCAACACATCTGCACTTTCATATCCATCAGAAGAATCATCATGTGCATTGTGTCCAGAATGAGTCTTTGATCCACTTGATTCACCCTTTTTTCTTTTCAAGTCAGGACAATCTTTCTTGAAATGCTTTTCTGATCCACACACATAACACCTCCTCTTGTACTTGGACCTGGACTTCGAGACACTTCTCTGCTTGAAGTTTATTTGATCAGATTTCCCCTGACTACCAAGCCCTCTCCACCATCTTCTTTATAATCAGTTCTCTTCTTCAATTCCTTTGAATTGAGAGCTGCCAACACTTCTTCCATGGTAAGTGTGTCCCTACCATACATCAAAGTATCCACAAAGTGCTCATAAGATGATGGCAGAGATGTCAAGAATATGATTGCTCGGTCTTCATCCTCCAACACAACTTTGATGTTCTCAAGATCTAACACCAATTTGTTGAATTCATCAGTATGATCTTCACTTGACTTCCCAGGAGCCATTTGGAATGTGTACAACCGTTTCTTGAGATACAATCTGTTCGCAAGAGACTTCGTCATGTACAAACTTTCCAATTTTGACCAGACCCCTGCAGCCGACTTCTCCTTCGAGACCTCTTTGAGTACTCGATCCCCCAAGTTCAAGATGATTGAACTGTGTGCCTGTTCTAGCATCTCCTTCTTTTTGTTGTCCGACAACGTATCCGGCAACTTGGATTCTCCGGCCAAGGCATCTACCACTCGTTGGTGAACGAGCAACGCCCTCATCTTCGACCGCCATAACCCAAAGTCATTCTTCCCGTCGAATTTCTCAATTTCGAACTTTGTTGACACCATCGTTGCCGCCGATCGATCTTTAATTGAATCTTGATTCTCAATTGAGCCACTAACCAGGCTCTGATACCAATTGTTATAAAATCGATTGAGAATATGAACGCGGAATAACAATCAATACAAAGATGATATCAGAAAGAATAAACGTGAACAAGAACTTTCAAATGATTATTATTATTCAAAGATTTCGGATTTCCCTACCGATTACAACCCGGCTGTATTTATAGCATGAAACTAACTCTAACTAACTCTCAACACATATTGAGAATTTACACAAGAGACCCTACACTATATCTTCCGAACGGAAGTAAGCCTTCGAAAGATTCCCTACTAAACATATGTATACTTCGGAAGAAATCCAAAGTACACAACAACATCCTTCCGAAGCAAACATAACCTTCGGAAGATATCAACTTAGCTTCGGAAGACTATGTTAAGTTTCGGAAGAAGACTTAACCTTCGGAAGTTTACTTGTTTTGGGTTTTATACTTCACAATTCTGGACACGAGTAAATGAATAATACGATGCAACTCAGAAAAACAATCCACAAAAGCTTGGTAAGCGAAATGTAGATCAAATAAAAGATCATCTTAACAACTTAACGAATTGAAAATGTCCAAAAGTGGGGAAACCACCAACATGGGGGGTTTTTATCATTTTCTTTCCTGATCACTTTTAGTTGTGTTACAATAGCTTTTGATTCATACATTGAGAATAATATATAACTTTAGTGGAATAATATATAACTTTGTCTTGTGGAATAAAACATTTTTATGAATACAATTTTCTTAAATAATCAAATTTTATGGCAAGTAATTAGAAGTTTCCTTGAACAAATAAGCAATTGTTTAACATTAATTTTATTTTTTTGAAAAAGACCACAAACAACATCATATCCTTAAAACCAGTCGATTTACAAACACCACCACCATCATAATTTGATTAAATTTGAAAATCATGAGAGTAAGATAAAAAGGATACTAATACGTTTGACCTTACATCTACAATTAGAATACTAATATATCTGATCTAACTTTTACATACAATTACTTTCGGATGTCTCAGCTATGTCAAAACTTGATTAGAATATGCATTATAAAACCATAACTTTTAACTAAAAAATGAATATGACTGAGGCAAATAAGAAAAAACTCCAAGTTTATGCTTTTTTTATTTTTTATATTTATATTTAATCTTCGTAACACCATAAACCCCTTAGTTAACCATGCTAAGGCTTCTGTTATCTTTGTTATGACCTGCAGCTTAAAACCCATTAGATAAATTAGCCTTTTCTTTACATAACCCATATATCTCGTTAATAATTGGTTTTCGGTTAAAATGTCAAACAATTATCGATCAACATGAAAATTTTTGTTATAGAATGTAAATGTAATAATGAAAAAGAAAAGAAAGAAAAAAAAGAAGAAAAAAAAAAAAAATAAAAATTAACCACAAATGGAACTTTTGATTAGTTGCTTTATGGGGTTGATCATAATAAGAAGATACACTTTTTCTTGGCATCTTAAAGAACACCAACACATTGTTTTGTCATAATCTACTAAACCATATAAAGAATCTTGAATACAAACACAACACACTGTTCTAGAGATCTAAAGGTGACATTTTTGCCACTCGCTTATTGATACAATACTAACACTATACAAAACCGTATATGCAAACACGAAAAATTGTAGACCATCCTGGATGTGCTAAATCACTTAAACAAGCTAAACCGGACGCTACACAAGGTCATAAAAATAATCAGGACTATACACTTATTAACTATGAATCATTTTAGAAAAGCACATTTCCAAGCCTTCAAAAAACCATTAGTCAGACACTTCTTGTATTTATAATCCATAATCTTGAAAAAAGATCATTAATTCACTCCCCATGCCTACAAAACAAGCAACAATAGAGTTAATAAATATGGGTTCTGAAAAATGGACAAAAAGTTGGTTAAAAGGTAGATGTGGCAAAATGACAAGTCAGATAAGGGTCAAAATTTGTTAAGATTGAACACAAGTTACTTTGACTAGTCGTGTTGACCCACAAACACTCTTTATAGTTACTTGTAAATAGCTATACTCCTAATTTATTTACGAAAACTACAGTAGTATACAATAATCTACATCTTGAGTAAAGAGTTAGGACAATGGGTAAGTGATTCGGGTCATCTTTTTTTATATTGGACGGGTTGAAATGGGTCAGATATGGTCAGGTTAGGTGGACCCACAAACACTATTTAAATGTATTTGTAAATAATTATGTGACGTGTGTGATTAATGAAACTAAATTATTATATAATAACTAGAGTATGCATCAAAAATACACAATGGATCACTTTCGACCCATTTCTTTTTAGCAAGTATTCTTTAAAAAAGATGACAAATTAAAGCAGTTTGAGATAAAACACAACCCAAATTGACCCATTTAGAATTAAATGGATTGATACTAGCGGTATATTTACCTGAACTCTACCATCAGAGGTTCCAACCACCAAATAATCTTCATTGCTGTCTAGAGTCATGCAAATAACTTTACTATTTGTACCAATTTGTAGTATTTCTTTTCTACTCAGTTTCTTTTTACACCATACTTCGATAATCCCTCCTTTGCACCCCATATATATCATATCAGAGCTAATTAGCATTGAGCGTACTTCACTCGCCAATGATACCGAATGGAGCAAAGTGTGATTCGAAGCGTTCCATATCTTCAGACAAAAAAACAGATTGATTAGATGAACAAAAGCATATCAATATGTATCAAAAGAATGATATTAATAAGGGTTGATTACACCAAAATGTAGCTTATTTTCACCATTTTAGTCATTGCATGTATGTAAGCAGCCTTCTTAATTTGTAGCACGCAAACTCGTGAACATGTCAGCACGCCATAAAAAAAACTAGTGGTACAACAGTCAATTCGCCAAAATGTAACTTCCCATCACTTTTTTATGGTTGCATGTATGAAAATAAAAATACTGTTCCATCGTATGTAGTGTACTTCGAAGATTTCACCATTGTATGAAATATATTTTCCATATTTTATCTTGGTATGTAAGTAACTATCTCTTCAGTAATAGTTTTTAATGTCGTGACCATTATTCATAACTGAAGGTTACTTACATAAAATGGTAAGAAAATTAAAAATATGTTGCATACAATGGGAAAACCATGTTTTCTTGCATAGAATAACAAAAATGTAAAAGTTACATTTTAGTGTAATCAACTCTAAAAACAGTGAACACATTACATTGGTACACATAACTGTAAAATCTATAGGGAATTTCCTAGTTAGTATATGTGGCAAAATGGCGGGTCAAGCAGGTCGGGTCATTAACCAAAAGATGTAAAAAAATATAGGTGAGTCATAGATTGATCTACCAATTGTTTTATTGTCAGTTTTTCTAGTTTTATGAAAATTAATAAACTAAACATCATTACAATATCCAACTTTTTTAATAAATCAATTTAGAAGGTCTTAAATGCCTGATGCATTTACTTTGACTTGGTTGACTTGAAGACCTAATCTTATAATTCATTCAGGTCATTTAACATTTTTACAAATTTTTATGTTAGAAGAATATAATATGTGATTATGCATCTCAAGGGGCCTGCAGAGAGGAAAAAAGAGAACTATGGTGCTTTTGGGATTGCCTAATGATACAGCTTTTACTATATCATGTTCTAAACAACTTATTTAACTCTCAAATAATCTGATAAGCAGTTTGGATAAGCAATCCCAAAGACCCTCAATACAGCTTTTACTATATCATAACATAATTAGCACATAAGCAATTTTAATTAAAAAAAATCACAATCATGCTAAGTAATACCTTTAATGCAGTTCCTTCTATAGAAGAGCTGACTGAATATAAGAGCCCATCATGAACTTTCAAGGCGTGGACCGGATTTGACTTTCCTAGTAGTTTTCTTGATCCACTTTGAATGGAACTCAATGTGCCCGTTGCTAAATCGATCTCCTGTAAATATGACAAAAGTTCTATATTTAGGGGGTCTATGGGATTGCTTATTTGAACAACTTATTGCGTTTTGAAACATCCATAAGTTATTACGAGGGTGTTTGGGATTGGTTATTAAATCTGCTTATCTGATTGTTCGAGTAAAATTAGCTGCTTTGTATAAGCAATTTCAAACACCATGTTATATAGGTAACAGTTAATGCAAAACAAGAACTCATAGAGATAGAGGTGTGAATTTTGACCCGTTTGCTTATGAATGGATAGATATAGGTTGTCTTTTATATCAAATGGATCAAACAAGTCCAACAAAAATTGAGCTAAAAATCAGGTCAAACGGGTTAAAAATCTCTCATAGTGTATTTTTCATGCATTGATTAGTTGTAAACACACTAAAAAATGGGGACAATGTTTGTGGCTCAATCCAATATAACTGGCTCGGTGGGCCCATACCAAATTATATCATACCCATCAACTTATGAATGAGGTCGATTTGAGTATGTTTTTATCTTAAACGGCCCAACTAAAAAAAGTTAGCTAGAAAGGGTATATGTCGAATGGGTCAAACGGGTTGAAAGTCTGCCAAAGTCTATTCCTCATGCATTAATTATTTATAAAAATAATTAAAAAATGGGGAAAATGTTTAGAGATCAACCAAATTTGACCCTAATAATTTGGGTCCATACTATATAATGTTAGACCCATCAATTTATGAATGGGGTCAATTTGAGTTGTGTTTTTGTCTCAAAAGGAGCTGGAAAAAAATTAGCTATGAAGGGAACATGTCAAACGGGTCGATTTGAAAGTCTATTCATAAAGCATTAAATAGTTAAAGAAGATTCAAAAAATTGAAAAAAAATGCTTGTTTGTCAATAGAACCTAGCTTGGGCTATGAATGACCTATTTCAACCCGAACCCATTTTGACCCATTACCAACAAACCCACGTGGTCAATTCCACACAAAAAACACAACAAAATGTACCTGGATGCTATTATCTTGACATCCTGAATACAATCTCCCTTGAACAAGAGCCAAACACTTGACATATTTACTAGGATTAAGCAGCTTTGATGTTCCACTCCATGAATGAATCTGATAACAGTTATACTGTATACTTTTAGTAACTAAATTAGGAATTACTATATAGAAAAAAACAATATTATCAAGATAATATCATACCTTGATTCCAGCACCTTGAGGAATAAAACACGAGATGCTGTTTGCAACTAGCAGATTGTTAACATGATCTTTGACATCATACACTTGTTCACATTGGATCATTTCCTGGTTAATAGACCACCCCTAGTTGATTGTGGAAAAAGAATCATGATTCAGCTATTAAATTATAACAAAGTTTGGGAAATTTGGATGTCCGTTTTGAAACTTATTATGTCATATTGAACAATTACAATAAGATAATCAGCTGTAATCTATTTTGATGTATAAGATGGTGTTTGGACATACTAGTGGTGATTGAAGTTATCATGATTAGATAGATAGTAGTTAGTGTTTGCAAATTCTGATTATTGAAGAAACTTACATATAAAATCACCAGACCTTACTTTGTTATATGACAATTATATTCTATATGTTGTTTAAATATTTGAAATTTCATATATATCTTTCTAACTTCATATATGTATATATAAATCCTTTTTAAGTTCTATGATATCATACTTGACCTTTAAAAACACTAATAATATCATATTTATCCATTCTGTCGTAAAAAATAAAATTAGTCATTTTAAAATACAAAAGTCACTAAATAAATGAGAAGAATATTATGTGCTGATATGATTGTTTTCCAATCCATTTATTCAGTGAAACATACATTTATACATAAGTAACTAGTTTTATTTTATTTATTATGGATAGGCAAATATGATAGTTTTAGTGTTTTGATAGGTAAATATGATCTTGTGAAATTTAGAAGCATATGTATGAAATTTCATAAACAATCAGTATCGTTGCAGCAGGTATGAATGTGAATATCTTCGAATCTTTTTATCCAAACATTAAAAATTGATTACGAGCTCAGGTCACATAACCATATAATCAGTTTTAAATCAAACAAAGAGATAAAATAAACGAATAAATTGTCTTTTACCCGAACAGTTTTATCATGTGAACCGCTATAAAGTGTATCCCCGGATTGTAAAACAGACAAACTAGTAACTGCCTTTGAGTGTTCTCTGATTTCTTGAAGTAGATGAAGAACACTACCTTTTCCCGTCCAAACCTTCACAATTACAGTTAGAAAAATACTTTTCAGACCGAAAAATTTAATGCCTGGGTATGTATGCAGGTTAGGGATGATGGGTAATGGGTCAAAGCAAGTTCTTGCTGAAAAGAAGAGATTTTTAAAAGTTTGGGTCAATGCAAATGCTCTTTTTGTCCAAAATTCAACTTTTTTTAAATGATTAATGCATTTCTTATAAGACAATAATTGGACCTTTAGTGTTGAATCCATTGACTTTAAAACTTTGGATTTTATCTTTTCTTCCACAAATGTCCTTGGTTTTTCATGATTAAGTCCTTCAACATTTTAAAAAATAATGGAAAGGTCATCTTCTATATGATCAAGTCCCTAAATTTTATAAAAAAATATCTATTTTCCTTAACTTTTAGATCATCGGGTATACATAACGTGAGTGGTGGCAGTGAGTTCCATGTCAACTCACACTCACGGTCACACCATGACGGCCCCCATGAGTTTGCCGCGAGTTGTGTTCTAATATAATAAACTCAACTCACATCTCACAACTCACTAGGTATACCCCCTTTAGTGAGTCAGAGAGTTTTCTGCTCATGTGGCATCTACGTGGCACAACTCATAACTCACTAGGTATGCCTCATGTCCTTACAAGTCCAAGGATTTATTCATTTAAGGAATGAAGTATTAGCACTTATGTATAAATTCAATGAAAGTCTATCCGACTTCCTAATCCCTTAATTATAACTACTCAAAATATAATTAATTAGAATAATAGTCCAAATTATAAAATAAAATGTAGGTGATTATATCACTTTATGTTCTAAATATAGTGTGTGGGCAACTTTCAACCTGTTTGACGCATTCCCCTTGAAGCTAAATGTTTGATTTGACTCATTTGACCAACATAAAACAAAACACAAACTTGACACAATCATCAGGTAAAAGGGTAGTGGTCGTCACCTTTAGTTATGGGTATGATCTAGAATGTTTAAAGGAAGTACCTTTATCGCACCATCTGAATGACCCGAAAAAATCTTGTCTTTAAAGTATATAATTGATAAAACTTCCCCATTTGTGCTGCAATCTTGTTGGGCTAGTTCTGTATGAGTCCATAGATCCTGTTACCAACAAAAACAGCCAGTTAGCACTAGAGGTGACCAACTAGTTTTCAACGCGTTTAAGTTGTTTAGCTAATTGGGCTACATGTGTCAGGTGTATGGTTCAACTCGAAACGATCAAGTATACGGGTTGTGCTGGGGTTAGGTTATACCAACCCCAACCTGACATGAATTGCTCCAGTAGTTAGCATCCAGCACAATAATATATCAACATATAGGTTTTAGATTTTGCCCCAAAATAATAAACTCACAGAACTAGTTTCACTTCCTTCTGAAAATACTTTAAGCATTTCAGATGCCACTCTAGATGACTTTTTAAACTCCTTTAAACCCTTCAAGATATCCTTCATGTGAGTGCTTATGTCCCGCTGCCCATCTGAAATCCAGCAAAATTTGATGTAAGATCTTCTAAGTTACTTGTTGTATCAATCTTTTTATGAAATTCATTATCAGTAAATAGTAAAGGTGAATTAGTAGGGGTGATGGGTTAAAATAGATAAATTTTTGCATGGATTGCAACACTTTGTATCCAAAATGTGCAACAATTGCATATATATCCTTCTATATTATTAAAATTTCATATAAACCCTTCAAAATTCATGATACCATACTTTTTTAAAAAACAGATAAAATATTGTATTTGCCCATTTGATAATAAAGAAAAATCGATTACTTATAGCACAATTTTTCGGTGAATAAACAAAAAAAACATTATTTGTTGAGATGCTTCACAATAAGTACATTGTTTCTAAATTTTTATTGAGTGAAACATGGTGCTCAGTGATTTTATATTATCTACTATGGAATAAATACATATGATTTTTCTAATGTTTTCAAAGGGTGGATATGATATTATGAAATTTACAGGAAATATGATTGCAGAAATTACATTACTAGAACAATTGTATGGTTTTTTGAACAAACAAGTTCGTAGGTTTTACGCATCAAAAATACACTATGGGCCACTTCGACACCTTACCAACCATCCCATACGTTTTATGAATTTCAATTTATTTCCGTGTAACAGATAGATGCTAACCAGGATCATGGATGAAACAACTAAGAGCAAGCATAGATAGAGCTTTATCTTCTGCATCTTTTGCAGATTTAAAAATAGATACAAACCGATTAAGCAGACAAATTCGTGCTGCTCCTTTAATTCCAGTATCAGGAAGAAGTGTGAGCATGTGTACAAGCCATGTTGCACACACAAAACATGCAGAACATATTTCTGCATAATTACTTTTTAACCCTTCTGATAATCCCTCGAAAATAAGACCGAACTCATGGCTCACTAAAACAAAAGCCGTCTTTCTTTCCCATTCCTCGGCAGCTTTTTCTTCTTCCTGTTAATAAAGCCTTGAATATAAGACCGAATTCTATAATGTTATATAATACGAAGTTTTTCAAGTAGTTTTTTCACTAGAGGTGGTGAGATGGGTGGGTCAATCGGGTCGGGTGATGAGTCAAGATGGACCTCTTCTAGTCTGGGTCGGATTGGGACTTTCAAGTAAATGCGTCAAACTTATCGCCTCCAATTTGCTTTATGTATAGCATGCCACAATTATCACCAAAATAATATAATCTGTGTAACCATGTTATGAAAAAATGAACAAGAAGTGTTTCACATCAACCCAGCCCGATGAGGATCGTACCAAAATCTTCCCTTTACCCAACTCGACCCACACTTTTTGCCACAACTACACACGAATTGATATATACATATCCTTATGGATACATACTCATATTCAAAGCACTACAAATATCTTATTTACCCATTTCATAACTAATAAACTTAAAATAATTACTTATAACATTTTTTCACTAAATAAACAAAGAGAACATCAGACGCTGAGATGATTCAGCATGCTATCTGAGATTTCTTATTTGTTTATTTAATAAAACACACTGTTACAAGCAACTAAATTTTATTTAATTTACCATCAAATGGATGAATATGATATGTTTTAGTGTTTTAAAAGAATAAATACGATATTAAGAGAGGCTATATATAATATTTTGGAACTTTAATAAGGATGTGTAAAATTATTCTTTAAAACAACTTACCATAGTTTCTTGAATTTCTCCGGAAATGGCTGCATGCTGTTCTTTTCTCATTATAGATCGATAGCTTTTATCAAGTCCCGCATTTTTAAGAAGATATGCACGAAGTAGGGGATTTCCAAAAGACGAAAATCGCCCTTGGAGGGCCAAAATTGTCTCAGCAGCTGCAAGTTGAGCAGATGGGGACTCTGAACTTTTAAGACATGATATAAGAGTATCAATAGCTTCTTCTCTGTATATACTCATCTTTCTTGGTTCTACCTGCAAGAAAATTTTATATATAAAACTGGAGTTGGCAATTTGGATATGGTCACTTATGATTGAGTTGATAAAAAAAATAGCTTAGAAGGAAATGGGTCAAAGACACCAAAGTGTACTTCAATGCATAAAACCTCCTAAAATAATTTATTCAAAATTTTGAAGTTTATTGAAAAAAATTTAAATTATGTAATCATATGTGACACATTAGTTATTATTTTACAAATTGAGGTTTTTGATAAACACAGCCCAATTGGAAGTTAAACTAAATATATTAGTATAGGGGTCTTAGTGTTTTTATTGTAAAGTATGTTTAGGGTCAAAGTTGTATATTGTAATTAGGAAGGGCCAAATGTAATTTGTGTTAATTGGTGTTTTACCCTAGTGTAGTGTTGTTTGGGAAGCGGCGGTTCATAGAACATAAATAGACGTCAATTTATTGAACAAAAGTGTGGCGTGTAATCAACATTTGATGTCTATGTGTTAATCATTGTGTTCTGGTTCTTGATTTCCAACAAACCTTAGAGTTATGGTTAAAAACAAGCTATAAAAAGATTAACAAAAATTTGAGAATTTTATCATAAACATCTAACCAGCATGAACATCTCAAATGCAGTTATTTATCATTACTTGCATAATGCATAATATAATATATATTAACATTTAGCTACTAACTACCTAAAAATGATTATGTCAGTTGTTAACCATAACACTAAGGGCTATGTTTATCAAAACCCAAATATTCATGTGTGTAGAGAATTTTCGGTTCAACGTGACCCATTTAAACCAATGAAGTTTAACCTTTATGTACTGTCACCCAATCCAACCCAAGCCATTTAAATCATATAACTTTCATCATTCAATACATACATATACATATATGTGTGTGTGTGTGCTTGTGTGTGCATGTGTGCGTGTGTGCATGGAAAGAGAGAGAGAGAACCAGAAGGTCTAGTTGGAGAAGGAGACCAGCGACAACGGGTAATTGTTCCGTTCCAGCAGTTTGCAGATATGCAAGGAGTGTATGCATTGTACTAAAAGTTCCTTCATCCTTTATGATATGCAAAATTTGATTGTTGAATGTTCTCCTATAATAACAAACATAAACAAAAGGCCCTAAACAATCATAGTTATACGATTATAAATCATAGAGATGGCAAAGAGAAGGGAGTAGGCAACAGGTCAATGTGGGTTTGTCTCGAAAATGCAGTGCACAAAACAATTTTTTTATCAGGAAATATGTTTTTTTATAATTAACTACTTTTTCAAAAATGATTTTTTAAATGTATACCTACTCTGTCAAATACGCTAACAATACATACATAGTTTCAATATTAATTTTTTTAATAACATGATGTAAGAGGTTAGTACATTAAAGATACACACTGAGTGACTGTAGACCTGTTTCTTTTTTAACTAAACGTTTTATTTAACTCGTTAGAGATTAAACATATCCTAAATTGTCCTTTTATCATAAAAATGAGAAAATTGTTTGGAGATACCTTCTTAAGTGATGCACCTTTGCCCAGAATCTTTTAGTGTTCTTTTTATAAATATTTAGTATGCACAATAGATTAAAAAGGTTACATTAGTTCAATAAAACTGATGTTTTGGGTAAAGTAATTTGGAAGGCTTTATATACTAAAAGTATACTTTGGGTGCTTTCGACGTGTTACCTTTTTAGATAATGTTTTATTTACTAATTCGGGCCATAAGTATGTAAATGGGTCGAAAATTGTCAGCTTTGTATACCACAATTGGAAAGATAATTACCTGTTCAATTTAACTAACTCAGAAAGAAATTGAACAATTTCAAACCGATCTTGATCATTCGCCCCAACAAGAATCTCTAAAACTGGTGCAAGTTCAGCAGTATCAGCAATAATATTCCTACATTTTCCATCTTCTTGTATACATCTCAACAACAAACGAACAGCTGTGATCCGTTCTTCAGTCCATTCAGATTCCAAACTACTAATAATACATTCAATCACCTTCCCAAAAGAAACAAGTGTGTGAGTATATGTTATTCAAACCTTGATTTTGTTAATTTCAGGCTAAAGAACTTCCCAGAAAATTGTATAAGGATTAGTGCCACTAAATTTAGAGCTTTTGACACAGGTAAACTTGTAAAATAGTAAAATGCCACTGAATATACTTGAATATGTTTCATAGAGTTGCTTTGTTTGAGTAGATTTAAGGACATTTTACAACTCTAGATATGATTAAAAAAAATACATAACAATAATAAATAAAAATACCTTCCCAGAGATCACCCGTCTAACAACTTCAAAAACAGCACCATCATCACCACTTGCAACAATCTGTCCCAACAACAAAACTGCAGCTGTTTTCGGTTTCACACACATTTTGAAAAACTCATTGTCATTCTTACTCACAACACTCAGAAGGGAATCCACCACTTCCAGCTCAACAAGTGTTGGGATAGATGGTTTTAACAAATAAATCAAAACAACAGCTTCAAATAAACCTTTTTGAAAAAGTGCAATGACACATTCCACATCTGAATCGACCCGTGTTAATGTTGAGATCACAGTTTCATTTCTTGATGCAAGTTCAGAAAGAAGAAACACCGTGGAAATCAAAACTCGAGTGTTGATTGAACTAAAAAGAATCTCTATAAAACCATTTATAACAGGTGGTTCTGAAAGCATGTTTTGAATTTCAACTTCAGGACCCAGGCCAGATTCTATTACATCTTGCCAAAATCTTTCAATCGTGAAAACCGCAGTCTCTGCTTCTTTTAACACCTCAGAAGTACAAAGTTTAGTAATTGCAACCGTTAGTTCATTAACTGTTCCATCATCCTGTGAAGTCAAAGTCAACGAAGGGATGTCTAACTGCTCGTTTTCTTGACTGGAATTGCTAGGATTCAGTTCTTTCCAGCTGGCAATAAGATGTTTAAGAATATAATTTGTTTTAGGAAGTTGAGTGCTGTGAAGCTTTTGTCTAGTGATCGGGCAAGTCAAATTTCCTCTCTCCAACCATTGTTGAATGGCTTTACGTTCATAAGTTTGACCCGTTTCTAAAGTAACCGGGTCATCAAATACATGTGTTGTTATTGGACATACAAAATCTTTAGGGGGTGTATGCATTCCTTGATTAATCACGTTATAATCGTCTCCCATGAGAGGATCAAAAGAACTGGTTTTTAAAGAAAATAAGAAAAGGACTAATCAAGATTAGGAAAATGTAACACAAATAAAAATACTTTATTGAAATGTAAGTGATTCTTACCTTGATTCTATTGTGATTGGTTGTTTCTGCTTCTGGGATAGTGCTTTCTTCGAGTCCAGTCGCAATATTTCAACTTTTTTTTCCTTGTAAAAACAGACAAGACAGCTTTGATGGTTGAACACAAAATGTTGCCTAGAAAAATCAGTCAAACAAAGAGGAATATTCTTTCTTCTTTATTGTATGTATCAATTAGTATAGATGTGGCAGTTCGACCCATTTACTTAATAATGGGCCAATTAAGGGTAAAACAAAAAAAATAAGCTTAGGTAGTTACAAGTCAACTTGTCCAGCGTGTTAGAAAGTCACCCAAATTATACTTATTAATGCATAAAACACAATACGTCGTATTAATTGAAAAGTAAGCTTCTTATTGGAATATACTTTTTGTTATCATATTTGACACAAAGAAACTATTTACAAACTGTGTTTTTGGTCAGCTTTGCCCATCCCAACATGTCCTAAGTCACCAAAAGTGTGTGTGTATGCATAAACTTCCTATACCATTTTATTGGGAAAACTAAGATTAATTTTGAAATAATATAACTTTTGTAATCGTATATGGCACAATGGGAGCGAGGGGTCTCAATGGGAGCGGCCTCTCTATCCCCTTAAATAGGGGAAAGGTCTACCCTCAATCTACCTCTCCTAGACCCCACCAATAGCTTTGCTATGAGTGGTATCTATGTTTTGATCATATATGACATAACTTATGATTTACATATTGGACAAAAGGTGTTTCACATGACCCCATACCCAAAAAATTACCCATATTGACCAAGATACATGTTGATCCCGACCCATTTTGACATGTTGCCGACACCTGACCTGACTGAACTTCTCCTAGGCCAAAATATTCCATTTTGTCCCACACATGTTACAACCGGAGGCAATTTGGACATGTTACGCAACCCGACCAGCCCAAACCAAACTGTTTTGACCCGTGCCAAAAGTTAGTCATTCTGACCCAACCCATTTCGACATGTTACCTAACGAACCTGACATGGCTGTTTTACCACCTCTAAATTAGTACCTCTAATTCTGCATCTGATTCGTAGGAAGACATGGAGCAAGAATTATCTTCAGGTTCTGATCCAGAATCTTTATTATTTGGTGATGGTTTAAATGGTCTTGAAGATGATCTTTCGTTGGTGAAAAACCTTGGAGAGACTCTTTCTGGGAAGAAAGAAGGAAACCTTGAGAGGTTTTTGTTTTTTCTGATTTGGATTTCAATGGATTTTTCTCCCTTATCAGTCCATATTGGCTGCATAAAGTAATATCAACACTGTAATTGGTCATGGATCATACTAATAATGGTAGCTTGACTTTTCAAAATGGAATTAGGATATAGAATATATGAATTTGTTTACTGTATAAACAAATTCAAGGCAACAACTAATATTTTAAAGAATTTGAAGACCCTCGTTATAAAATCATACTGCACATGTATGTACATGATGCAAACTCATTTAGCAAAAAAACTGAATCTTTTGTAGCTTAGCAAGTAGAGAGGCAATTTCACTCCAATTATGTGAAAATGGGTTATTTTTTGTTGCAGTTAGCAAGTCAAATGTCTAATTTCTGCTAAATTTTACTGATACAGATTCTGGTTGTAATGTCTCCTACTTTTTCCTCACTAAAACCAACAAGAACAAAGGCATATATGTGAAATTAGTCCTTCAATTCACTTACAAGCTGGTTGTTTCTAATATATATCTGACCCAATCAAAAGTGTATACTCAAAGAAACTGACCCATTCAAATCTGGTGGACCATGCTAGTTAGAGAAAATACAATGAATTGCCTGTAAATATATAATAAAGACAATACAGGTGACTACTATAATGGGTCAGTTTCAACCCATTTACTGTACAATACAGGTAACAATATCGATTTCAGCACATTAACTCTTTAACGGGTCGATTTCAACCCATTTATATTCAAATGGGTCAGTTTGGACTGTGTTTAGTCTCCAAAGGATGAAAAGTGTTCGTGCAAAGTCCGTTAAGACGCTAACAACCTCCTTATTATCAGTAATTAGAAAATATAGATTTAAGATTATGTAATCATAGTTAATAAAGCTAAAAACACAGACAAAAAGTGTCATTTGACACATGTAACTATCCATTTTACAAGAAACCATTGCTCAAACCACCTGACCCGACCACTTAGCCGCCTCTACCAAAATATACCAATGAGCATTAACATAGAATCCAATGATCTAACTAAAGGAACCCCAAATCTATACTAGTGCAAGATTCTTGATTTAACTTAAAGAATCCCAAAAATCCAACTTGTTATATGTTTTGAGCTTGAAAGATTCTGAACATGAAGATTATAAAGAATACACATAAAGAAGAAAATGAACATTACATTATACCGTCCATTCTCAGATCCAAATTCAGTAGATATGCTCTTTTCATCTCGATCAAACTCGCGATCATCGCCCTTATGAACCGCCTCAAGCACTACACATGGTGGATCTATCACTCCACCCCCATCTTTATTCCCCAATATCTCTTTAAAATATGCAGCAAACACTCTACAATTTTCATCAAGAACTTGCTCATAATCCCTCTCCAACTCCTTCAACTCCAAAGCCTGGTTATCATTCATCTTCGACAGCAGAGTGGTGCACGACACGACCGAATCCATAGCAACCGAGTTGTCATCACTTTCGTATCCGAGTAAAGACAATGAAGACAAGATTCTTGATCTTTGGCCATTGTACCATTCAAGAACCGGGACGAAGTTGATCAAGAACATTTCCTCGAACACGTGGGGCGCGACTTCTGATCGGGCGATCGAGGGGTGTGTTTCGAAGAGCGTAAGGAGGGCGATGGAGGCGTCGAGGTGGCGTTGGGAGAGGGTGTAGATGAGGGACAATAAGAAGGGTGATAAGGGGTGGTGTGGGTGGGAAAGGAGGAGTTTTTCGGATAGGCGGAGGGCGGTGGATGTGGCGGAGGAGGTGGTGGTGGTGGTGATGGCGGTTTCGAGGGTGTCTCCGGCGAGGGTCAGGTGGTCGGAGGGTGGGAGTTTGGTGAGGAGGGTGGAGGAGATGCGGCGGCGGAGGTCGGGTTGGGAGAGGGTTTCGGTGAGGAAGGTGGTGGTGTGGTGGAGGATGTCGTCGGCGGTGGCGGTGGTGGTGGTGGACATGGTGGTCAACGGTGGTGGTGGTGGTGGTCAACGGTGGTGGTGGTGGTGGTTTGAAAGAATGAGTTAAGGAGAACAAAGAATGAGACAGAAATAAACGGATTAGTGTAGTGGCGCCATAATTTATATTGGACGGCTGTGTTGAATTACTAAATTAACCTTGGAGCGTTATATAGTTTTGTCAAACTTATAATATAATATTTAAGAAAACAAAAACTTCAAGAATAGATGTTTCAAAAATAGAGTAATGTTTTACTAGATAAACATTTGAAATTTGTGTATTGGTGCGAAAATGTGAAAACTATATACGTAAATGACATGAATACACTAGGGAGTAGGGACTTTACGTATTTTATCTTAGTACGGATTGACTGGCGGTCGTAAAAATTATGGTAGAGATTTGTTAGTGGCCGTCGTTGACCACCATGTTCATATGAATTTGGTGTTAGGAAGAAATTTTAGTAGCTAACGGTAGATATGAGAATATAATGGGAACTTATTTGTGTTCTAAATATGATATATGAAATGACTTTTAGTCGTATTTTTTATGTTTATTTTTCATGTATTACATATGAATGTTAAATGTAATTTTTATAGTTGTTTATAAAAAAATTGGTTATGTAACGCACATTCTCTTTTTCATGAGTTATAATACCAAACTTTATTTATTCATAAAGTTATAAAAAATCATTTTTAGCATCATACATGTATATGTCATATAAAGTATCTAGGTCAACACCCCTCTAGTATTTTAATTATTAACTAATGTAATCAGCTCAATAATAAAAACCTTTTCAATCATTTAGAATCTTATTATATAAGTAAAATTAGATTTTAATAATATAAACTATTAACTATTGGTCAATATTAATTCCAATTAACTGTTTGACCAGTACTAATTTCAACTTTTGATTACGTTACTAATAACAGTCCATGTCTAACTGTTCGTTAAATTCGTTAGTTTTTTATGACGCATTATGTGGTGTATAACATAGATATAATTAGAAATATAAATATATTAATTAATTTTTTTATAAAAAATCATTTTTTGAAGATATTCTACTTAACGCTTTTGTCGATGATGGAGTAGCTTGGAGATAAAGATACGTAAAAAATTGAAAGATATATTTATATTTTTTATTTTACTTATGTAATACGCCATGTCACATACCACATCACGAACAACGTTACGTGCCATGTCATAAGAAACTAACGAAGTTAACGGACAGTTAGCTTGGGACTGTTATTGGTAACAAAATTGAAAGTTGAAAATAGTGCTAGTTAAACTGTTAGTTAGAATTAATATTAACCAATGTTTAATAGTTTGTATTACTGAAATCCAATTTTTCATTACATAAAATTGTTATAAATAAAAATCATACAACGATACATAATATAATTCAAAGACTTATACACACATATATCAAAAACTTTATAATACTTTTTAGTCATAAATTCTTAAAGTTACAATGTCCCTGTTGAACTTTACATCACTTTTTACAATAAAATAATCATAAACCTGATTTTTCAACTAATAAATCTTCTCACTTACGTTGATTTTTGGAAGTCTAAAAATGAAGTGCCATTTGTCCATAACATATATAAAGAGTCGTTCATAAACATTTGACAAGTATAGATCTTCAAGTTCCACCGCCGTTGACTCCTGCCGCCTGCCGTCGTGGCCGGCCGTTGACTTGTTTATGTCTGATTTTAGTATATATTATTCTGTCACATTCGGTGTTGTTTATGTTGCAGATGATGAACCCACAAAGCCCAAAACTACAACAAACTTAGATTGTCCATGAATGTTGCAGAACCGTCGTTGCTCGTGATTTTGAGGTCGTAACTTGTATGTGGGATCGAGAAGAACAGGATAGAAACGATTGTGGTTGGAACGGGTAAGTTGAGTGGGATCATAGAACGGAACCAGAAATTTTTTTCAGTGGGATCATGGTTTTTCAGTTTACATTTGAAGTATAGATATTTTTACGGGTTTTACCAAAATGTTTCTAACCAATCGGGTGTGGTCACTAAAAACCTTATTCAAAATGTTTTGATTTGATTCTAGTATAGAAAAAATATAATACCCAAGAGTTCAATGTCCCAAGAAGCACCACCAATAATTAAATAAAAAACATCTAAAACATGTTTAGTCAGCGGTAAAATCAAGAATGTAATAAAGTCATATCATTTATAATATAATCTGGATTTTAAATATGGTCCGACCGATCTGACTAGTGGAGCTCAAAGATGACTGGTTTAGTTTTGAAAACACGGGTCACGAAATCATATTGTCCTTGATTACTGAAACAATGTGGTTACAATAGTAGAAAATGTAAGATTTTATATAAATGTAAACTCTTTAGTACTTCAAGGATGTAATAAAAAAGAAAACTACTCACTATATGTCTTACAATGCTACCTTTTGGTATTTTGAGAAACAACATACGTTGTTGAGTGTCTCACAAAGCCAAATTTAATCTTTAGAAGCTTATCCATCTAGTACCACATCGAAGAATATGAGAAATCAAGCTAATAACACTAGTCACACCTTGTTAATGACAACCTTTTTATCAGAAATCATATTAAATAGATGCTTTGACTGTCATAAAATAAAAAATTAAAAAAAAACTACCTTAAGACTCTTATCAACATCTTATAAATCATTCAGTTTGTGATTACAAAATGGTTATCACTAATCACCCCAATCGTTGTGACTACAAAAAACCACACTTGTGACTACAAAGTGGTTATCACTAATCACCCCAATTGTTGCCTAGTGCAATCCAAAACACAATCTCAAAACATTAGAGAAAAATGAAACATACAAGATGCATTTGAAACAGCCAATTGAGAAGCCATAAAAAAGAAGGTGGGTTAAAAGGTGACCAAAGAATAAACTCTCTAAAGAGTGATCGTTTACTTTTGTTTCAGTATATAGTACAACTGATTAAGAACTTTTGATGTTATTCCGTTTTAAATCCGACCGAAACTGATCCGGCGAGCGAACGAGTAGGTCCTTGGTTCCGGTTTTAAAAAGGTTAAATATCTTAAATGTTTGTTATTGACCAAATTAAAAAAAATGTATAAATAAATAGGATTTAAACACATCCTTGTTTTTTTTTACTTTGAACCATGTTATATTTTGAGGAAATCATTCAAAACAAACATTCTTATCAATGAACTTCAGGAAAAACGTCATTAATCAGATGATTGTATCCAACTAGTCTTAAGCTCCTGCGTTGCAGTGGGGGCGTAAAATCATATCAAGTAGCACAAATGTCACCACCGTCAGTTATCACTAACATCCAAAATGCTCGTAGTATAAAAATAAGGATTATTGGATTTTAATAATCCCAAGTTTCATTTATTGGCCGGGATTAATCCCAACTTAGTGAATGTTTATAGATACTTCCAACTTTGAGTTTATTTTCCTCTAACGACCCATTACTAACTGAGAGTTAAGCCCGTTAGTTTTTTGATAACGTGTACTGTTTTTGGGGCCAAAACACTAAACAGAAAGTTGAAATCTGTCATCAGGTCCGTCAATTTAAAACTTCCGCACAAAAAAAACCCGTCAATCTCCCCCTCTTGATTTGAACCATCGAACTTGTTGGAGGTAGATTTCAGGTGATGATAGAGGCTAGACATTGGAAAATGGACCTAATTGAGACTAGACGTTGATGGAGTTGAAAAATGGCTCAAAGTTAGCCTCATTTCATCAAAAAAAAAAAAACTAACAAGAGTTAACTCTCGGTTAGTAAGGGATCATTGGAGGAAAATAAGTTCAAAGTTAGGAGTGACTGTAAACATTTCTTCAGTTGGGATTAATCTCGGCCAATAAATGAAAGTTGAGATTATTAATATTAAATTACAATAATAAAAACGAACAAAAAGTAGGTGTAAAATTAGTAAACAACGTAGGAGGAACGTAAAATATATAAAAAAACAAGTAAGTCGATCTAGAATTAATATGTTGCGACGGGGTCGTTAAACATGGAAAATATAATGGTAAAAACGTTCAACCACACATTTACGTTGCGGTGAGTTAACTCACAAATTTTAAATCAAACCTTAAAACAAAAAATTTATAATATATGAAAAATATAAGAGACCAAAAATGAAAGTATACAAACATTGGGGCCAAATTATAAAAATATAAAAGTATTGGATAAGAAAAAAGTTAAGAATTAGAAAAAGTGACAAATACAGTATAACTTATTATGCATATTGTATAACTTTTTAAACTTAACAAAGTTGGCAATTAATAATATATAAACTTTTATAAGATAAAAAGTTGACCCCAAAAAAGAACAATTAACGCGTATCCATGAATAGCTTAAAAACTTAGATTAAACAAAAGATTCAAATTAGAGAATAATACTTCATTTCAGGACACTTTAAGTTACTTTTAATCATATTATAATCTGAATAATTTTAGAAGTCATTTAATTACTCTATTATTATTAAATAGTTTTAGTTTGAATTTTTAGATTTGAATCATATTAATTTGAAATATCTTTATTTTTCACCTTAAGTTTTGCTTATTTGATTTTGACCACTAAAGTTTAGTATATATAGCTGCTATTTTGTTTTTTGAAGTATCTATATTTGAATTTTTAGGTTTGTTTTTAGATTTGAAGTATTTTTATTTTACCTATATAGCTACTAGAGTTTGGTATTATATATTTTGGCTGCCGATTTGTTTTTTGACTCTAGCCACTAAAATTTAGGATATTAAAGTTTGACCACTAAACTATTTATAATGAAGTTTTATTTTTCGAGTTTGATCTATCAAGTTTCGTATTTTTGAGTTTCTCCACTAAACTTTGATTTTATAATTTCTGACGAGCCGGACGCATAACGACCAAAGTAACGCATCGTTGTATGCGGGAAAATTGACTGGACTTCGGGCGCTAGCACGTGACTTTGGCCGCTTAAAGTTTAGGGTCGTAGAGTTTGGCCACTAAACTATTTTTCTATTTATAATGAAGTTTTATTTTTTCGGGTTTGGCCATTAAAGTTTAGTATTTTTGACTTTTGTCACCAATGTTTGCTTCTATGGTTTCTAACAAGCCGAACAGATAACAATTAAAGTAACACAGTGTGTGTAGGAAAACCGATCGGACTTCCGTTGCGAAGCGCGATGAGAAAAACTAGTTCATATTATTAACTATCAACCTAAATAGTAATATGACGTTTTATTTTGAAAACAAAACATAATATCACTTAAAAAACAATATTAGAGATATAGAGGAGTGAACGTTGTCATTTAAAATAGGAAATCATTTAGAGAGTCTCAAATCATGATTCATAGCAATTCTGATAACGATAAATTGACTTCATGTAATACCACATCCTCCAATAACACAATTTAATTGTACAATGTACATCACACCAAATAGTTTTTTAAAAGTAGTTATACGTGAAAAAGTGATTTACTAAAATAGATGATTTGAGAATTATTTATTAAAATGAGTGTTTTTTTATTATTTCTTTACTTTTTAAGTTTTAACTAAGATATTTATAAATTTTTTTTTGAAAATTATTTATTAAAAATTATGCTATCCCTACGTTTACTTTTTGCCGCTATCTCAAGCGATTGAACACACTTAATATTTAAACAAAAGTAGTTCAATATATATTGAACATGATGACAAACAAAAATCGAAGAGTTGCAAAATCGTTTGTCACTTAAAATAGGAAATCATTTAGAATCTTAAATCATGATTTACAACGGTACTATCTTTATTCGTTGAAAATACAAGTAGCCCAACCAATAAACCTGTTCCACGTGTACAACCCCCTCTAATAACACACATCAATCGTACAACGTACATCATACCCCAAGGGTAAATCATACCTTCACCTGTCTCTCCAACTCTCACAAATGACTCAACCACCGGCGTCGGAGACTTTCGACGGCCGTCACCGGCGATCTTCAACTCCACGTCATCGCCTTCTTCATTCATTTTATTGTTAAAATTTTGATTGATACGTTAATGATAGCATGTTTGTGATTTGTATAAGCTTTGTTGTGAATTTTGATGCGTTTTTGTTGCTGGTTATTCAGTGGATGATTGACTCGAAATCATCAGCAAGCAAACGAAGCGGAAGCGTCTTCGACTGTTGTTGATCGGAGTACTCGCATTCTCATTTCGTCTTTTTTCTCGGTAAATTCAGTGGATCTCATCATCTAAACATCGATTGATACTTTTATGATATACTCTGTTTGTGATTTGTATCAACTATTCAGTTGTGAGTTTAATTTGATACGCAGGCGTCTTCCACTGCGTTTCACGTTTAGAAACTTCATTAGATCCTGATCAACTAATCATCGCTTGATACGTTCATGATAGCCTATTTGTGATCTGATTTGGATTTTGATACATGTTTGTTGCAGGTTATTAGGATGATTGAATCCAAGTCTCTCACAAAACCACCGGCGTCGGAGGCTTGCGACGGCCGTTAACAGCGGTCGCCGTGTTCTTCGTTTTCCTGTTGACCGGAGTCTTGCGTACTCAACTTTTGTTGTTCTATATATCTATTTATACGTTCATGATAGCCTATTTTGATTAAACTGATTTGTTTTGACTTTTGATACCTTTTTGTAGCAGGTTAATTGACTCTGAGGCTCTCGACGGTCGTTAACATTGATTGATACGTTAATGACAGTCTGTTTGTTATCTGTTGTGGATTTTGATATGTTTTTGTTGCAACTTGAAGTCCCTCGCACTCTATGATTTGTTTCGCGTTCTTCATTCTCCTGTTGATCAGAGTACTTGCGATCTAAACATCGATTGGTAACCTATTTGTGATTTGTGTGAACTGTTCTGTTTTGAATTTTTTATATGTTTTTGTTGCAGGTTATTAGGTTGATTGACTACAAGTATCTAGCCCTTTCACGAAACCGGAGTTACTGGCGGTCATCGTAGAAAACGTTAGCAATCAAACTTCATTGCGTTCTTCATTCTCCTGTTGATTGATTAGAGTACTTGAGTTCTCTATTCGCCTTTTCTCGGTTCATTCTGTAATCTAATCATTTTGGTTAATGATAACCTATTTGCGGTTCGTATAGAACTGATCGGTTTTGATTTGATATGTTTTTATTGCAGGTTATTGAGTATGAGAGTGTTATTCATGAATTCCATCCTTGGTTCAATTACAGAGTCACTCAGGTTTCGTTCTATATGTTTTGTAATTTGATTTACTTTACTTCAGGTTTTGGTTTATAATCCACTGTGTTTTGACTTGAGTATTCAAAGATGTGACTTAACAATACTGGATGTTAGGGATGATTTTTGTTAGCTTATTATGTAATTACTTCAATAATAATCAGGATAGTACTTTCATAATTGCGGTATATGTTGTTATTACTTAACTTAGAGTTTGAATTATACTCACTTTGAGAGACAATAACCTCTACACACGAATAGACAGAATTGGTTAGGAACTCCCAGGGTTATGAACTCGCAGGAGAAGCCAACTGTAGATTTTTCTCTTATTTGAATAACATTCTAAGTGTTGTTTAGTGCAGTAGTATTTTGATGACAAAAACCATCATTTGTAACTGAGTTAATGGTGGAATTTATGTAACTGATTTAACTTAGTTTGGGTGGTTCATTCTTCATGTTACTCTATAAATACCTCTTGTAACCACTTCAATTGGTCCTATTATACAAAAACCATCATTTGTAACTGAGTTAATGGTGGAATTTATGTAACTGAGTTAACTTAGTTTGGGTGATTCATTCTTCATGTTACTCTATTAATACCTCTTGTAACCACTTCAATTGGTCCTATTATACATGTTTTCTTGGATTTAAGAGCAAATATGGTGGATATATAACCGTGAGCTTCAATTTGGGCTTATATAGCTGCAAACTTGACCATGATGATGTGATTTGTGTGGAATTCAAGGTTCTGATGCTCCAATCTATATAATCCTCGAAGTTATGCTGAATACTTGTAACCTAGTTAACCCCTTAATTTTTGTTAATAATTATGATCTCTGAGATTGTTCTAGTATTTTAAACTCTCTTTTCAGGTGTCATAAATTTTAAGAGTTGCAAATTTTCCTTCCATACCTCTTTGGATTTTTGTATACTGTATATGATGTATGCTTTTATGTATTGTTTATATCTCTCATATGACTGCAATTTCTTACAAAGAATGGAATATATGACTTCTTGCACTGGCCCGATGATCAGACCTGGTAAGTATACGTTTTTTTTCTCTATTACTTAATAGAGCAAACATGACATGATATCATTTACTTCTCGTAAGGTATCCTCTTGGATGAGTTAGTTACCCTCGATTGAGTTTGACTATTGGAATCATATGGAAGTGTGTGTTAGAGAACAATCTGGGTTTTGATTTAACACATTTTGTTCTAGCTAAAACAATTCATGATGATATTACAGAATTGTTTGTGACAACCCTAGATTAAGAAATTTTATACATTAAGTTCAATTACATATTCTAAGCCACACCTAAGTTAATATATATATATTTTTATACATAAATGCACGTATGCATGCTTCCATTTTGATTACCTAAGTATATTGTTTGCTTATACATATGTGTGATACGTATGCATGGATGCATGCATGCACAAATTTTACGTGTACATGTATCCGAATACATAACCTTTATGATACCAAATGTTATATAATACCAAATGCTATATGATCAAAATGCATCATCTATACAACATCAAACAAAACCAAAACACAACCCAACCAAAGATTACAAACATATGTTGCAACAGTGAAACTTGCATCAAAAACTCAAACAAACCCCTTACATTTAAACCCCAAACCTAAGCACCATCTAAAACCACTAATCGGTTCATAAGCACCCGATTAAATCATGCAATCATGACTTTATGAGTCATGAAACCTATGAGATGCCACCTTGCACAACTAGGGACACCAACCCCCCTCTCTTGCACCGCCACCTCCTCGGTTCTCTAGTCCATAGCACATCAAACCGCCACACCAAGCATATGTGTATGCATGCCACCTCAAGAGACTAGCAACCTAGAGTGATGATGGAGTTCCTTAATGGCAGCCAACTCCACCTCTTTATTAACAATTCTCGGTTGAAACAAACACTAAGTAAACCAAAGTATCAACCAACCAAACACCTCAATACAAAGATAATATCAAAAGAACTTGACATCAAAACTAACTAAGTAAACCTTAAACATATAAAACACTAACTAAAGCATCAAAAGCCTCGGCTCATTAGAAGATTAACCACCCGATTTAGATGATTAACACCCCTCAAAATCGGCCCAAGACACCTCCACACCCATACGCGCCACCTTGCACCTAGTGTCTAAGAGCTTGCCACACATACACGCTTACTCACCAAGGCTATGGTATAGCCATAATGATTACTCTCCCCATTAATGAAAACTAATATAAAACACCCTCTTTGATCCCTTAACCACAACCATATCACTCTCACATCTTGGAACCGATTACAATATCACTCTCGGCCAGCCATCAACATACATCATTCCAAACAACACCATTCCCTCAAAAACTTTCGATCACCACCATATCCTATCACCTTGTTTTCGGTTACTACTCCCGACACACACGAACACCCCATCATAAGCCACGAACCCTCTTCTTGGTCACCACTTCTACAACCAAATACCATCCTCAACTTCACTCATCACATACCCTCGGATACAAGGCAGCAACATCCAAGCCTCGTGGAAGCACCATCTCCCGAAAGATTTTCCAGAACACCAAAACCAAGCAAGCTTAGATCATCCTCACCTCCTTCTCACACTCTCCTTCTGTCAAAATCAAGGTTTTAACCCCTAAAACCCTACTAAATTAAGTTATGAAAAACAAACATGTGTTAATGCAAACACATGTGATTAACCCTTTTGATTAAACATTCATGGTTTTATAAAAACACAAAAATCAAACTTATTTCTCAGACAAAAAGAAAGATTTTTAAAATCTGAAATAAGTAAAACAAATCTTAAAAATCAAAGTTTTAGCAAGAAATTATCAACAAAAGGGTTAAAATCTAGTTATGGTTTGTTAAATCAATTTTGTATATAAATAAACTGTGATTGTGGGAACAAACATTAAAAACATACTTAGAATATTAGGAAATAAAACTCTGCAAAATTTGGTACCATTCCTATGAATTAATTAATTTATATGCAATATTTAAGGATAAAAAGAGAAAAATTATATTAAAAGAACTGATCCTAGTAAAGTTATAGAAAAATTATGTACTGACTATAAAATTATAGAACCCACTGGAAAAATTTCGTGACCTAACTCAAACACTTTCTGAAATATTAATTTTTAACTATTCTGTTAAACAAAAATCGGGAAAAATACTTAAGGTATGAAATAAATTATGGAAAATTTATAGAAAATATAAGAATAAAAATGGAACAGTTTGTATAAAATTAGAATTTTTGGACATGATCTGGTATTTTTAGCAAAATAAAGATAAAATAGGAAAAATTATAAAAATAATAGCTCTGCTATAGTTTAGAGCATGAGAAAATTCTGAAAAACTTTACGAATTATGATTATTAACCTGCCAAAATTTGACAAATTTTAGAGGCCCGAAGGTATTTCTAAAGAATTATGTGAATAATGTAAAAATAATAAAAATTAGCCTGAAAATAATTTGAATATGAAATTTTAGTATATTTTACCTAACATCATGATACATCTACTGTAAAAATTTCGGAATTTATACTAAAACATGATTTATAAAATAAATTCTTCAATCTGAGGTGCTAAAAATGTTAAAGAAATATACATTTTCTGAATTATGAATATTTTTCTTGTATAGGTTACCATTTGGAGAAAAGGTGAGTTTCATGGCCCATTTTTGTTTTATAAAAGTTTTGGGGAAAAAGCATACTATCTGATGCATTATTTTCTGAGATTTATGTCACAACCATTAATTCGGATGTGGAACCGTTAGATAATATTGGTAGCGCTACTTAGGAAAATATTTCCTGCACCAATAAGATGAGTATTGTGTTGCTATATTATCTGATTTATGAAATATGTTATGACAGATATGAATGATCTGGTTATTATGTAAGGTTTGGTTGTGTATAATGCATCTATGTTATATGATAAACCTGTGAAGCTCACCAACTTTATGTTGATTGTTTTGAGTATGCTTTTTCAGGAATTCACCATGACTAACAGCTTAATGTTCTCCTTTGATGTTTATAATGGATGGGGAGAAGTTGTGGGAAAGTTTGTGTGAACCTGACAGTAAATCTGTATGATCTCTCATGTGTCGGTGGATGCCCACTACCATCGTCTCTGAAGATGTTACTGTTAGGCTTTTAATGTAATAGGGTTAAGTTATTCAAATTTTGACTATGATGAATTGATGTAATCCTAACTCCTTATTAATCTTTGTTATGTTATGTGATATTATATGTACTTAATATGCCTTATCATGAAATATATATATTTATGTGATATTTGTGGTAATTGTAAATCAATGAGTTCTGAGCAAACAAGTCACACCCTAAGCATTTCACGCTTCCGCCGGGATGTGACAGGTTGGTATCAGAGCCATTGGTTATAGAGAATTAGGTATCATAAAATACCTAGACTATAACCATAAGCTCATGTTTGTGTAATTATGTGTATATGTGATTTTGCATGACATGATCCCATGAATATTAAAGCATTTTATTATATATAAAAATAGGTAACTAACTGTTGGGTTCAAACCATGAAAAGATTTGTTTTGCAGCTATGAGTACTGATAACAATTTTTGTGAGACTAACTCATTCGGATACTCGGATTACAATAAAGAGCTTACGCCTGAACCTAAACCTCAGCAAATCCTAGAACCTATCCCAACCAAAAGGGAAGACAATCATAAGACCAAATTTTATGTCCGTCGTGCACCTGTAATGGTAGGAGGATATACCATTAAAACTCCTAGGAAAAGAGTACGACCCGGGAACAAATTCAAGACTAAGAAGATGAAGGCAAGGAGATACAAGAAACTGACTCCCTCGGAAACGAAGAAAGTGAAGCTAAAAGACAAAGGGTGGACAAAGATCAGAGCGCAGCCACTCAACAAACCCTTAAACAGCTCAAGAAAATTCAACAAGAAATCAGGGAAATTCAGAAAGATGTGAAGGAACTAAAAGCACCTAAGGGAAACATCTTCTCAAGAATATGGAAATGGATGCAGGGAAATTAGGAACTAACTTTTAGTGTAAAACTTTAAATAAGAACTTAAATGAAAAATATCTTTTGTGTTTGAACTATTACTTGCTTATGTGTTAATTAGAATATCGTCAAGAATCTAAAATTCTTTTTAATATTTACTATAATTAACTATAGAAAAGCATGCCGCCAAGAAGAAATGCGCAACCCGTAAGGAGGACTGCAGAGTGGGACGACCTAGAACTAGACTTGGGGAAGAAACACCTGTTAACCCAACAACCAATGAAGATGAAAGGATCTCCGGATAGTGTCACAGCAGTTGGAAGCTGCCATACCCATACTGGTAACTCAACTTCAACAAAACCTAAACCTTGGTACCACAACCCCGGCAACGAAATACCAGCTGATGATGCCATAAGAGATCAACCAGCAGAGGAGATTATAACAGAGAAAGGATGTTCTTACAAAGCCTTTATGTCATGTAGACCTCGAGAATTTGATGGTAAAGGCGGAGCAGTACAGGCTCTACGCTGGTTAGATGAAATGGAGTCAACTCTGGAAATCAGCAAATGTGCCAGTAACAACAGAACCCTGTTTGCTTCACACTCCTTGAAAGGGGAAGCACAATCCTGGTGGAAGATGGAGATGACCACTAAAGGTAGGCACATTATGAATGAGTTGAGTTGGGAGGAATTTAGGAATTTGGTTATAGAGAAATACTGTCCATATAATGAAATAGAAAAATTAGAAACCGAATTTCTAGCCTTAGAAATGAAAGGAGCAGCACATCGGGAATATACTGACAGGTACAATGAGCTCTCAAGGTTAGTACCACATCTAGTGGCTGGAATCTAAGAGAATAGGAAGATATATTTGGGGGGACTAGTGCCACAAATAAGGGGATGGTGAAATCAGCTAGGCCCAAGACTTTCAAGATACTGTGAGTTTATCAGAAGTCTGACAGATGAGATGATAAGAAATGGATCACTAGGTAACCCTAGATCTGGAGAAAGAGAAAATGGAGTGATGACAGCACAGGGGGAAGGTTTAAGGGAACCCCTCAAAAACGAATAATAGACAGCCTCCTCGAAACTACTTAGGAATGACACGGAGAAGAAACCCAGACAGAAAACCACCATGGTGTAACACGTGCCAAAGATACCATCAAGGCAGATTGTGCGATGGTAATCTGTTACAACTGTAAGAAAAAGGGACATATATCCCGAGACGCAAAAACCCTGCAAATCCAAAACCAGTCTGCTATCAATGTGGAATGAAAACCATCGCCGGAACGAATGCCCACAGCTAAAAGGAAAGGCACCGACTAATCAGAACAACCCTCGAGGGGAAAGCATTCATAATGCAGGCAGAAGAAGCTCGACACGAACCAGAAGTCGTCACGGGTACGTTCCTTGTAAACGATCAGTACGCTACTGTATTATTTGACACTGGAGCAACCCGTAGCTTTGTTCAAATAAATACAGGCCACTACTTAACCTGACCACAGAAAAGCTTAAACAAAAATATATGATAGAATTAGCGGATGGTAAAATAATCGAAGCTTATGAAATCATTCCTAATTGTATCATAAATTTAGATGAAAACTATTTCAATATAGATTTGATCCCTATTGATTTAGGAGGATTTGATATTGTTGTAGGAATGGATTGGTTAAGTAAGAATCAAGCTGAAATAATATGTGGTAAGAAGATGATCAAAATTCCTTTAGTTAATGAAAATAGAACACTGTGCATATATGGTGAAAACCTAGGGGCACTATAAAAATAATTTCTTGTAAAAGTGCACAAAAATACCTAGGAAGAAATGTTTGGCTAATTTGGCTCACATTGTTGACACCAGATAGACAAGTAAAGCCTGAAAGATGTCCCAATTGTCAATGAATATTCAGATGTATTCCCTGATGAATTACCTGGATTACCACCCCCCACGTCAAGTAGAATTCAAATTGAATTGATGCCAGGAACAGCCCCCATTGCTAAGGCACCTACCGTTTAGCACCTACTGAAATGAAAGAATTATGAGCCAACTTCAGGAACTTTTGATAAAGGATTTATACGACCTAGTGTATCACCTTGGGGAGCACCAGTTCTATTTGTTAGAAAAAGGATGGGACATTAGAATGTGCATAGACTATAGGGAACTCAATAAAGTAACTATAAAGAATAGGTATCCCTTACCTAGAATAGACGACCTATTTGATCAATTACAAGATCTAGTTACTTTTCAAAAATAGACTTGAGATCAGGGTATCATCAACTAAGAATACAGGATGAAGATATACCCAAAACGGCATTCAGAACAAGGTATGGACATTATGAATTCCTGGTAATGCCATTTGGTTTAACCAATGCTTCCCGCCATATTCATGGACTTGATGAATAGGATATGGTAACCCTATTTAGATAAGTTTGTTATAGTCTTTATAGACGACATCTTAATCTATTCTAAGAATAAGGAGGCCATGAGCAACACTTAAGATCGACTCTGGAGTTGTTAAGAAAAGAAAAAATTATACGCAAAATTCTCAAAATGTGATTTTGGAAAAGAGAAGTGCAATTCCTAGGGCACATAGTCAATCAAGAAGGAATACAGGTAGATCCAGCAAAAAAGAAGCTGTTAAGAAATGGGAGGATCCAAAAACACCAACGGAAGTACGTCAATTCCTAGGATTAGCAGGATATTAAGAAGATTCATAGAAAATTTCTCAGAATAGCTCAGCCCTTGACTGAATTAACCCAGAAAGACAAGCCATATGTCTGGGGAGAAAAAAAACAAAGAATGCATTCGAACTTTTGAAAAATAGTTTATGTAGTGCACCTATTTTGTCATTCCAGAGGGACTGATAATTTTGTAGTATATTGTGACGCGTCTCGTCAAGGATTTGGATGTTGTATTAATGCAAAGAAGTAGAGTCATTTCATATGCCTCTAGACAACTTAGGGAAGTGAAAAAAACTACACTACTCATGATTTGGATTAGGAAGCAGTCATCTTTGCACTTAAGATTTGGAGACATTACTTGTATGGGACAAAATGTACAATTATACAGATCACAAGAGTTTACAGCATATTTTGAGCAGAAAATGCTGAACATGAGACAAAGAAGATGGTGGAATTACTGAGCGATTATGATTGTGAAATCAAATATCATCCAGGTAAAGCAAATGTAGTTGCTGATGCTTTAAGTAGAAAAGATAGGGTTAAACCGTTACGAGTGCGAGCCATGAGAATGGAACTACAATCAGATCTGTTAAGACAAATATGGGAAGCCCAACAAAAAGTAAATAGAATAAAAGGACAGAAAAGAATTACAGCAGATACACATGGAATTCTAAGATTTAAAGGAAGAACTTGGATACCTGATGATGCCATACTTAGAAAGATTATATTACAGGAAGCACATAGGTCAGATACTCCGTACATCCAGGAAATAACAAAATGTATAAGGATCTGAAAAATCATTATGGTGGCCGGGTATGAAGAAATCAGTTGGAGAGTTCGTAGAAAAGTGCAAACGTGTTCAAGGTTAAGGCAGAACATCAGAAACCTTCAGGGTATTTGCAACAACCTGAAATTCCAGAATGGAAATGGGATCAATTACCATGGATTTTATAACTAAGTTACCAAGGACCTCGGTGGCTATGACACAATTTGGTTATAGTAGATAGGTTGACCAAATCAGCACACTTCCTGCCAATCAGAGAAGATTACAAAATAGAGAAATTGGCAAGAATTTATATAAGAGAAATCGTATCCAGACATGAATACCAATCTCCATTATATCTGATAGGGACAGTAGATTCATATCAAGATTTTGGCAGACCTTACAAAAGCTTTAGGAACCCAAATAAATCTTAGCACACAGCCTTCCACCCACAACCGATGGACAGAGTGAGTGAAGGACATACAAACGTTAGAAGATATGTTACGTGCTTGTGCATTAGATTTTGGTGGTAACTGGGATATGCATCTACCCTTGATAGAATTTTCGTATAATAATAGCTATCATTCTAGCATTTAAAGCCGCCCCGTTTGAAGCTTTGTATGGAAGGAAATGCAGATCACCCTTATGTTGGAATGAAATAGGAGACAGACAACTTATAGGTCCTGATTTAATTCAAGAGACATCTGACAAGATTAAGAAACAAGAATAGATTAAAGACAGCCCGAGATCGGCAGAAAAGTTATGCAGATAAAAGAAGAAAGCCGTTAGAATTCCAAATTGGAGATAAGGTCTATTTAAAAATATCACCTACCAAGGGAATCTTTCGATTTGAAAAGAGAAATAAGTTGAACCCAAGGTATATTGGACCATTTGAAGTATTGACAAAATTGGTCCTGTTGCATATAAGCTAGATTTACCCGAAGAATTAAGTAAAGTACACAACACATTCCATGTGTCCAATCTGAAGAAATGTTTAACAGATGAAACACTAAGGTTCCAGTTCAAGAAATAAAGATAGACGAGAAGCTTCATTTTACAGAGGAACCAATAGCCATATTAGATAAAGAAATTAAAAAGCTAAGGAGAAGCAAGATCCCCATAGTGAAAGTTAAGTGGAACGCTAAGAGAGGACCAGAGTATACATGGGAAAGAGAAGATGAAATCAGAAGAAAATACCCCCACGTATTTTAAGACAATGGTCAGATAAGTTCATTACTATTCAAATAAATTTCGGGACGAAAAATTATTTTTACGGGGGGAGAATGTGACAACCCTAGATTAAGAAATTTTATACATTAAGTTCAATTACATATTCTAAGCGACACCTAAGTTAATATATTATTTTTATAATAAATGCACGTATGCATGCTTCCATTTTGATTACCTAAGTATATTGTTTGCTTATACATATGTGTGATACGTATGCATGGATGCATGCATGCACAAATTTTACGTGTACATGTATCCGAATACATAACCTTTATGATACCAAATGTTATATATACCAAATGCTATATGATCAAAATGCATCATCTATACAACATCAAACAAAACCAAAACACAACCCAACCAAAGATTACAAACATATGTTTGCAACAGTAGTGAAACTTGCATCAAAAACTCAAACAAACCCTTACATTTAACCCCAACCTAAGCACCATCTAAAACCACTAATCGGTTCATTAAGCACCCGATTAATCATGCAATATGACTTTATGAGTCATGAAACCTATGAGATGCCACCTTGCACAACTGGGACACCAACCCCTCTCTTTGCACCGCCACCTCCTCGGTTCTCCTAGTCACACCATCAAACCGCCACACCACGCATATGTGTATGCATGCCACCTCAAGAGACTAGCAACCTAGAGTGATGATGGAGTTCCTTAATGGCAGCCAACTCCACCTCTTTATTAACAATTCTCGGTTGAAACAAACACTAAGTAAACCAAGTATCAACCAACCAACACCTCAATACAAAGATATATCAAAAGAACTTGACATCAAAACTAAACTAAGTAAACCTTAAACATATAAAACACTAACTAAAGCATCAAAAGCCTCGGCTCATTAGAAGATTAACCACCTGATTTAAGAAGTGATTAAACCTCAAATCGGCCCAAGACACCTCCCACACCATACATGCGCCACCTTGCACCTAGTGTCTAAGAGCTTGCCCCATACACGGCTTACTCACCAAGGCTATGGTATAGCCATAATGATTACTCCCCATTAATGAAACTAATATAACACCCTCTTTGATCCCTTAACCACAACCATCACTCTCACATCTTGAACCGATTACAATATCACTCTCGGCCAGCCATCAACATACATCATTCCAAACCAACACCATTCCCTCAAAAACTTTCGATCACCACCATATCCTATCACCTTGTTTTCGGTTACTACTCCCGAACACCACCATCATAAGCCACGAACCCTCTTCTTGGTCACCACTTCTACAACCAAATACCATCCTCAACTTCACTCAGTCACATACCCTCGGATACAAGGCAGCAACATCCAAGCCTCGTGGAAGCACCATCTCCCGAAAATTTTCCAGAACACCAAAACCAAGCAAGCTTAGATCCATCCTCACCTCCTTCTCACACTCTCCTTCTGTCAAAATCAAGGTTTTTAACCCCTAAAACCCTATTAAATTAAGTTATGAAAAACAAACATGTGTTAATGCAAACACATGTGATTAACCCTTTTGATTAAACATTCATGGTTTTTATAAAAACACACAAAAATCAAACTTATTTCTCAGACAAAAAGAAAGATTTTTGAAATCTGAAATAAGTAAAACAAATCTTAAAAATCAAAGTTTTAGCAAGAAATTATCAACAAAAGGGTTAAAATCTAGTTATGGTTTGTTAAATCAATTTTGTATATAAATAAACTGTGATTGTGGGAACAAACATTAAAAACATACTTAGAATATTAGGGAATAAAACTCTGCAAAATTTGGTACCATTCCTATGAATTAATTAATTTATATGCAATATTTAAGGATAAAAAGAGAAAAATTATATTAAAAGAACTGATCCTAGTAAAGTTATAGAAAAATTATGTACTTACTATAAAGAATTATAGAACCCACTGGAAAAATTTCGTGACCTAACTCAAAACACTTTCTGAAATATTAATTTTTAACTATTCTGTTAAACAAAAATCGGGAAAAATACTTAAGGTATGAATAAATTATGGAAAATTTATAGAAAATATAAGAATAAAAATGGAACAGTTTGTATAAAAATTAGAATTTTTGGACCTGATCTGGTGTTTTTAGCAAAATAAAGATAAAATAGGAAAAATTATAAAAATAGCTCTGCTATAGTTTAGAGCATGAGAAAATTCTGAAAAACTTTACGAATTATGATTATTAACCTGCCAAAATTTGACAAATTTTAGAGGCCCGAAGGTATTTCTAAAGAATTATGTGAATAATGTAAAAATAATAAAAATTAGCCTGAAAATAATTTGAATATGAAATTTTAGTATATTTTACCTAACATCATGATACATCTACTGTAAAAATTTCGGAATTTATACTAAAACATGATTTATAAAATAAATTCTTCAATCTGAGGTGCTAAAAATGTTAAAGAAATATACATTTTCTGAATTATGAATATTTTTCTTGTATAGGTTACCATTTGGAGAGAAAAGGTGAGTTTCATGGCCCATTTTTGTTTTATAAAAGTTTTGGGGAAAAAACATACTATCTGATGCATTATTTTCTGAGATTTATGTCACAACCATTAATTCGGATGTGGAACCGTTAGATAATATTGGTAGCGCTACTTAGGAAAATATTTCCTGCACCAATAAGATGAGTATTGTGTTGCTATATTATCTGATTTATGAAATATGTTATGACAGATATGAATGATCTGGTTGTTATGTAAGGTTTGGTTGTGTATAATGCATCTATGTTATATGATAAACCTGTGAAGCTCACCAACTTTATGTTGATTGTTTTGAGTATGCTTTTTCAGGAATTCACCATGACTAACAGCTTAATGTTCTCCTTTGATGTTTATAATGGATGGGGAGAAGTTGTGGGAAAGTTTGTGTGAACCTGACAGTAAATCTTTATGACCTCAGTGTGTCGGTGGATGCCCACTACCATCGTCTCTGAAGATGTTACTGTTAGGCTTTTAATGTTAATAGGGTTAAGTTAATTCAAATTTGACTATGATGAATTGATGTAATCCTAACTCCTTATTTATCTTTGTTATGTTATGTGATATTATATGTACTTGATATACCTTATCATGAAATTATATTTATGTGATATGTTGTGGTAATTGTAAATCAATGAGTTCTGAGCAAACAAGTCACACCCTAAGCATTTCACGCTTCCGCCGGGATGTGACATTGTTACAAACAATTGTTGATGCCTGGTGCTTCAATCTTTGAATATTCCCCTAAATGTGAGTGTATATACTGCTCTCGTCTTCTCTACCTTTGCTGCACGGGCAACATATCTCTTCACTAAGGTTTGTTTTCTTTTCATATGAACACTATCATGTTTTTCTGTTGTAGTAGTTGGTTGTAGATTCATTGTTATTGTAAACAATACTAAGTTTTCTCAATCTTTTCACTTGCTATAGCCTGTCGAAAGTTAAGCGAACACATGGACTGATTGCTGTAGTTTTCTCAATGTTTTTTACTTTCATAATTCAATATGATAGACGATGTTGTCATGTTGTTTTTCATCTTGGCATATATTTATTAATTATTATATCTTTAAGATTAGTGGACTTTAATAGAAAACAAAGATTTATGGTGTAGTTTAGTATTTTTCTTCCAGTAGAAAAACATGGTCTAGTTTAGTATTGTAGTTTTTAAGGGCGAAGATCCAAAATCGTTTAGTACAACCCGTAAAGACTCTTGTTTGGTTTGGTATTTACATGAGGGTTATTGTCTCCTCCCTCACATATGAGTAGTCATCTTATTATTTTTTTATGGATGCTTAAGGCCTATTACAGGTCTATGAATGTAGTTCAGTTCTTATTTGTTTTCAGACATTACATTTATACATAAGTTGCATTTCATATATATGATTTCTGATGCATTAGTAATATATTGATGTATTGTTGGTACCTAATTGTTTTGCTAAAGGTTAAACTGCAATGAGACACAACTAGATCTGACTGTACACTGATATATCATGCATGTTTTGGTGAAGGATAAAATGAATTGAGATGTGAGTAGATCTGATGTTAAACTGTTATATTATGCATGTGTGTGTTTTATGTCTACATCCACATTGTTCTGATATGAATAAGATCTGCCTTACTTATGTGAAGCAATTAAATACACTATATTTGTCAATTGCAATATATATATATAGAGAGAAAGAGATATAATAGAGAAGATAGACACACACATAGATACAGAGATACGAGAGACATATAGACAGAGAGACAGATAGACAGAGAGACAGACATAAGAGAGAGAAGAGAGAGAGAGAGAGATAAGATATACAGATGAGATATATAAGAAGGACATATATACATATATACATATATACATACATATAATATAGATATATATATATATATATATATAGATATTATATATATATATATAATATATATATATATATATATATATATATATATATATATATATATATATATATATATATATATATATATATATAGCATTTTTGAAGTTTATTTACTCTCTCTCGATGCTTCCCTGACAAAGCTTTTGCCTTGTGCTTGCTAACATTCACTACTAGGAACAACGTTTGAGGAACATAATAGATAACAAGATTTCTACATCAACCAGACATGAGTTCAAGTAAGCCATGTAGCTCAATTCTATATATAGTGATTTGTAATGATGCATGTTAATAGTTACTAATACAGATGTCTAAAATGTTTTTAAACTGAGCGTAAAAGCCATAGAATAGTGTTGAGTTGTTGGAGATCCAACAAACATATCTTGTTTACAAGACGTAACCAATGATGATTTTTGTAGACACATTTTGAAAAATCACACTGAAGACAAACAAAAAAGTATACCAGGTAACTAATATGATTTTTTAATCCATTGTTGGAGATGTATGTTTTGCTATATGTATGATGAAGTTTTCAGTTAATATATTAAAAGATGGAATAGTTTATGTATATATCAGCCAAACATTCTATTCGATTATGTTGTAATACACACACGTATCTAGACAAAGCCCTGTAGTGGATCCAAGATTTCTCATCACCGGAGGCAAAAATGGGTAAGTTTAAAAGGTCAAAGATGTCAAATATGAACAGGTCAAAGCAGGACAAATAACTATTTACGTTAACTAAATTTGTCGGGTATACAATTCTGTAGTCAGGCTATCACATATGGGTATCCACTCCAAGATAAAGTGAGAACAAGTTTTATGTTTGGATACAACTTTATATGATCTATTTAGTTATTGATAATTCTGTCCTCCAAGTGTGATCCTACATGTCTTAATCAGTGGTGGGGAGCTATGGCAATGAAGATGTTGCTATCTTTACTTTAATCTTCACCTTCAATCACTACAACAAGGTTTGTTATTGATACGAATTGTTTCCTGAATACAAACACAGTGTTCCGGTAGACAAAAGTGAGTATTATGCTTTAATATTCTAGTATTATACCTTTTGCTAAATACAAAACCAATTATCTGTATATTAAACAGTTTCCTGATAATTAACTTTATTTGCAGGCTTTGAACACTCATTCTTCTATGCCACAATTAATTCCGTTTCATACTTCGACATGGTAAGCTAAGAATTTCAGATTTCTTGTTAAAATTGCTATGCTTTTCACCTGCCTTTTGTTCTTTTTCTTTTCCTTTTCTCTATGTAAACTCTTATAGATCATTCATTTAGGTATGCTCTTGGGGAGGGTAAACTTTTATCATAATATCATACCATTGCATGTGCTTCTTTGCATTGCGAACGGTCAATATGTGTCTTGGTTATACATTGCATATGCTCTGCTTATAGTATATCAAATCTTGATTGTGAGTATATAAAGAAATGAAGAACAAGAGGATTTTTTTTACTGGGGAGGATTGTGCTATACTTGCACAAAAACATCTAGTGTAATTGTTTTTGTTTGTTGATGATTGTTCACGATTCTGTTTGTTGATGATTGTTTATGCTTTGTTTGTTGATGATTGTTCACGATTCTGTTGGTTTTACCCATTACGAACCAAAGCCGAGTTTCATATTGTCTTATCTAGTTTCATTAAGTTTGTGCAAACTCAATTTTCAAGAAAAATAAAAACACTACAAACTGATGGTGGCACCGAATTCTTAAACCATCATGTTCGAAAACTTCTTGACGATAATGGCACGTTCCACCGCTTGTCTTGTCCTTATACCCCACAACAAAATGGTCGTGTTGAGCGTAAACACCGACACATTGTTGAAACCGGTTTGGCCATGCTCTTCAATGGTCATGTGCCACCTGCATATTGGGTAGAAGCCTTTACAACTGCCACCTATATCATTAATCGTCTCCCTACACCGGTTTTGGATAACAAGTCTCCTTTTGAGATTTTATTCTCCCGTAAACCATGTTACAACAACTTTCGAGCCTTTGCTTGTCGGGTTTACCCATACATTCGGGATTATGCTCCACACAAATTATCACCTAGAAGTCTCCCATGCATCTTTTTGGGTTACCATTCACAATACAAAGGATTTCGATGTCTCGACCCTACCACCTCACGAACTTATATTACCCGACATGCTCGTTTTGAGGAAAATGAATTCCCATTCTCTGGTGCTCATGTTCCACACTCACCACACCACTTACCATTATCATCTTTTTTGGATGACCCCATTATCCACTCACCCATACCTACCCCCAATTCTGTTTCTCCAACCCAGCCCGATACACCTTCATCTACACCACTTTGCCGTCTTTGCTCCAACGCACCTCAAACTCCACTTCCAACCGACACACCTAACCCACCTCCTAAAAATCCCACCATCGAGCCTGCTCCTATTGCCCGGCCCATACCCATACCAAGTACAAACCCCACAACACCACTTGAACCCCAAATACCACAAGCTGCCGACTCACACTCAAACCCCATCACCCAACCCCACGTTCCAGCAGACCACTCCACTGCCTCCGCTTCCATCCATCCCATGCAAACTCGGTCTAAATCTGGGATCCACAAGCCCAAACATCACACATATGCTGCTCATGCCAACCACAGCCCACCTCCCGACCCTCGGGGCTTCAAATCGGCTAGCAAAAGTCCACAATGGGTCGATGCTATGAACCGTGAATTACATGCTCTTCATGCCAACAACACTTGGACTCTTGTCCCTCGACCCAAAAATCATCATGTGATCGGCTCCAAATTGTTATTTCGTACTAAATACCAAGCCGATGGATCTATTGGTCGTTACAAAGCTCGTCTCGTTGCTCAGGGTTTTAATCAAGTTCAAGGTCTAGATTATTTTCAAACATTCAGTCCGGTCGTTAAGGCTACTACAATTCGAGTCGTTCTATCTCTTGCTACCATCAACAACTGGCCCCTTCATCAACTTGATGTCAACAATGCATTCCTTCACGGTCATCTCTCCGAACTTGTATACATGGAGCAACCACCAGGCTTCATCGATACACGTTTTTCTGACCATGTTTGCAAATTAAACCGTGCCATATATGGTCTCAAGCAATCCTCTCGTACTTGGTTTCAACGTCTTAGCAAGTTCTTACTTGACAACAACTTCATCTGCAGTCAATCTGATCCATCTCTTTTCATTTTTTCCCATAATGTTTTACCATGTACCTTCTAGTTTATGTGGATGACCTAATTCTTACAGGCAACAATCCCACGATATTGGCTTCATTCATTACCCGATTGAATCAGGAGTTCGCCTTCAAGGATCTCGGCAGTCTCAACATTTTCCTTGGTCTTGAAGCAACCCGCTCTGCGAAGGGCCTATTTCTTTGTCAAACCAAATATGCACGTGAAATTCTCAAGCGAGCCAACCTACTTGATGCCAAACCCGTCCATACACCGCTCGCCACTAATGTTGTTTTTAGTACAGCTGGTGACCCATACAAAGACCCTACTCACTATCGCTCACTTGTAGGTGCTTTACAGTACCTAACCATCACCCGTCCGGACATCTCATACGCAGTCAATCAAGTCAGTCAGTTTCTCCAACAACCTACAGATCTCCATTATCAGCATGTCAAAAGGATTCTACGTTATATAAAAGGCACCCTTGATTATGGTTTAACCTTCACCAAACCATCACATACTACATTGCTGGGTTATTCGGACGCTGATTGGGCTCGTTGTCTCGAGACACGTCGCTCAACATATGGATACTCAATCTTTCTTGGTGGTAACTTAATCTCTTGGAGTGCAAAGAAGCAACCAACCGTCTCTCGGTCAAGCTGTGAATCGGAATATCGCGACATGGCTAACACTGCAGCTGAAATCATTTGGCTCACACACTTGTTACGTGAGCTCCATGCTTTACCCCCGGATCGTCAGACTCTGCTTTGTGACAATCAAAGTGCTATATTCCTGACTCAGAATCCCGTGGCGCACAAACGTTCCAAGCACATCGATTTGGATTATCACTTCATTCGTGAATTAGTTTCATCTGGGAAGCTTCATACTAAATTTATTCCAACCAAGCTACAGGTTGCTGATATCTTCACCAAGAGTCTCTGTCGATCACAATTTGAATTCTTCCGCTCGCAACTCCGTCTCGGACCACCACCCTTTCGCTTGAGGGGGGATGTTAGTACATAGTTTACAACTTGATGTACTGAGATGTTATTTGTATTATTTATCATTCCTAATGTGTAAATTACAAATCTATTTATAATAGTTATCCCCTCATTAGGGGCATTCAATCTCAAAACTCTTTCATGGTATCATCCGCCAGTTAGAGACTCCCCTGCTCCCTATTGTCGCTCTCTTCTCCCTCCCCTTTCATCTCCCTCTCCATCTCTGTTAATCCACCATGTCTGCATCTTCTTCATCCAACACTCAAATTCCTCTCAACACCCTTCTTCACATGAACACTATTAAACTCTCACCTACTAATTATCTTTTATGGAAAAATCAGATCCTCCATATCCTTGCCTTCCCTGACCTGGTTTCCCACGTTGATGGTTCTATTGATCCTCCTCAACCCACTATTCTCACTGATAACAAACCCACTGAAAATCCATTGTATCCTGCCTGGAAAGATGCTGAGAAAACTGCCATCGTCATCCTTAATTCTTCATTAACTGAAGAATCCACCGCCGAAGTCATCGGCCTTACCTCAGCCCGATCTATTTGGCTCGCTTTGGAAGCCGCCTACAGCAACTCTTCTGTCGAAAGAATCCAAAACCTTCGTGATAACCTTCGTCAGATGACCAAAGGTACCGGTTCTGTTGCCGTTTTTGGTCGTAAATTCAAGAATATATGTGATCAATTGACTGCTGTGGAGGCTTCAATTGATCCGACAGAGATGTTGCACTGGTTTCTACGCGGGCTTGGACCCTCTTTTGAAACTTTTTCAACTTCTATTCGCACCTCCAGAATGGTACCCGCGTTTCGTGATCTGTTGGCTCCTTGGTTTTAAAAAGCGTTAGGCGCTCCGAGGCGTTTATGTCTAAAAAGCTGAGGCGCTATGTGTGAGGAATGAGGCGAGAGCCTCACGTATGCGAGACGTTGTTCTATGTACAACAAAATAAGCCATATATACAACCAAAAGTTGCATTTGTTTATACATTTTTACATATTGGCTTTTTCTACCATGTAAATCATTCATAATCTCATCATCCCTTGGTTATATCTACGTATCATCCTTTTACAGACCCCACTCTTGACCAATGTTGACCAAATTTGACCTAGATGTGCATGAGGCGCTGCCTTAAAGCCCTGAGGCATTTTCGTGATTGCCTCTAGAGCCTCACGCCTTAAGCGCGCCTCAGGCGCTATTTTTAAAACCAAGGTTGGCTCAGGTTGAAAGTCATGAGCTGTTTTTACAATCTATACACGACACTCACCCGCCTGTTGCTGCTTTCACCGCTACCTTATTGACCCCTCATCCTCGTGGCAGAACCGGTGGACGACAGCCTCATGGCGGTGCTCGTGGCAGGGGGCGTCGCACCCCACACTGCCAATTGTGTCGAACCAATGGACATTATGCTAACTTTTGTCCCCAACTTCCTCAATTTGCAACTAAAGCCACCCCTTCCGTTCCGGATATCGCCCAAGCTTTCCAAGCACAGTGCCATGTTACCACTAATACCCCTGATTGGATTGTTGATACCGGCGCTACCGATCACATGATAGCATCAACCGGGGCTGTTCCGAATGCTACTCCCTACCCCGGTCAAGGTAATGTTGTATTTGGGAACGGGGATTCCCTTCTTGTTACTCATCTTGGCTCTACACAATTTTCTCCTAATATTCAGTTGAATGATATTCTTGTTATTCCAAAAATTGAAAAGAATCTATTATCAGTTAGTAAACTAACTACGGATAACAATTTGGATGTGTTATTTTCACAACCAAATTTTTTTATTCAGGACCGCGTGACGAAACAGGTTCTGGCACAAGGCAGATGTGAGAATGGATTATATGTCTTGCATGCCAACCATCACGCTTTTGTCTCCTCTTCAACGAATAAAGCCTCCTTTGAGCTTTGGCATTAACGCCTTGGTCATGTTTCTTTTGATACTATTTCCAGATTAATCAAGGATGGTCTTTTATCTGTTACATCTATTTTGCCTAAACCAATTTTGTGTTCTGCTTGTCAAATGTCTAAAGGACATCGACTACCTTTTGATTGTAATGAACAACGTGCTTCACACCCCCTAGATCTTATGCATTGTGATTTGTGGGGACCCTCACCCGTCATGTCCTCTGACGGTTACCGGTATTATGCTTTGTTTGTTGATGATTGTTCACGATTCTGTTGGTTTTACCCATTACGAACCAAAGCCGAGTTTCATATTGTCTTATCTAGTTTCATAAAGTTTGTGCAAACTCAATTTTCAAGAAAAATAAAAATACTACAAACTGATGGTGGCACCGAATTCTTAAACCATCATGTTCGAAAACTTCTTGACGATAATGGCACGTTCCACCGCTTGTCTTGTCCTTGCAGTATCTCACTTTCACTAGATCGGACATCTCTTATGCCGTTCAACAACTATGTCTTTTCATGCATGCCCCACGGGAACCACATTTTTCCTTCATGAAAAGGCTTTTTCGGTACATCAAAGGGACATTGGATCATAGTCACCTAATTCGCGGTTCGCTCCGGTTCGAAAACGAGGTACGGGTTCGCGATTCGCTAGGGGCCACGAATCCAGTTCGTAAGGGGGTAGGTTCATTCCGGTTCGATCCGGTTCGGTGTACTAATCAATTCGGTTCACTCCACATAATTAAAAACAAGACATGTTTAAAAGCAACATAATTATATATCTAAAAACATATATTCTCATTAAACAAACTGATATTTCCAAAAATGCAGAATAATAAAAAAAACCCAAATCCAAAATAAGTAAAAACACAAAACAGATTGATATTTCTAATCAAGTCTTTGTCTTTTTCCTTTCTTGTCAACGCCTTCATCCTCTAAATCCTCCCAAGCCATTTCTTCAAGACGTGCACTTGAACCTTCAATGTATGCACTTTCCGGATTCATATCCCACTTTTTGTTGGGGCCAGATTTGTAAGTTTCCGAAAACCGGGATTGAAGTCTTATGTTAGAGTGGATAAAAACTAGTTTATCCGCTCTTTTGGCATTTAAACGGTTTCTCTTGACATTGTGAATATAGGAGTATGTACTCCAGTTTCTTTCTGCCGAAGAGCTACTAATTGGTTGTGAAAGTACTCTTTTAGCTACTTCGGCTAGTTCTGGAGTCTCCACGCCATATGTGCCCCATCAATCAATTGCATCCATGGTCACAGCATCTGCTTGTGTAGCAGTTCTTGCATAAATCCCTTTCTTCATATGGAATCTTGCGAATTGTTCGAGTAACAACTGAAATTCACTTTCATCTTCTGCAATTCTTTTTAACGCATCCATAACACCATTAACAAATCTATGTCGCTGTTGGGAGCTTTTCTTTGCATTCCACAAGGTGCCAACTTTTGAAGATAGTTTTTATCATAAAACCTAGGACTCATAGTAAAACCCAAACAATCAACGGAATTGTCATTTTTTCCCACCTAGCTTCAACAATACTTTCCACTTCAGAGCAATAAATAGAGAATTTATTTACTTTCATAACATCTTTTATTTCTCCTGGCATATTATCCATCCTTTCGTATATTTCTCCCATCTTAGGACCCTCACCATCACAAAATTTAACCATCAAGAAAATTGGCTTTGTAAAAGCCAAAATATTTTCAACATCATTCCAAAATCCATCATCTTTAATTGTATCAGCAACTATTCCCCCAGTTTTTCGGGTGGTTTCGTCCCCATTTTTTCACCCATTCCCGCCATGAATTTAGAACAATAGTTGTGGCAAGTGCTTCTCTACAATCTAATAACCTTCTTAGTAGTATATAATGTGAGGAAAAGCGTGTTTTTGCAACTTTTAACAGCTCTAACTTGGAGTTTTCTCTAAATATAGCTAACGAATGCGTGTGGTTAAGAAAGTACTTCACAATGGATTTACCTTTCTTGTATGTGTCTCGCATCCAACAGAATTCTTTGGCAAAGTCTTTAAAAATCAAATTTAATGTGTGCACACAACAAGGAGACCAAAAGATGTGTTTATATACCTTTTCAATCTCTTTCCCGGCAGCTTTGCAATTAGCGGCGTTGTCCGTAACCACTTGTAATACATTGCTTGGTCCAATCTGCTCGATAGCTCCGATAAGAAACTGAGAAATCACCAACCCTGTTTTTTCCACCCCTATAAAGTTATCCGCGAACATAAACGTTGCACCACGAGAGTTAACCGCAAGAACATTGATTAGTGGCTCATGCTTTACATTGGACCACCCATCTGAAACAATTGACACTCCTTGTGTGTACCAAGTGTCTTTAATAGGCGTAAGCTCTTTCTCTACATCTCGCACACACTCATCAAGTAGAACGGTCCTTGCCTTTTCAGACGATGGTGGTTTTCAGGTGCATGTTTAATGGCATTAATCATTTCAATAAATTGCGGGTTGCGCAATACATTGAAAGGAATGCCATTTGCACACAATCCTCGTATAATTTTTAAGTCCACCGCATTTCTTTCTAAGATGCCAAAAGATTCTTCAATTCATGTTTTTGAAGATGAATTTTTTGAAAGGATGGAACATTTTAAAGATTTTGAAACACTTGAATTTTCAGCTTCTTTTACCTTTTTTGAAAGGATGGAACATTTTAAAGATTTTGAAACACTTGAATTTTCAGCTTCTTTTACCTTTTTTGAAAGTCTTTCAAACAAACTTCTATCTCTAATAACCGCAGGACATCTTTTAATATCTACATTTTCCCCCAAACCAGACCTGAAAAAGTGTAAATGAATACGAGTATAACTACTAAACCACTGGCCTCCACAGTGATTGCACTTCCAATTCTTAGAACCTCCAGGATTCTTTGAGTTTGCTGCACCAATTAAAGTTATTTCATCAAAAAGGGGCTTAGAAGGATCCTTCTCCTCATTTGTTGATGTTTGAGTGTTGCTGCCACTTGCTCCTCCTGTTGATGTTTGGCTCCCACTTGCTCCTCCTGTTGATGTTTGGCTCCCACTTGATGCTCCTGTGTGTTGCTCCACCTCATCATCATCAAGATGAACAAAACCTGGTGTCCCACTTATATGTGTTACACTATCAGTTTCACTTGTATATTTGGTCGTTTTTTCCCAAAAACCATTTTTGAGATAGATAGGAAGTAGGGATAAAAGGGTATAGAAGAAAGAATAAGAATGAAATAGGTGAGTTGTGATGAGAAAAGGGTGAACTCATAACTATTTATAAGTACTGGAGACTTAATTTGACTCAATGTGGATAGAAGAGGAGAAGGCAAGAAACAACCTGAAAATTGAAGTTGACATTAATTTTTCAATGAATTTGATTGAAATTCATTAATTGAACACTAATGGAAGTCTGGATTCTGGAATTCGATTGGTCTGGGAAATTAAATTTTCCTCCAATTTCATGAATTGCAGCCACGAAGCAGAATCGAACCACAATCGAACCCGATTCTCGAATCAGTAGCGAATTCTTTGGACTAAAAGCGAATTGCAGCCACGAACCACAATCGAACCCTTGAGCGAACCACAATCGAACCACAATCGAACCCTTAAACGAACCGCGAGCGGCTGGGTCGCTATCGAATGCGAATGGGATCGATTCGAACCAATTCAAAAATCGCTGTAGTTTGAGCGAATCCTGTGACTATGCATTGGATTATGGTCTTCACATCAACCCCTCCAAATCTTCATCTCTCACGGCCTATTCTGATGCTGATTGGGGAGGGTGTCCGATTCAAGACGCTCCACCTCCGGTTACTGTGTATTCATGGGTGATAATCTCATTTCTTGGTCGTCTAAGCGCCAACCCACGATTTCTCGATCTAGCGCTGAAGCTGAATATCAAGGTGTCGCAAATGCTGTTGCCGAGACAAGTTGGCTACGGAACCTTCTACTCGAGCTTCATGTTCCTCTCACACGTGCCACTGTTGTCTACTATGATAATATCTCGGCTGTTTATCTCTCCCAAAATCCGGTCCAACACCAACGCACAAAACATGTGGAAATAAATAAAATCTGTCTTACTTATCAGAAGTAATTACATACACTATTATTGCTAATCTTAATATATATTTTCCTTGAGTTTGTAGAGGATGATATCTTTATATCATACAACCATATGATATTTCTAGAAACCATTTTTTAATTTATCTTAGTGTACAAGAAAAATAATGCCTTTGGTAAATATAATTTCATTATTCAATATGATAGACCATGTTGGCATGTTGTTTTTCATCTTGGCATATATTTATGCAACATCTTGAAGATCTAGTGGACTTTAATATAATAACACAAATTTCTAGTCTAATTAAGTATTATTATTTATTACTTTTTTTGTTCTAGTAGACAAGCATGAATCTTTTTTCACTATAAATTCAATAATCAAATTTTTCGGATATGCAACTCTGTAGTAAGGTTGTTACATTATTGTGGGCATTCACTCCAAGACTCCAAGATAAGTGAGAACAAGTTTGATGTTTGGATACAACTTTAAACGGTTGTTATGGTCTTTTGTCATTGATGATTCTATATCTTCTATGTGTCATCCTACATATATTGATTAGTGGTGGGAAGCTATGACAATGAAGTTGTTGCTATATTTGCTTTAATCTTTGCCTTCTATCTTTACATCAAGGTTTGTTATTGATAAAAAATATTGCTATTCTACTTTTCCAATAGACAAAACTGAGTGTTAATGCTTTTAATATCCTAGTCTTGTACTTGTTGTTGGAATGGAAATATGAAACGAATGATTTATATATTAAACTATTAACTGATAATTAACTTTATTTTCAGACTTTGAACACAGGATTCCTCTTCTATGACACATTAAATTTCATTATATACTTCTACATGGTAACACCGTAATTTTTAGATTTCTTGTTAAAATTGGTATGCTTTCCATTCGTCTTTTATTCTTTTTTGGCAAATTCTTATATTGGAGTCATTGTTCATTCACGTTTTCTCTTGTGGATGAGACACTTTTATCATCAATCTCATACCAATGCATGTGATTCTTTGCATTGTGACCGGTCGATATTCGTCTCAATTATACATTGCATATGCTCCACTTGTAATATATCAAATCTTGATCATGAGTCCATAAATAAATGAAGAACAGGAAGATTTTTTGGTTGAAATAGACGATCATGCTATTCTTGCACAAAAACATCTCTACATCTAGAGGATCATGTTGTTCTTGCACAAAACTATCTATGCGTAATTGTTCATCACTTGTTTCCATTTTGTTGTCAAAGTTTTTTTTCATTTCATGAACATCTTTACTGTTGTTTGCAGGATGTATTGGAAACATTATTGACAGCCTTGGTGCCTGTTGTTGGTTAAATGGTTCTAATGCAATCTTGGCATCAGATCCATTTTGTATCATTCTTGGTGAGTTTCAATGGTGAATGGTGCCAATTGGAGCTTGTTTATGATACTTTTTTTCTTGATAGTTAAAAATATGTGTAAAATGATTTTTAATAATGCATATTTATTGTTACTAATATAGATGTATAGCATGGTTTTAAACTGGGCGTAGCCATAAAACAGTGTTGAGAACCTCTTTTAGCAGGTTTGTTGGAGATACAAACAAACATATCTTGTCTACAAGATAGCTTCAATGATGATTTTGTGGACACATCTTTGAGAAATCTCATTAAAGACATGCAAAAAATCATTCTAGGTACTTAATATAATTTTGTTTAATTCATTGGTGGAGATATATGTTTTGTTATATTTCTGATAATGTTTGTAGTCTGTATATATGGAGGAAATAATCACAATATTATGCATGTAATATGTATATATGTGTTTGTAAAAATTTAGGGGTGTAAACTGTAAAAATTATATAGTCAATGGTTGATTTTGTAATAGTGTCTAACAACCTTCATTAGTTAGTTAATTGGTTGTTAGGTTTCTAATTGATACTAATATGTACTTAGAAGCATGAATCGAGAGCTATGGTTAGAAAGAATTCCCCCTCCATTTAACTTTCCTTGAACTCATAGCAACATTGGTTTCAGAGCTTCGATCCTTGAACGCTTGTGGTTAAATGATTGAAGACGGCAAGGAAGCAACTGGAGTAAGATGGTGGCTTCGTGCATTCAAACATTGGAACTACTTATTCAAGGTGATGATGCTTCAGTTTACGAAGATGGAGTTTCCGAAACTTAATGGAACAAATGTAGAAGGATGACTTTGTCGAGTGGAGCCTTACTTGGTTATTGATGAGACTTTTGACATGCTTAAAATCAGGTATGTGATTGTTCATCTAGAAGACATAGCACCAAACATCAATCCTTTGTTCAATCTGGAGTCATCTAATTCTATAGACGGGTTCTTTACAAGAACTTTGTCAAGCATTTGATTTGGCTGTGAGTTAAGTCTCAGCTTATGATGAACATGAAATTAGTTTGTTCCTTCATGTAGTTAAGCCTAAAATTAGGTATCCATTAAGGTTGTTGAGACCAAGAAGTCTACTAGAAGCATATTTGTTAGCTCATAATTTCAGAAACTCTTATAACTATAATTCTAGAGCTTTGCTTTCCACTAGTGTCAACTTTACCTTATTACCTGAACCTCCCATCAAAGCTAGACCAATTAGAAGATTACACCTAAGGAGATATGATAGAAAAGGATGAAAGGGCAATATTTTGGTTGTATTGAGAAATTCACCCATGTCAACAGTGCAAAACTAAGCAATTATTCTTTCTTGATGTTATCATGGAAGAAAAAGATTTTGTAGGAGTGGATGATTCTAGAATTCATGAGATTCCAGATCCATAGATTTCATGAAATGCAATCATTAAATGAGTAACATGCTCCATTGGCACTATACTCTTATACATTGATACAATCAATTGAAATGAACAGTAGCTGAATGATTAATAATCGAAATCAAACACAAAGTCTACCCCAATTCGAGAAGGGGAAAATCTCCCAAACAACAAGAACAACTTCTGAAAAATTGAATGACTAAACTAACACATGATATCCTTACTAATAGCTACCATAACATGTAAATAACTGCTTCTAACTCCCCTATTAGCCACTAATAGCGAATAGTGGGTCAAGCGACAGGCTCATGATAGTCTTCAATTGATCCAACGTATCCAATTGGGCTTGATGATAGTCTTCAATTGTTCTGCTGGGACTTGATGATGAAGAAGATACACCTCAACCCATTCAGCATCCCCTTATTAAACCACTGTTGAAATCCTACAATCAAGTTTTCCCATCCGAGATCCCTCCTAGATTACCACCTACACGTTCCATTCAACACAAAATTGACCTCATTCCTGGCTCTACTCTACCCAACAAACCCGCCTAGCGTACTAACCCACAAGAAACAGTTGAGACTAGAAAGCAGGTTGATGGCTTGGTAGAAAAGGGACTCATACGAGAATCACTTAGCCCATGTGCGGTTCCAACATTACTGGTACCAAAGAAGAATGGAGAGTGGAGGATGTGTATGGACAGTAGATCAATTAACAAAATCACCATTAAATACAGATTCCCCATTCCCCGACTAAATGACTTATTGGATGAACTTCATGGCGCTACTGTTTTCTCTAAAATTGATCTGAGGAGTGGCTATCCTCATATTCGAATATACGATGGGGATGCATGGAAAACAGCATTCAAGACGAAGGAAGGGTTATACGAATGGCTTGTTATGCCATTCGGGTTGTCGAATGCGCCTAGTACTTTCATGCGATTAATGAATCAGGTCTTGAAGCCATTCTTGGGCAAGTTTATTGTTGTTTATTTTGATGACAGCCTAGTCTACAGCAACACCGAGCTTGATCATCAATCTCATCTCAAACAATTATTTGAAGTGCTTGATCAAGAGAAGCTATATGGGAATTTAGAAAAATGTGATTTTTTTGCTACTCAGGTGACCTTTCTTGGTTATCTTGTTTCTGCACAGGGAATACAGGTGGATGAAAAGAAGATCCAGGCTATCTGTGATTGGCCAATTCCACAGTCCATACAGCAGGTTCGAAGCTTTCATGGGCTTGCATCTTTCTACCGGCGATTTATACGAAATTTCAGCACCATTGTGGCTCCCATGACTGAAATCACGAAACTCAAGCAGTTTGAGTGGAACCCGCAAGCTCAGCTCGCCTTTGAAGAACTCAAGAGGGAGTTGTCATCCACTCCGGTATTGGCGTTGCCATGTTTCAGTGAAGTATTTGAAGTTGAGTGTGATGCCTCCGGGGTCGGAATCGGGGCTGTTTTGTCACAGTTGGGGCGTCCGATTGCCTATTTTAGTGAAAAACTTAATGATGCAAAGCGAAAATATTCGACTTATGACAAGGAGTTCTATGCTATCATTCGGGCCCTCGAGCATTGGCAGCATTACTTGATATCAAAGGAATTCATTCTACACTCGGATCATGAGGCTCTTAAATATATCCAAGGCCAACATAAGTTGCAGCCCAGGCACGCCAAATGGGTAGAGTTTTTACAAAATTTTAACTTCATTATCAAGCATAAATCGGGTAAGCTAAACAAAGGGGCCGACGCTTTATCCCGCAGATACTCTTTGCTCACATAACTTCAACCAAAAGTCCTTGGTTTTGAGCTCCTCAAGCAAGAATATTCATCAGATCCAGATTTTGGAGAACTCTTTTCTAGCTGACAAAACCATGCTACAGGTGACTTTCATATTTTTGATGGGTTTCTATTTAAAAGACAACAACTTTGTATTCCTCGTCATAGTATTCGATTTGTATTAATCCAAGAAACACATGAAGGGGGATTAGCAGGCCATTTGGGTAGTGACAAAACTGTCCATTTATTACGGGTCCATTTCTTTTGGCCCAAACTCACTCGTGATGTTGAACACTTTGTTCGTCGTTGTCTTCCATGTCATCGAGCCAAAAGTCACTCTTTTCCCCATGGACTATATATGCCTTTACCCGTACCTCTCATTCCTTGGGAGGATGTTAGTCTTGACTTCATCACTGGTTTACCCCGAACCCAACGCCAAAAGAATTCTGTTATGGTGGTAGTCGACAGGTTCTCCAAAATGGCCCATTTCATCGCTTGTCATGCTACTTATGACGCCGTACAAGTTGCTAATCTTTATTTCAAAGAAATAGTCCGTCTCCACGGGGTGCCCAAGACAATGGTTAGCGACAGGGATGTGAAGTTCCTTAGTCATTTCTGGTTGACATTATGGCGGAAACTAGGTACTAAGCTCAACTTTAGTACCTCGTGTCACCCGCAAACGGATGGTCAAACTGAGGTTACTAATCGTACCCTTGGTTCATTATTTCGAGCTCTCATCACCACCAATCTGAAACAATGGGAGGACCTCCTACCACAGGCTGAATTTGCTTACAACAGGGCTCCCAATAAGACAACTGGCCTCAGTCACTTTCATGGTTGTCTACGGTTTTAACCCTTCTACTCCGCTTGACCTTGCTGTACTCGACACAACTACAAAGTTTAGTCAAGATGCTAGTGACTTAGCAACTAATATCAAGTCCATTCACCAACAAGTCCATGACAGAATCACCAAGAACAATGAACTCCTCAAGTATCGTCGAGACAAGGGTCGGAAGCATATCCTTTTTCAAGCGGGTAATTTGGTGTGGGTTCATTTGCGAAAGGAACGGTTTCCGTCCAAACGTCGTTCTAAGTTGAGTCCCAGGTCTGATGGCCCATTCAAAGTCCTCTCAAAGGTGAATGATAACGCTTACAAGATCGATCTCCCGGGAAATGTCGCAACTACATTTAATGTCGCAGATCATCAACCTTATTTTGACCCTGATGAACCCCTTCCAAGTTTGAGGACAAACTTTTCTGATGAAGGGGAGGATGATAGGCTGACTCTTGGATACTCGGTCGGTACACCCGATCCACACCCGGTCGTTCGGGACCCGCAAAAGGATGTAAAGAAGTGGGTCAGCCTGGTTCAGCTAGATCCCAATCCTACGTAATTGCATGCATGGTCCCTCAGTTGTCCCACGTTTATTTCACAATGCAGCAGTTTAATTCTTTTCTATTTCCACTTATTTTATTTTATTTGAATTAGTCAACAATTGTTTAATTCCACAAAGTGGAGAGAACGTGGGATGGTAGTTTTCTTTATTCTTGTTATGTAATGCAAATTATGAATGAAAGAGGGAGACTTGAATTTTCGACAATTTTATTCTCAATTGAGAGTGTTAATTCCTTGCTATCCTAATTTTGGCAACATTAGGAGGTGATCTTGGAAACTAATTTGAATAAGCGTGGTGCGGCTGTAGCGTGAATTCGAATTAGATTTTTGCCCAGGCGAGAGCTTCGAGTGGTGTGACTATATCTCGGAGGGACCGTTGATCCGTTATTATTATTGTTTCGGGTTCGAACGTGCATTCCATAAGCCCTGGGCCATCACCCAGCCTTAGGACTTGCGCGTGGGCCTCCTGGAGATGCAGTCTGTTGGATAAGAAGTTTGCTACCCACATATGGCACTAAAGCAAATGAAACTCCTCACATGGTGGCCACTGATACTTGAAACGTGTAAGGTTTTAGGTTGAGCTAGCCCGCAACCAGCCTGTATCACACATTAGCATCCATGCTTATTTAGTCGATAACTTTTGGCGTAACCGACACTGAAGAGCGATGGCATGAGTCGCAGCTGTCAGCAGAGTCAATGGAATTACCTGAGTTGATCGGTAGGTTAAGCCTACAATTGTAGGCTAAGCCCATATCTTTATAGGCTTAGTCTACATCTAGGGTTTAGGCTAAGCTGGCATCAAGGTTTTAGGCTTATCAACATCTAGGTTTTAGGCTTCACCGACATCTATATCTTTATGATTCGTAGGCTTAGCCGGCTTGTAACTTTTAGGCTAGTCTGATAGCCAATAGTTGTTAAGGCTAAGTATGTAACTCTCTAACTCAATTTGAAAAGGCAATTTAAGGGAGTAGTGTTTTAGCGCTTAGCATGGGTGGTAACAATCAGATATTGCATGTTGCGTATGGTCTTGGCAAATCAGATAGTGTAAATCCTGGACTTGGTTCTTATCAAAACTAAAAGATTATATTGCAGTTAATCCCGAAATTGTGATAATACCTGACAGGGTTGCTTCCATTGACCTTGAGGTTAGGACTGTGTTTTTTGATGCACATCACAGACTATCGACATTTGACGATGAACCTGGAAATCTCTATGATCAAAATGTAGCAACTAAATATCCTAAATAAGAGGAGATATATACAAAAGATTATAGCTCAAAATGCAATTTAATAAATTAAATAATAATAATATATATCGCTAATAGTCCCCTGCAGTCGAAGTAGTAGCCGGGCGAATGCACATACTTGTCTTGAACCTGTTGAAGAGTATATACGAGGTAGGCCTTTGGTGAAAATATCAGCTTATTGATAGCTCAAAACCTTGGTTCCTTTGATTATCTTCTCCTCTACTTCTGGGTCAACAACCCTTGTCTTTACAACTCTTTTAGGTGTTATCTTCTGTAATACCGCAATCCCAATTTAACAGTTATAAATATATGAACTATGAAGTGTTTCTTTCATATATTGTCGAACGAGTAAGTAGCGAGTAATTAAAATTTTAAGTTTTCAGACTAATTTTATCGTCGTAAGAGACCGTTCAAATATTTTAAATATAATAATACATTATATTTAAACGTACTCTGTTTTTTAATGAAACTTAGGTCGACTCGTAGAGAAAAATAAGCTCGTCCTAATGACGTATTCAAAATTTTGTAGAATGTTATATTTTAAAAGTTATAAGAGAAAAACGGGTTAAGCGCTAAATTAATTATATATAAAATAATAAAACAATTAAAATAATAAAAAAGAGAAAGAATCATGTATGTGGGCTTGGAACGTGTATATACGTGTTATGCAAATCATGTAGTGTACTTGCAACGTGTATGTTATGTATGCACGTGTTATGCATTTGTCTCTCTAATCTTCTTCAAAGCATGCATGCATACATACATATATTATATATATATGCATATATATATAGATCATATATACTATATATATATATATCTACATATATATATCTATATAATATATATATTATTCCATATATATATATAATTACCTATATATATATATATATATATATATCTATCGTAATATATCTGCGATATCTAATAATAATACTGTCTATATGTCTATATATATCTATATCTAGATCTCTACCATCATATATATCTCATATCTATCTATATCTATCTCTCTACATATCTATATTATATATTATTATCTATCTCCATATATATCTACATTATCGTAATATATAAATATATATATCTATTTAATATCTATATATATATATCTATTTATCTATATATCTATATATATCTATTTTCTTATATCTCATCTATAATATAATATATATATATGTATTTACTGTCTTTTGGAACCGACCTTTCAATTCATTTAAAAAATATGTGCGTATTATGAAAAATTCGTATCTATGTACTGTCTTCGTACCTTTCACACAACTTTGAATCCACTCCAGGTACGTAGTTAGTTTCTAATGTTTTAAGCTTAACTTATTTAAATGTAAGATTTAGTATATAATTAGTATACAGTTTTGTAATCTCTAAGTTCTAATTATATGTTTAAGACTTAATATATTATTAAGAGTAGGATTTAGAATCATAATCGTGGTAGGTTTTGGGTAGCCTAACCTTGATTAGGCATAGACTGATCAACCATGATTATTATTAGGTAGTATTTTCTTGCCTAACTAGTTGATAAAACTTATTTCAATCCTAATTAGCAACGCAACTCTAAAACTGTCTATCTGTCTCAATAATACTTAAAGACCAAGATGACTTATCATGACTGTTTTCAAAACTGTGATAATATACTCGTTCTGTCTGTACTGGTAATAATTATAATGCTTACATATATACACGAGTCGGTAGGGGTATACAGGATCCTGATATATTTAAATAGGTGTGTCGAACTGGCTGAAAAGAGGATAGGGTTCCTCGTATGCATCAGGCACATGCTCATACCTATTTGAGGGTCGGGAGGGTCTAATAAACCCGCTACCGGTGGTTGTGGTAAAACCAGGGAAGGCACTGTGCCTATGGACCAAATATCATAACCCATATTGTATGTATGTCAAAGTTAATTTTAAATTGTTATAACTGTATAGCATGAACTCACCAACATCAGCTGACGTCTTTTTGAGTATATGTATCAGAGGTAACCCTTAAGGAAATGCATAAGAGCTGCTTAAAGATAAAAAAACCTAGAAGACCAATAAGTTTTATTTTAGTTTGTTTTTAGATACTGTTGTAAAATAATGGTGTAACGAGTTGACGATATTATAGTTTGAAATGAAAACTCAGTTAGCTTCCGCTGTAAGTTGTATCAATTGTAGACGCCCGCCCGGATCACGGGTGGGGGTGTCACAGTTGGTATCAGAGCCTGAGGTTTTAGCGAATTAGGTATTATAGGAATGCCTAAGCTTTAACTAGTAATGTTTTATAAGATTAATGTCAGATTCAGGTTGTACCAAATAACAAGGTTTTAGAAAAAGTACTTATATGTTCCTGAGGATAACATAAGATGAAATATGTTATGTGATGCCTATTTCTTTCTAGAATATATATGATATAAATGATTATGTGTTATATAATTATTATTTTATAAATGTGTTTAGCAAAATAGTAACTACTGTATAATTATATTACTATAGGAAGATACAATGTCTGAACATAGAAATAAACAAGAATTTAGACCCGAACAAGCTAACAGCAGAGGTAGGGAAGGTTCTCATAGGGCTCGAACTTCCTCCCAAAGTGTTAGATCTCGATCTAGTATGAACCCAGTTCAAGATAATTAAGCTATCCATAATATTGCAATGGAAGTTGCAAAGATATTAACAACTGTACAAAATATTAATGCTGATAAATCAAAAGAACGTTTGGGAGAAAGCTCATCTGCTTCTACGCCTATACAAGAAAGGGAAGGAATAGATGAAACCAAATTAAAGGAGTGCACTTATAAACATTTCATGTCTTGCAAACCTCCGTCATTCTACGGGAGAAAAGGAGCCGTAGAAGCCCAAGACTGGCTAAACCGGATTGAGTCAATATTGGATGTTTGTGACTGTAATAATCATAACAAAGTACGTTACGCTTTACATATGTTTGAAGGTGAAGCCCTTCACTGGTGGAAAATTGTAATCCGAACAGAGGGTAAAGAAAAAGTCAAGGAAATGAACTGGGAGGAATTTGTTCATAAGTTTCTTGCAAAATTCTGTCCTCCTAGTGAAACCGAACAACTAGAAGTGGAGTTCTTCCAGTTGAAACTAGGAAACAAGACATACAGAGAGTATGTTACTCGTTTTATAAATATCTCGATTGGTTCCTCATCTAGCCACAACAGAGGAACAACTGGTCAACAGGTTCATCGGGGGTTTGCTATCTGAAATGAGGGTCTTCATCAAATCCAAATCCCCTAAAACTTTCTCAGAGACAGTTGAGGCTAGCACTATCATGGCTGCCGAGATGTTACGACGACAAGCTGAATCTCCTGCACCAAAAAGAAAATGGGAAGAAAGAAAGGGTGACACCAGGAATAACAACTTCAAGAAACCTATAGAAATGCCTCAATGTAGATTTTGCAAGAAAAATCATTCAGTACCGTGCCGTACACAACCATGTCCTAATTGCAAAAGGACTGGACATCTTCTTCAAGAATGTAAGGAGAAAAGAAAGTGTTTTGAATGTGGAGATCCAGGACACATGAAACCCAATTGTCCAAAGCTTCAACATGACAACAATCAACAACCAAACAAACCTAAAGGGCGCGCATTCGTGTTGACCACTGAGGAAGCTCGTAATGCTTCAGATGTGATTACTAGTACGTATCTTGTCAATAATATACATGCGCGAGTATTATTTGATTCTGGTGCCAATAGAAGTTTAGTATCAAATACCTTTAGACCCTATTTGAATCAAGAATCACAAAAATTAGACCATACTTTCATAGTGGAAATGGCTAATGGGAGTCAAAAGAAAATTGTCAATATCATTAAAAACTTTATCATAAATTTGAATGGTCATTCATTTCGTATTGATATAATGCCTATAGAACTAGGAGAATTTGATATAGTCGTAGGAATGGATTTGTTAGCCTTACATAACGCATAAATAGTATGTGATAAAAGATTGTCCGACTCCAGCTACCTAACGGCAAACGGTTAACCATATTAGGAGATCACACTAAAAAGATTAAAAATCTCATCATGATAGCACAAGCACAAAAAGATATGAGAAAAGGGTGTATTGCCTTTTTGGCCTATTATGTAAACACCACAAAGAATAAGAAGATTGAAGACGTTCCATTAGTACGAGAATACCTTGAGGAATTTCCAAATGAGCTCCCAAGACTTCCACCTGATAGACAAGTGGAGTTTCAGATTGACTTAGTACGTGGGACAACACCGATTGCCAAGGCACCGTATAGACTAGCCCCAACAGAAATGCAAGAACTCAAGAAGCAACTAGAAAAACTAATTCAAAAAGGGTTTACTCAGCCAAGTTCTTCACCCTGGAGAGCACCCATCCTGTTTGTTAAGAAGAAAAATGGGACAACGCGTATGTGCATCGATTATAGAGACTTGAATAAAGTCACTATAAAGAATAAGTACCCTCACCTCTTTAAGTAAAGCTAAATTCCGAGGACGAAATTTTTGTAAGGAGGGGAGGATGTAATACCCCAATCCCAATTTAACAGTTATAAATATATGAAATATGAAGTTTTTCTTTCATATATTATCGAACGAGTAAGTAGCGAGTAAAATGACTACTTATAATTTGTTTTCAGACTAATTTTATTGTCGTAAGAGACCGTTCAAATATTTTAAATATAATAATACATTATATTTAAACGTACTCTGTTTTTAATGAAACTTAGGTCGACTCGTAGAAAAAAATAAGCTCGTCTTAATGACGTATTCAAAATTTTGTAGAACGTTATATTTTAAAAGTTATAAGAGAAAAACGAGTTAAGCAGCTAAATTAATTATAATATTAAAATCATAAAACAATATAAATAATAAAAAGAGAAAGAATCATGTATGTGGGCTTGCAACGTGTATATACGTGTTATGCAAATCATGTATGTGTACTTGCAACGTGTATGTTATGTATACACGTGTTATGCATTTGTCTCATCTAAATCTTCAAAGCATACATATATATAAGGTCTTTTGGAACCGACTTTTCAATTCATTTATAAATATGTGCGTATTATGAAAAATTCGTATTCATTTACTGTCTTCATACCTTTCACATAATTTTGAATCCACTCCAGGTACGTAGTTAGTTTCTAATGTTTTAAGCTTAACTTATTTAAATTTAAGATTTAGTATATAATTAGTATACAGTTTTGTAATCTCTAAGTTCTAATTATATGTTTAAGACTTAATATATTATTAAGAGTAGGATTTAGAATCATAATCGTGGTAGGTGTTAGGTAGCCTAACCTTGATTAGGCATGGACTGATAACCATGCTTAGACAAGATAAATGTTATCCAATCATGATTATTACTAGGTAGTATTTTCTTGACTAACTAGTTGATAAGACTTAAAAACCAAGGTGAGTTATCATGACTGTTTTCAAAATTGTGATAATATACTCGTTCTGTCTGTACTGGTAATAATTATAATGCTTACATATATGCACGGGTCGGTAGGGGTATACAGGATCCTGATATATTTAATGGGGTGTGTCGAACTGGCTGAAAAGAGGATAGGGTTCCTCGTATGCATCAGGCACATGCGCATACCTATTTGACGGCCGGGAGGGTCTGACAAACCCGCTGCCGGTGGTTGTGGTAAAACCAGGGAAGGCACTGTGCCTATGGACCCAAATATCATAACCCATATTGTATGCATGTCAAAGTTAATTTTATAAACTGTTATAAACTGTATAGCATGAGCTCACCAGCATTAGCTGACGTCTTTTTGAGTATATGTATCACAGGTAACCCTTAAGGAAATGCTTAAAAGCTGCTTAAAGATAAAGAACCTAGAAGACCAAGAAGTTTTATTTTAGTTTGTTTTTAGATACTGTTGTAAAATAATGGTGTAACGAGTTGACGATATTATAGTTTGAAAGGAAAACTCAGTTAGCTTCCGCTGTAAGTTGTATCAATTGTAGACGCCCGCCCAGGTCACGGGTGGGGTGTCACATCTTCTAATTGCAAGTATTAAGAAGATTGGCTAATTGTCAACAGAGGTTCTTAACTTATAGTTAGGGGATACTAGAGGCTCAGTCGGCATATGGGAAGACCTTTGAGTAGTTTTCTTTGTTCCGGCCTGTTGTCTTTCTCACTACTCCCTAGCTTCATTAAACTTTGGGAGCTCTCCAACTGCAACCTTTTGTTTGATTCCTTTGATATTCATATCAAGAGTTGACATACTAATTGGTCCTACTTGTTTATTAGAGAAACTATAGTACTTGAGGAACATCTTCATTTGTTGCTTATCCCTGAACTCTTGTTAAACTTTTTCTACTTGCTTTCTTTCTTATTCAACCCTTTTTCTTCTGGCCAACTTAGCCGATTTCTCCATCTCAGCATTAGTTGCAGCTATCAATTTTGATTTTATCTTAGTAATGTTTCATTTCATGATCTTATTGAAATTGAATCCTTTCAATTTAAGTAGAGCTGCTAGGAGACATTTTTCTTGATCTTTCTTCTCTCACTTCTGAGTGGAGGCTATTGTTTTGAATTCATCCGTTGTGGATATTGGAGCTTGCTGAGTGGTTGTCTTTTGAGTGCTTTCGGCAGTTAGCCTAGATAACTTAGATTGCACCTTTTTAACAACTTTAGTCTTTGGTTTAGGTGGAGCTTTTGGTGTTGTTTTACTAGGTTCACTAGCAAGGTTGAATCCTCTCATTTTAGTTAATGCAGCTCTCGATTCCTTTGCACTTGTGATCAAGGCAATGATGTTATTCTTCATAGAAGACTTTTAAGCTCTGCTTGCCTTCGGTTTCATAATTTCTTTTTCAACCTTGTGTGAGAATAGCTCCACCTTCTTAGTCATCATAAATCTGGCCTTTCTTTTCTGTTACTGTATCTCAAGTTCTTCTTCAGCAATCATAGGTATCTTACGGTCTTACCTTTGTTGGAGGTAGAGATTGTAGTAGGTATGACTGCTGAAGATCTAGTAGTTAAACCTGATGCCTCATAAGCTAACTTGGAATAATCAGTAGTTTTCTAAGCTCTCTTAGCATCCTTAATGACTTCTGGCCATCCATTTCCACATTGGGGTTTTAGCTTCAACATCCAGTTGGCCGAATATCACTTCAACTTATTTTCTGAGTTTAGAATCAGGAGTGTCCTTTTGTTGCTTATGAAGTTGGGCTGGTTCATCTTCAATAGTCACCCCATGCTTTTCCATGTCATCTTTCATGGTTTGGGTGCCTCTTATGTAAGACACCATTCTGTGTGAGGATTCATCTCTTAAATATGCTTCTTGTCTAGTACTTTCAGCAGCTGATTTGTTCAGCACTTTTGTAGCTTTTGATAGCACTATTAGTATTGGTGCTTCTTCTTTAGAAGATGCCTTGAGAGAGGCTTCAAGTCCTAGCACAAGTTCTCTTTTTGATAATTCTCCATCAGATCTCTTTCTTTTGTGAGAAAGCAAGGAAGAAGTGTTGGATCTTTTCATCACTGCAATCTTCTCTTCCAAAGTTGCACCTTTTGGTTCATACTCCTCATCACCCTCATAACTTCCATCTCCTTCTCTTCTGAGTTGTCATAGCCATACCTATCTAGATACTCATTCATTTTAACTTTAGCTTCAGATAAAGACTCATATTCTTCCGTCCATTTAGAAAAGAAGGAGAATATCCTCTGCTTCTTTGGGCTCATCTTTTTCATTTTTGGTAGAATCATCTGAGATTCCAGATGACAATAAGTGGGTAGAGGAAGGCACATTTAAAGGTTCTTGTGGTGCTGAGAGTTGAAGAATTAGGATGATAAATTGTTAAAGGTTAATGGTCTCTTGTAGTGTCTCAATCGTGTGCTCAAGATCCATTGCCTTGCTATAGATTGCTGAAGAGTTATAAGTTGCTCTAAGGAAGTAACTCTTGCAGCTTGATGTTAGAGAGTCCTGAGTTGAGCTTCTACCAAAGTCACTCTATCTTTCTTATTTTTGGTAGCATCATCTGAGATTCTAGATGACACTAAGTGGGTAGAGGAAGGCACATTTAAAAGTTCTTGATGTTGTAAGGGCAGTTTCATGTTTTGCATTCTCATTGTCATAAATGGCTCTTTTTGAGATCAAAAGCTCACGTATCTTTCCATGCCCGCCACTTGCGGGTAACATAAGTGGTGTGTATCCATCGTCGTCTGGGGTATTTATGTCATTTACGTCAAATTCACTGTTGGTTAGATTCTGATGCAGTCGGAAACAGAGAGATAGATAATTGAACCTGTTGATTCAACGAGAATACCAAGAACAATTCTTCTAACTATCTTTGATTCACAAAGAATACCGATAATCAGGGTTTACACTAACACACACAGTGATAGAGAGAAAAATAGATTTTTCATAAACTTCAATAATTCTTTCACCCATCTCTTACAAACATATAAAGAAACAAAACCAAATTCGAATGGGCCACAAAACATAAACGGGCCAAAAACTGGGCCAAATGCAAAGTCCAACAAAATGTAAAAATAAGACAAAAATTGAAATAACTCCTAAAATAAGCCGTTTTTGGGCCGAAACGATGACCCAAACCGCCTACGGCGTTTGTGAAACGTGCTCCTTGGTCCAACGGTTGTTTTGACTGGTCGCAGGCCCAAAACGGAGACTTCTAGCCCAAGTTATGGCCATTTCAGTGAAGCCCCTTTTGATAAGCGATCTTGGACCTCCAAAAAGGCTAAAGCTTGTTCATCCACACTTGGGCCCACATCAGTTTCTCAACAGTGTCATAATCGCCTATAGTAATCGCTCGGTGGAGGGTGTAAAATGTAATTTTACTAGAACTGAAGGTGCCCTTAGTAAGGGCATATTCATGAATAACTCTCTCAAAAGCACCCCAATCTACACTTGCTTTTGACAAAGTAATTGTGGTTTCACCATATTTGTTCTCAGGGTTTATATCGGCTCCAGCATAAATAAGAAACCGGAAGGCGTCCACATGGCCGTTTATAAGTGCCACCATTACCGCCAAGTACCCGTTTTCATCTTGTTCGTTAATGATCTTTTCCAGAGATTCAATGTCATTTATTCGTGTCACAAACATCAAATTCAAGAATATTGAAGTGTCTGAAGAGTAAAGAACCTTCCCTGTTCGAACCACGTCTAAAATTATGTCTTAACCCTAGTGTCCATCGAACCGAACCCGCAATTGACTGCACACATTGGTTACCCATATTGACCAATCCGAAATCTGCCCCCGACCGAGCCAAAAGCTTAAGGCAATCCACATGTTTATACCTTGCACATATCAATAATGCGGTTTCACCCGATTTGGTTCTTGAATCGAGGTCACAACCCGCATTGACCAAGTGACTCAACGCACTGTGGTAACCGAGTCGGGCAACCAAATGACTTAATCATGATCGGGTTCCTTGGACGGATTGGATTGGGACTTGGGGTTCACACCATGGTTTATTAAAATCTCAGTTGCTTTTAATTTTGCACAAAGGATAGCATGATGGATGAGTGTTCTTCCAAAATGTGGAAAGGGGAGATATGTTGGAGCATGGTTATGATTGAACCAATTTGTTCAAATACTCGACGGCGCACCATGTGATACTTATGGCTCGGCTAAACTCGCACCCACTCGGAACTCTTCGCCTGTGGTCAAGTCCCATGGCCATGCCCCTAGGCACACCTTGGTGTCTTTTCTCACACCAGTCTGGTAAAAAAACATCAATATTGTGATGAAATTTGATTTTGTACTTAAAAGTAAGAAGTTTAAGCAATTTCTTCCTCACACGAGCGGTCATTGAGCTGGTAGTCTTACTAATTGACTAGTGGTTTTAAAATCGACTTGTTGTCGTAAACACTTTAAATTTTAAAAGTATGGATAAGTATTATATTTTAAAAACAATATGGAACTAATATTTATTTTATGCTAACAAAATATGAAGATTAAGAACTGAACACATCAATTAAAGGGGTTTTGAACGAAACATTATAATTTTTCTTTAATTTGTACAACTAGTGATCTGGTTTGCCAGTTCAATTAAGTTAACTAATAACCAGCCGGTTTAAATGAAGACGGTTAAATATACTCAATCAAATATGAAAATTAAGTTAAGGTTTTACCCCACCGCAACTAACCTTGTCTTCGGACTACCGTTGCTGCCGTCCTCCCCTCCGATCCAATTCAAACCTGGAACTCTCTTTCTTCTTCTTCTTTAATCATGGTTGACAGAAATGACAACCCCCTCTCTCCACCCGAAAATGACAACCCCCTCCCTCTCTTTCTTCTTCTTCTTCAACTTGAAGCACTACGCCAGGCTGCCTGAGATCCAGAACCTGTTGTAGCTGCTGCGATTCAGCCCTCTCAGCGTTAGGCCCATGTGACCACCCCAGATTCAACTCTCAGAACCGTAACACTCGTGTGGGAAGTCAAGGTGCTCCCCGCCACACCACCAGAAATCCACAGGGACAATCACAGCCTCCTTGGGCTTCTTCTTCAGGCCCAACACAATAGCAGCCCGGTTGACAGGCCCAACAATCTTCTTGGACTTCACCTCCTGCCCAAAAACAATAGCGGATGTGGGCTCCCCGGTGGGCTACCCCACCCCCTGTCTGTTTCCAACGTAACCCGGTTGGGCTACACCTTGGTGGGTATGGGCCTCAAAACCAACAACCTCAGGCCAATATGGCTGAGGTGAACCTTCTGGAACCAACTGAGTTTGGCGCTGTGTTTCAGGCTATGACACTTGATCCCGAGTATAATGGCACGTGGACACCGGTGCCACTCACCATCTTTCTTCAGATTCAGGTATATGTTCCACCTTTCACAATGTTAATTCCATTAAGCACATATTTGTTAGAAATGGTCACAAAATGCCAATTCATGGGTCTGGAGACATCATATTGCCCCATAACCTACGCCTCAACAATGTCCTTTACACTCCCGACATAATCAAGAACCTTATCTCTGTTAGACAATTAACTATTGATAATTTTGTGTCTATGGAATTTGACCCCTTTGGTTTCTCTGTGAAGGATTTCAGGAATGGGATGATTATGACTCGACACAATAGTGACGGGCCTCGTTATCCTCTCACAGCACCTGTCACTTTTCCTAACACCTTTGCTTCCAGTTTCATTGTCTCAACAACCTCTAATTTATGGCATGATCAAATAGGCCACATGGATCTTCCATTTGTGGATTTTTTATCTTCTAGACGTTTAAATTCTTGTAATACGACTAGTCGTTCTCATGTTTGCAATTCTTGTCAGTTGGCTAAAAATAAACGTTTACCTTTTCAATTGTCTACTTTGTGTACTTTCATGCCCTTTGATATAATTCACAGTGATTTGTGGACGTCACCCATCCTTAGTACCACGAGTTACAAATATTATATGATCTTACCGGACAATTTCACCAACTATGAAACATGTGCCAAATTCCAAAATTTTCACAAATACATTTACACCCAATTTAATTGCAAGATCAAAAATATTCAATGCGACAATAGCGGTGAATTTGACAATAATTAATTTAAACAATTTGCCACCTCTCAAGGCGTTCAATTCCGCTTTTCATGTCCACACACCTCCCAACAAAATGGGAAAGCCAAACGTATGATCTTCCGGATTAATGAAATTATGTTTTCCCTTCTGCTTCATGCCTCTCTACCACCAACATTTAGGGTAGAAGCCCTTCATACCTCCTTATATCTTCACAACATACTATCCTCCAAACTTCTACAAAATCGCACCCCTAGCCGCGCTCTACCTTCGTAACCCGTCCTATGATCATCTCCGCATCTTCGGTTGTGCTTGCTACCTAAACCAATCCGCTACTCGTCAACACAAACTCACCCCCCGTTCCACTCGCTGCACATTCCTTGGATACCCTGCCGACTATCAAGGGTATCGATGCCTCGACCCCACTACCGGGAAGGTTATCTTTTCCCGTCATGTCTTCTTTGATGAATCTGTTTTCCTTGTTCTCAGCCATCAAACCCTCACAACTACTCCTTCCTTGACACTCATCCCTCACCAACCTTCCCTACATCTCAACCCCCATCCCATCCGCTATGACCAACAACATTAGCTGTCCACAACAAACCCCTCACTAATCACGAACCACTCCTCACCTACCAACGTCAACCTAAACCAATCAGCCAACTTCCAATCACCACCACAGCCCCCACTGAAGCTCAATTGCCCCTGGCCCCTAACCCGCCAGCTCCACCACAACAACCTCAACTACCTATCCCCTCCCATCCTATGACCACACAGTCAAATTCTGGCATCTCTAAAGCCCGTGGTCCTATAGCCTTCCACACCTCTGACACCCACATCTCTCATATACCCAAAACACACCTTCTAGCCTCATCTGATCCTAATTGTCACAGTGCTATGACTGACGAATACAAGGCATTAATGGAAAATAACATGTGGGAGCCGGTCCCTAGACCGATGGATGCGCATGTGATTCGGTGTACGTGGCTTTTTCGCCACAACTATCATGCTAATGGCACTTTACAACGCTATAAGGCTAGTCTTGTTATCAATGGGAAATCTCAAAAGGTGGGCATTGACTGTTTTAAGACATTTAGTCCAGTGGTCAAGCCGACTACTATCTAGACTGTACTTAGGCTGTTTGGTAGCCTCTTAATGGTTATTAAAAGGCTACCTCTTAATGGTTTATAGCCTTTTAATTTTTAAGAGGTAACCCTAATGCTAAATGGTTAAGAGGTTAATCTTAACGGTACCTTTTAACCATTCAACATCAGGGTTAACTCTGAACCATTAATAGGTTATGAACCATCAAGAGGCAGCATCTTAATGACCATTAAGAGGCTACCAAAAAGCCTTTTAGCCTTGCCACATCTAGGAACTGCCCCATACATCAATTGGATGTTAAAAATGCATTATGGGAACTTGGATGAGACAGTTTACATGTTTCAACCACTTGGATTTGTCGATAAACGGTTCCCTTCTCATGTTTGTCGCCTTAAGAAGTCTCTTTACGGCCTTAAACGGGCTCCTCGTGTGTGGTACCAACGGTTTGCCAATTTCATTTTACAGTGCCAGTGCGGTTTTCGTACCACCGTTAGTGACTCATCTCTCTTTGTTTACACAAAGGGACAACAGATGGCTTATTATTGTTATATGTTGATGATGTAATACTTACGGCCTTGTATGACAGGTTATTAAAGGACATTATCTCTACTTTGTCTTCTAAGTTTGCAATGACAGATCTTGGAAATCTACACCACTTTCTCGGCATCCAGGTAACCAAGAAAAAGGATGGATTGTTTCCATCTCAAGAGGCATATGCGGCTGATCTTCTATCTCGGGCTCACATGGAAAACTGCAACCTATGCTCCATTCCTATCGACACTAACTCCAAACTTAGTGCTACGGTCGGGACTCCGTTATCTGATGGCACATTATACATGAGCTTAGCTGGAGCTTTACAATACCTCACGTTCACATGACCAGACATCTCTTATACTGTTCAACAAGTGTGCTTGTTCATGCATGCCCCAAGAGAGCCTCAATTTCAAATCTTGAAACGTGTTTTACGGTATATTAAAGGCACTCAGGATCAAGGCCTACTTATGGTCTTCGAAACGACAGGCCACCATCTCCCGCTTCACTCCCGAGGCTGGATACCGAGTTGTCGCCAACACAACAGCCGAAACCAGTTGGTCGCGGAACCTTCTTGAACTACATGTTCGTATCCGTGATGCCACCATTATTTTCTACGACAACGTTCAACTGTGTATCTCTCGGAAAACCCTATTCAGCATCAATGGACTAAGCACATCGAAATTGACATACATTTTGTCCGTGAGAAAGTCCGCATTAGCGCCTTCCGTGTCCTTCATGTTTCCGCAGATTTTCAATATGATGATATCTGGACCAAGGGCCTCTCAAGACATCTATTTCATCGCTTCAACTCCAGTCTTCGCCTCCGTTCCTCTACTGCTACGATTGAGGGGGCGTGTTAACCGAACATATATTCTATATATTTCGGTGGTCATGTTCTCATTTATTGTGTTCTTTGTACAGCTGTCTTAGAATTAGGCCTTATTGTTAGCTTCCTTAGTATATATGTACAACTTTTGTTATGAATGAGATCATCGAAGGTTTTACCCATTTTCAATACCTTGTATCTTGTATCTCTTCCCTTCAACACTGAAAACCATGAACAACTCTCTCCAGTTTGCCTAAACCGTGTTTAGGGTAGCTAACCACTGGATTCTAATACTAAAAGCTCCCCCAATGGAAAAAGGATAGAAATCTTGGGTAATCTTAAGGTTGTTCACCTGCAAAGTAAGATTTTTACAAATTTGCCCACAACGAATGACATCCCCATTACCGATTTGAACATCGAATGGAGGTACCGGTTGGGTGGGAAGATTCAATTCGGCTACTAATACATCAGAAATGAAATTGTATTGAACCACCGTCAACCAATATTAAAACCTCTAAGCATACCATGTATTTTCATAGTTGTAGGATGCAACTTCCCGAGTATTGCATGGAGGTGATTTCGGCTGTTTCCTCCTGGACTTCATCACAATTAAGTCCATCGTTAGGGGGTTGTTCATCCACGCTTTCCTCGGCCTCTAATGCTTTAAAGGTCCCTATCTTACACCGATGCCCGGGGCCATATTTATCCCCACACCTGAAACACTCCCCCTTTAAGAATGAGGATTGTTTTTCTGCATCCGAAATTCGATAACTGGGCTTGCTATCTGTTTTGGGCTGGGTTGATGTGTGGGTAGTAACCGCAACTAATTTGGTGTTGGGAGCTCCACGATTCTTCCTATTAGCGTTTCAGTTAGCCATGTCGGCCTTTAAGGACTCCACTGCTTCTAATTTAGCCGTGATAGCCGCTAGTTGTGTTGTGATCGGATCCGAAGGACCACTTCCACCATCAGAGTGGCCTCGGCTATTCACCATCTCTGCGTCTTCGATTTCCGGCAATGGAACCAATGTTAGGATCCAGAACTAAGCAGGCAAATTTGATTGAATTAACGAAAAGGTTGGCCTGATTCGAGATGGGCTAAATCTCCGATTACAAGTACTAGAAACTGGAAGGTACATGAACAAGAAATAAAGATACACATAGCCTGCTATTCATACAAACGTAATACTAAGACTGTCCACAACGCTAAAAGGCGCCCTTCCCATAAATAGTCCCAGTTAGCATGCCACATCAGCTTTCCACTAACTTTCATCCATTCTTCCCACAATCAACTTTTACCCCCAACACCATCCTTCCCACAAACAACCATTAAAAAAACAAAACAACACACATTTTTGTGTGTGGGCCCCACAAAATGCATCCATGGAGCGCCCTTGGCAAAGGGCGGGTGAAGGACGGATGGGCCTGCACAACGCAGCCCTTCCGAAGGGCGGCAGGGAAGGGGCTAAGGGCGGTGCATTGTGGATAGTCTAATTGCTCCACTAACTACCCCTGAAAGTGTGCTTGGAAACCGCTCTCCACTCTTCCAATATCCCGCCATTCTTTTCACCCAATGGATCCCACCGAGACCCAATAATTGCTTCCGGAATCATCATACCTAACTGCCCCATGTTGGCAGTTGTGACCCGTTTCCTCCTCGAATACGTTTGGAGCAGGGCCGGTATTGTATCAGTATGTTTTACTCATCATAACAGGTAGAGATTTTTTATTAACTACTTTTATTTGTCATGGGTGATGATAGTTACAAAAGATTATGTGTGTGTGTTTTGCTTTTGCTTTATAGGGTAATGTGGCTCTTGATGTGGCACGGATCCTCTTAAGACCATACCTAATATGAAAACTTGCAATTTTCAGGCACAACCTAAAATGGAAATGCTACATTTCTTCCAGACATATGGAATATTAATGAAGTACCATGTTTTTTAATTTTTAGTACATCATTTATAACAGTTTCTTCTTTGCCTTTTTGTTTTCAAATTATTATGTTTACATGGATGCTAATTTACATATGAGATTGGTTTTTATAATACTTTGGGTTTCTCATTGCAGCTATCAACGATTTGTATGTTAACATTAAAGAAGCTGATGATCCTCCTTATAACCTCTGCAGATAAGGTCAAATCATTTCCTCAGCTTACATTTATTTTTCACTAGAGGTAGCAAAGTGGGTCAGCCAGATGTTGGGTAACGGATGAAGTATATGCACCCATTGCAAGAATGGAAACCATAAGACTACTAATAGCAATAGCAGCACAAGAAGGATGGCCAGTACATCATTTAGATGTAAAATCAGCATTCTTACATGATGATTTAAAGGAAGACGTATATGTAACACAACCAGATGGGTTTGTGAAGAAAGGAAATGAGAAACCAGTCTATAAGTTAGAGAAAGCTTTATATGGTTTAAAGAAAGCACCAAGAGCATGGAATCTTAGACTAGACAACACGTTAAAAGAAATTGGATTTAAAAGATGTCCTCAAGAAGAAGCATTTACAAGAGAAGTCTTAAGAACACTACTATAATAATTGGTGTTTATGTTGATGACATCATAGTGACAGGAAGTTCAATAAAGGACATAGTAAGCTTCAAGAAAGAAATGGAAGGCGAGTTTTAAAATGAGTGACCTAGGGCTGCTTACATACTATTTAGGAATTGAAGTATTGTTAGGACCTGGTATTTGAATGAAATACCTAGTGATTAGCGTGTTAAACCAACTCAAATAGTGCGGAATCCTATTTGATTGGCGATCCAATCAGTGAGAACACACGAAGAATCAATCAAGAATTGAATCTAACGTTAGAAGTCGATTAGGAATCGATCTAATGTGTTCTGTGAACTTGGAGAACGATTTGGGAGGTCTCTGGACGGCTAGGGTACGTCTGGAATCGTAATGGGATCTCTCCTTCCGTTTTTCCACGAATTGGGTCTATTTATAGGTTAGTGTTGTTCAATCGTGCGACTGGGCCATAAGTATGGTTCAGTCGTGCGATTGAACCATGCGGTTGATTCATCCGCACGACTGAGTGTTCAGTCGTGCGATTGAGCCAATCTTATGTGTCAATCATACGACTGATCCAGTCTCCTGGTTCAGTCGTGCGATTGAGTCAATCGTATGAAGTTATTCATGCGTGTGGTCCATTCGCATGGGCCATTCGCATGAGAACTTCATTAAGTTAAGTTTGAATGTTTTAATTAATATAACATAATGTGTAACCATTCAAACAATCATAAACCCAATCAATTCAATCACGACTCATTAATAAAATATTAAACATCACAAATAACAAACAATCCATGTCATTTCATTAATCAATACAACTTACATCATAATCAGACATACAAGATCTATAACATTACAAATCATGATCTAGGGACATACATGCATCAACAAACTCCCCCTTGGACCTAGATCTATCTAATCTCTTGTCTTCTGCATAACCTCCTTATACTTCTTGTACTTCTCCTCTTTGGTGACTCCCGCGTGAATCTCAAACGCGAAGCAGAGTCGTATAACATTTTGGAACTGGAGGGCTTGAACAATGTCTTGTGTGTCATAGAACAGTGGCCACTTGTATAATGTATAGACATCATTAGCAGACAAGTTGGTTAGCCACATCGGGTCGAATACCCTGATTGTATCCATTTGGCCCTCTTTATTTAGAACTATGACAGCTTCAGCTGTTCTCCAATCATAGTACCACCATTTGAAGTGTGGAGTGAAGTCCTGTGGCATTTCCCTGAGAGGGATTCTCGACATAGTGCGCGGAGGACTCCACTTCAACACAATCTTGGGCTTGCCAGTAATGGCATCAACCTCAGACCTTCTTATGTACCTCGTAGGCTGTTGGGGTCTGAAGTTAACCCATCTGGTGTGGTACTCCTTCTTCAGGGCAGCCTCGAACCAGCCTGACATCTTTCTTGGGTCAGCATACAGCAGCTTTAGCTTAGCCAGCTGGTTGAGCTCAAAACCAGGTAGTCTTCAGATCATGTGGAAACCTGAAGTACTCTATGCCCTGTTCCCTCTTAACTGCATACGCGTTAAGATCATCAAAATAAGCCCATGCTATAATCCTGCCTGACACCTTATGGTGTTTCTTGACTCTGTAGAGCTTGGTGTAGGCATCTTTCTTTGGTGCAGCACGTTGGGCTCTCACTTCTTCAAAACAGGCAGCCCACTCAGCCTTTCGAATGTCTACGTCATCATTTGAGGCTTGGGCTGTTCCTTCGGCCTTTTCGGTTTCCTGCTCCATCTTGTCTAGTACCTCAAACGTATCACTGACTAGGGACTCACCCAGATTGGGGACCACATTACCCTCGTTGTCAGCGTACTGAGGGTACTCTTCTGCAGTGATATCTTCGACCTCAACTTCATCAACGTCATTTAGCTCTTCATCACTGGTCGAATCAACTGTTGGAGCATCCTTGACGATTTCATCAGGATTGAGTCTGAACATCTCTGCCAGTTGCTCGTTAGATAGGTCATGAATTATTTCCCCTTCTTCAGGGGTATAACTCACAGACCTTCTTACAATCCCTTGCAGATCAAGAATCATGGTTAGTTGAGTCTTGACCTGTTGAAGGGGAGCAATGTCAAACTCATCTCTTTGAAAGTTTGGATCTGTTTGATTTAAACATTCAACACATAAATCATTAGTAAGTAATCAAACAGAATTACATTAACTTAATATATAAACATTCAAACATTTGTTTTCAGTACATGATTCAAACACAAAAATAAATAAATACATAAGACATCTAATCTGTACTTTTGTCTTGAATCATGGTCTCGTCGCTCGGAGGAGCAGAAGTGGTAGATGACTGGTCCTGTCGATTCTTCGATCTTCGTTCTTGACCAGAAGCAGAGGCCGATGCAGCCGCATCCCCTCCTTCTGCTTCGTCATCATCATCTTTTCCTTCTGTCCTTTCTTCCTCTGTCTCTTCCTCATCCTCATCATCCTCCTCATCCTCATCATCATCTTCATCGTCATCATCACCATCTCCATCATCCCCATCACCCTCCTTTATCTTCAAGGGCTCATCCTTTGACCCCTTTAACCGCAGCATAATGGTCTTGTTGGTAGTCTCCAACTCCTCTATACGTTTGGCTGATTGGGCCTGCTGGTCCTGGAGTTGGGACATCTCGACTCTCTGTGCTTCCATTAGCTGGGTCTGCTGCTCTATCACCCGAGCCTGCTCTGCCATCTGCTGAGACTGGGCAGCAGTCAGGTCGGTCAACTGGCGAATCTGCGCAGCTTTCTCCTCATCTGCAGCTAGCAGGCGCATCACCATACGGTTTAGCGCCGACAGCTGTTCCTCTACTCCGATTGGAGGTAGAGGAGATCCATACAAGTGTGATGGCTGGGCTGATGGTCCTGCATGATGTGAGGTGGTGGTGGTAGTGGCAGTGGTGAATATGGGTCGGTAAACAGGTGCAGGTGATGTAGGTGTAAATGGTATGGTGGTGGATGGGAAGGGTACAGTGGTGGTAGGTGAGGTGGTGGCTGTGGTAGCAGTAGTGGATGTGGTGGCTGTGGTGATGGGTGGTATATCAGTGGAGGTGGTAGTGGTGGTTGTGGTGGTGGAAGTAGAGGCAGCAGTGGTAACGAAGGTCAGGCGACGCTTCTTCTTCTTCAGTCCATGGGGTTGAGCCATCCTCTTCCTCCTAGTCCCAGTGGAAGTGGATGCTCCCCCTGCAGCTCTGCCCACTGAACCCGGAGCATAGCTCGGGTCAGTCTCTGTCTCTCTGGAGTCTCGAGGGTGTTCACCAACCACCCTAAGCCCGTGTTCTGTGGGAACAACCTTGCTTCCCACAGTCCTCGTGAGGGGCTCCTCATCCGACTCCTCCTCCTCCTGATCACCAACAACAAACTCCTGATGGAAACCGGCCGTCTCAGCAACCTCTCCGGCAGGGGCAGACCCCGGGGGAATAACATCTGAATCAGTGCCTCTAGGTGGAGCAGGCATATCCTCCCCGGCGTCTCCGCTATCATCATCATCAAAATCCATCTCTGGGAGGAGCAGCCTCTCATCATCAGAGTCACTGTCATCATGACGCCATTTGCGTCTGCCTGGCGCCACATACCTCTCGTTGGCCAGGTGGCCAATCAGTCTCTTCACTTGGGGCTTCACCTGCTTCCCCCTATAAACTCTCATCCTGCCCAGAGTCGTATCATCCATAATCTCTAAGGCCACTGCGTCATGACTCTCTTTGGGCAACTGTGGCAGCTTCTCGTTGAAGACGAGCTGTAAGAATCTGGGGTACATGCAAAACCCCTCCTTTCCCTTGGCCTCCAAGTTCTCCACCAAGTAGGAGAATATCATGCTAGAAAAACTGAAGGGGTGGTTCAGAACCAGTGCCACGTAGGCATTTTGGATCTGGTCTGAGAGGTCGTCGAACCCACCCCTCCTCGATGCAACACACTTGAGGATCACGTGTGCTAAGTACTTGTACTGGGGGCTCAGGTTGCTCTTGTTGAGCACACCTGAGTTGATGTCCCCAGCGTACTTTATCCTCAGAAAGCATCCTCGCACTGTCAGTGGATGTAATCTAGTAGGATGATCAGTGTCGTCCCCAAACTCTAGGACTCTCTGAATGTCGGCAGCAGTGATCTCAATATCATGGCCCAATATAGAGCTCCTAATGCAGTAGGGCTCACGGGAGCGGTCCACAGAGGCATTCTCCCAGAATGCCTGATGGAGTGATCTGTATGGCGTGCAAGGCGTGGAGATAGCCTTATGAATCCGGGACCGTCTAAGAAAGGCTATAATGTCGGTAAACTCGGCCCCGTTCCTGGTGGTGTGATCCAAATGAGCACAGATGTTGTGCTTTGGATTTATGGACCATCTTTCTGCCATTTTCCTGAAACACACATGACATAGAACCATTAGTACATAAGACATAAAAAATTCTGTTCTAAGTGTAATGTTGAAAATCATTCTGATTCATTCGTGCGAATGAATCATGCGACTGAAGTCAGTCGTCTGTTCTTTCATGCGACTGGACTCATTCTGGTCAATGTGACATGCGATTGGGTTCAGTCTGCTGACTGAGTCTACGAATGGTTCAGTCGGCCGACTGAGCTCAATCGTATGGTTCATTCGGCCGAATGACCCAATCGCAAGATTCAATCGTGCGATTGGAGTTCATCCGGACGACCAGTCGCCTGTCTCAATAGTTCAGTCGCCAATCGTTCGAAACTTCAACAAAATAAGTGTTTTAACCCAAATAACCGGTTCAGTAGACTCGCATTCTCGTTACTAATAACCTATTTGACTTAATTTTAACGTTTTGCTTAGTTTTAATAGGTTATTAGGGCTTTCTTGTCTCGGTTCTTGTTTCACAGTCGAATAATCAAAATTAGGGTTTGAATCTTTCTGATTTCGGTGAAATAAGACTTCAATCTACCTGTATAATCAATAGCGAACGTCAGTGAATCAAAAGCGATGAGAAAACAAGGTCTAATAAAATTTTGGCAGCGTAACGGTAGGTATGCGATTTGAGAGCGATTTGGGTGTGATGAGTGAAATGCGATCGACTGTGTCCTTTAAATACTGAAGCTGGGTTCAGTCGGCCGACTGGCCTCAGTCGCCCAGTTCATTCGGGCGACTCAGGCTCAATCGTACGATTGGCCCAACCAGTCGCATGCAGTTGACCGACTGAGGTTCAGTCGGTCGACTGACTCAGTCGTGCCTTTCATTCGCATGTTCAGTTGACCGATGAGTTTCAATCGGTCGACTGACTCATTCGCCCTCTTCCAATCGGTCGAATGGGCTATTCTGATAAGCCATTCGTATGAAAGGCTCACTCTTATGTCCATTCGTGCGAGTGGAAGCCATTCGCATGGTTGGTCCATTCTCATGGTCCAATCGTGCGAATGGGTCACACTTAGTTAATTTTCTGCCATTTTTACCAATTTACATTTAAAACCCTTTTAAATTATTGAAATTTACGTTATGAGCTTTTGATCATCTCAGACATGATCATATTAACTTGAAAACTTTATGATCACCTCAGACGTGATCCTTTTAAATAATTTAGTCACCTCAGACATGACCCTTTTAAATAATTTGTCACCTCAGACGTGACCCTTTTTTAAACACTTTGTCACCTCAGACGTGACTGTTTTAAATTTTCAAAGCACATGTGGTCATCTCAGACATGACCCTTTTAGTGAGTTGATTCCTTTCTGATTTTCCTGATGTAGTCCGACACACTATAAAATTAAAATTAAAACGACTAACTAACTTAGAAACTTTAAACTAATTACTTAAACAAACTTGTTTTTGGCTTTTTGTGAGAGATAAATCCTGAGATAGATATCTACGGGATTTGGTTCGGGAATAGACAGCTTCAACTTGGATTGATCATACCTGGACCAATTCAATTTTGGAATCATACAGGCAAGTCAAATCATTTGGGACTTGTTATCAAAACTTTTGATGCTCAATTCTCGGTGTTCATCCAGAGTCGTTAGCAACTTAAGGAAATCATACTGAAACTCTTAGATTTTCACATTGATTTGAACTTTTGAGAATGTAGCCACAATGATTGTCAATATGTTTGTCCACTTAAATCCATACACAGACTTTTGACACAGACTGGTGACTGATTTAGGTTTAATTATTTCAACTAACATTTGTGGATCCCACACTTATATGGTAATCAACATTCCTCGGGAGCTTTTGAGCGGTCTACGGGTATTATTACAAGAAGAGACTATTCTTAGAGCTTTCAAAGAGAAGCCTGTCCTCAGGTCAGTGCCATCGCACAGCAGAGAGGCGGCAAACAACAATGAATTCTAGAATATCTAGGTTATGCTTATCCTCAGGTCAGTGCCATCGCACAGCAGAGAGGCACACAACCTATCTCCTTGTTAGAGCAGCTTATTTTATTTTACACAAAATGCACCAACAACATAAGTCATTAGCTTTATAGCATTTGTCTTTCATTTTTTCTTGCTTTGCTCTAATTATGGTCATCCGCACACATTTGTGGCGTTTAATTGCTCATTACCCCTTATTGGAATATATTTGATTGTGTTAACCAGTGATAAGATGGAAGCCCACAGTCAGTTGAACAACTTAGTTTGATCTTGAGATCACCAATCAGGTCTAATTATCTATTGTGTTGAATCTACCAACATATCATTTGTGGTCTAGCAGCCTCTAAGTCTACTTTCTTTGTGTCACCTTAGGAGTTGCCAGTTTTCTATCATCTTCCCTTTTATATTGCTTAGACTACACAGACTTATACTTTGAATTTTTGCATCTTTTCAAAACTTAAATTTTTAAAGTCCCTCTTGATTTGTTCCTGTGTACTATCATTTTCCAAATGGTAATCGGTATCACAGACACAATCTACCTTATATCAGCTATTTACTCCTTCTCCCTCGTTTTTTTTTTAATGTTAACTTGCTGACATATTCTCCCCCTAAAATACTAAAATCATTACTGGTTTAATTATTTTAGGATTTTAATAAACAGCAACATAACATGAGTTTAAATTAAACAGACGAAAATAATCAAACAAAATAAAAAAAAAAACGTTAACTATACTACATCGGACTACACATTTTCATCATCAGGAATGACCTCACTTTTCTTTTTAACGCCGTTGACCTCTAGCAAATATTGAAAACGTGGTTTATCAAAGGCTTTAGTATAGAGGTCAGCGCGTTGAAAATCAGTATTAATTTTAACCACATCAATTAAGTTCTTTTCAAACAGTCTCTTATGAAATGGTATTTAATACCGATGTGTTTGGTCTTAGGATGTTGAACCGGATTTTTAGTTACTGCAATTGCAGCAGAGTTATCAACAAAAATAGGAGTAGATGAGAATTTTAAACCGTAATCCCGCATTTGCTGTTGAATCCAGATGATTTGTGAACAGCAACTTGCAGCAGCAACATATTCGGCTTCACAGGTTGACAATGCAACCGATGTCTGCTTCTTACACTGCCAGGTAACTAATCTTCTCCCAAAGAATTGACACCCTGCTGATGTAGACTTGTAGTTCATCTTGCAGCCCCCGTAATCCGAGTCACTATACGCGGTAAGCTCAAAGTCATCATCATGAGGATACCACAATCCAAGTGTGGGTGTACCCTTCAGATAACGAAAAATCCTCTTGACCCCGATCAGATGGTTGACCTTTGGTTTAGCCTGATATCTAGAACATAAACATGTAGCATACATAATATCAGGTCTTGAGGCAGTGAGATACATGAGGGATCCAATCATTCCTCGGTACATCGTGGCATCTACAAGATCTCCATTCTCATCAGGTGCTATATCGTGATTCGTAGCAAGTGGAGTCCCAGCAGCAGAAGCATTCTCCATGTCAAAGCGACTGAGAATGTCTCCTACATACTTGGTCTGATGTAGAAAGATCCCATTAGGTGTCTGATCCACCTGTAACCCGAGAAAGAACTTCATCTCCCCCATAGCACTCATCTCAAACTCTTTCTTCATCACTGCTTCAAACTCTTTGCATAACTCTTCGTTCTTTGATCCGAAGATTATGTCATCAACATAGATCTGTACAAGCAGTAGGTCGCCATCCTTTTCTTTAATAAACAGTGTGCAGTCAATGACTCCCCTGCGAAAGCCGTGTTTCACAAGATGAGTCGAGAGTTTCTCATACCAAGCTCGAGGAGCTTGATGAAGCCCGTATAAAGCTTTGTCGAGCTTGTAAACTCTATCCCGATGATAAGGATCTTCAAATCCCTCGGGTTGACTTACGTAGACTGTTTCCCTGATTTCCCCATGAAGGAATGCACTCTTCACATCTAATTGGTAGACTTTAATCTTCATGTACGATGCATAGGCAAGGAAGATACGAATAGCTTCCATCCTTGCCACGGGTGCAAACACCTCATTGTAGTCAATTCCCTCGACTTGGCGAAAACCTTGAACCACCAGTCGAGCTTTGTTCCTGATAATGACTCCTTGGTCATCCTTCTTGCATTTTAGTACCCATTTGGTGCCGATGACTTTAGCACCTTTAGGTCTATCAACCAGAGTCCATACACCTAACTTCTTGAACTGCAGAAGTTCTTCTTGCATGGCACTCACCCACGCCTCATCATTTAGTGCCTCACTGACATATTTTGGCTCAACCTGCGAGACAAAACATCGATAAGCACCATCATGAATGTAACCCTTCTCCATAACTGAGGCGTAATCAGCTGAGTATAGCTGATTTCGGGTTTGTACTCCTGATCTGACATCCCCAATGACATTGTCAAGGGGATGATAGACGTAATCGTGATCCTGGAGTAGTGGAACAGCCACCTCAGAACCGAGATTATGAACATTTGGTTCTGCATCTGAGGTAGTTGGAGTTTGAGGTTCCGAAGTCGAAGGAGCATCACTTGTAGATGCTTGTGGACTTTCAGGAACTGGAACCTGTTCCTCCTGACTGTTCTGGTCATCTGCTTCAGTTTCATCTTCAGAGGAGGAGTCACTGTCATCGACTACTCCCCCTGACTGAGTAGATGATTCTCCCTGTGTGCTGGATGGTGTATTCAGAATATCATACATCATCCTAGTAGCTAACTCATCATCCGAGGGAGAGAGAGGGATGTTGAAGGACTTGAAGAATCCATCATAATCGAAGAAGTATGCGGGTCCTTTGCCTGTAGGTGGTGTGGTATATCTCTGAACGTCGACATTACACCACACTTCTACAAGACCCGTTGAGTTGTTGTAAACTCGCTTGTTCGGTATGTTGTATCCTAGAAAGATTCCTTCATCCGCCTTCTCGCTGAATTTACCTTCTTGTGTCTTCTTCAGAAGTGTGCACGGCGCGCCAAAAGGTTCAAGATACTCCAAATTCGGTTTGCGTCTTTGTAGTAGCTCGTAACATGTCTTTCCGTGGCGCTTGACTATTAGGACTCGATTCAGTGTATAACATGCATTTGCCACTGCCTCATTCCAGAATTGGATAGGCAGTTTCGAGTCCGCCAGCATGGTCCGTGCTGTCTCTATCAAGCTTCTGTTCTTCCTCTCAGCAACACCATTCATCTGAGGCGTGTAGGCAGAAGTGAATTGATGCACAATTCCCTTTTCCTTGCAGTATGCCTCCATCCATTGATTCTTGAATTCTGTCCCGTTGTCTGAGCGTACTTGTCTAACTTTTAGCTTGTAGAGAGACTCCAGTGTGGTTACTAATTCCTTGAATGACTCAAATGTTTCTGATTTGGATTTCAGAAACATTACCCAAGTGAACCTTGAGTAGTCATCAGTGACCACAAAACAGTACAAGTCGCCTGCAATGCTCTTTGTACTGACTGGACCAAACAGATCCATGTGAAGAAGTTCAAGAGGAAGTTCTATTGAATGAACTTTCTTTTCCTTATGAGACTTCTTTGTCTGTTTGCCTTTCTTGCAAGCTACACAAAAGTCAGGAAGTTGGAAGTTCTTGACATTAACTCCTCTCACCAAATCCTTCTGAATCAAATGATTCATCTTCCTTTGACTAATGTGTCCCATTCTCCTATGCCAGGAGATGGAATCCTTCTCAGTAGCTTTAGATAGAAAGCACTAAACCTCATGATCCGTTGTAGCAGCTGTTGACAGATCCAAGACATAAAGGTCTTTATATCTTGAAGCAGTCATCAAACTTGGTCCTCTGGGATCATGTAGTCTTTCTTCAGCACGTAACACTTCTTGTTGTCGAAGATGACTTTAAATCCTTTATCACAGATTTGGGAAACAGAAAGTAAGTTATTCTGAAGTTGTTGAACGTAGTTCACCTTATCAAACTTAACTTTCTGATTTCCCACTTCTCCCTGAGCTGTGATATAGCCTCCCTTGTTTCCTGCAAAGGAAACATGCCCTCCTTTTATTTGTTTGACGTTTGATAAAAGGGCTCTATTTCCTGTCATGTGCCTGGATGCTCCGCTGTCTACAATCCACGTGTTAGTTTCAGCGCTGTATCGAACACCCTGCACATGCAAAGTAAATGAATTAGTTTAGGTTAGGAACCCAAGCCTTTACTGTATTGGGTTTCCCAGAGGCATCACACATCATAAACTCCACCCATTGGCCCTTAGAGGGTGAGGGTAGCTCAGGTTCCTTCTTGTCATCAGTATCAGACACGTAGGATGACTTTTCTTTCCATAAGCTAGATTTGTGCAAGGCTTGTTTATGATAAACAGTCATCTGGCTTACAGGTTGGACTTTAGGTTCACTAGATCTTCTAGGTGGAGTCAAAGAACTCCTCTTAGAAGACCTAGGTCTAGAGTCCTGAAGATCAATCTTCTTCCTAGGTGTCTGATAGAAAGGACAATAGGAAGCAATGTGTCCACATTCTCCACAGTTGTAGCATGACCGGCTATCAACTTTATGAGTAGACTTTCTTTGTGGAGAAGTGCGTGACACTCTAGTAACATCAATCATTTTAGGTTTTGACTCTTGTGCGTTTGATGTTTTCTCTGGTTTAACAGAATTAACTGTTTTAACCTGTTTAACATCTTTCTCTTTTTGATTAACTGGTTTTTGACTTGAAGCATGTGAAAAATTAACATTTGAAGTCCTTTTAGTTTCTGATTTGACTCTGTTTGACCCTGACTTTAAGTTAACTTTTTCAAAGTCATTTTCCAGATTAACACAAGGCAATTTACCCTTTGCCTTTGAAGTGGCCTCCTTTTGTTTCTGTCCAGATTCAGTAGATGAACATGAGGTGTCTGGATCAGTAACAAGAGGAGTAGTCACCACATGATCCTTGATGGGGTTATTATTTACTGGTCTAGACTTAGTGTTCATCAAGGTCTCAGGTGGGGGTGGAATCACTTTGTAACCTAATCCATCCCCGTTATTCCTTTCTCTCACTAAGTGTTGAACTATATGTGAAGAACTAGTCCAACTATGCAGTTTTTGTTTTAATGAATTTACTTCTACTTCTAGAACTGCCTTTTGCTTCTTAGTGTCTTCTAGGGAGTTTAGATAGTACCTAATGTCATTTGCTTGGTTAAAGGCAACTACTTCGGTTTCCCTAAGCTGTTTAGTCAATAGGTCTATCTTTTCTTTATAACTATGCTCATTTTGTTTTAGTACTCTATTAGCCTCAGTGCACAGTTGTAAATCTTTTACTAAGTTATCATTATGATCTAATAACCTAGCAAATTTTTCGTCTATGCTATTCCTAAAAGTATCACAATCAGAACAAGCATGATTATTAAACATTTGGTCAGTAGTACTTACCTGAGTTGGTTCAGAAGAGTTAGCCATCAACGCAACATCAGATGTCTCTGGTTCTGGTGATTCTGACTTTTCTGTCTCTGACGTGGAAGTCTCCTCCTTTGGCTTGTAACTGACCTCGGCTGCAGTTGCTTCTTCACTATGTGACATCGCTATCTCAACTGCTAGATCACCTTCACTCGCAGAATCATCATCAATATCCTCTACACTGGCAATGTTAGATTTCCCTGGTGAGACAAACCTAAAGCTCCAATCCTGTCCTTCATTATCATGAGCAGTCAAGGCTTTTGGATCCTTGTTTGATGAAGTAGAACTGGAAGCTTGCTTGTCTTGGCGAGTAAAGGACGAGAACGGGTTCCCATTACCCGTCTTCTTTGGCTTGACACATTCTCTTTTGAAGTGCCCCTTCTCTCCACAGTTGAAGCAGGTCACTTTGCTCTTGTCAAAGCCAAATGTGGTATCCTTAGTAGCTACCAAATTCTGTCCAGTCTTTTTAACAAACTTCTTCGCCCTTCGGACAGCACTAGCTAAGGCCCACATTATATCCATCCTCTCAAGTTCCATTTCGTCCACCTGCTCGTAGTCCTCATCTGCCAGATGGCAATTTCCAATCTTCCCGGCAACAAGTCCATCATATGAATGAACCACTGCAGCTAGAAGATCCATATGCTCTCGAGCTACTTCTACGGTCACATTACCGAGGTTCTCGGTCTTCAGTTTGGTAGCACTTGCTTCTGATCCAATATAGTGGGTACAAGACGACCCTGACGTGTCTGATCCAGAAGGAGAAGCATGTGAAGGACCTGACGAGCTAGACACAAAAGCTGTCTGGAGAGGTGCTCCAGATGTCTTAGCTTGAGGCGTGGCGTTGTATAAAGCTGGATTTTGTGTGTACGAAGACTTCTGAGCTCTATATTTCATCCTTAGTGCTTCTTCTCGCAACTTAAGAATGAAGTCATTAATATCCAGCTTTATAAGCATTTCATTCTGTCTTAGGTTAGACACGAATGAAGCCCACTTATCAGGCAATCCGTCTGCGAAGTTGCTCACTTTCGACATGGTCGTTTCCACTCCATGTGTATGCAGTTCGCTCATCAAGTGGTAGAATCTGTCTATGACTTCGTCTAAACTCTCGTTACCAATCGATGAGAAGTTATCGAATTCCTTATTTAACTCCTTTGCCTTGATTGCCTTCAATGAAGCATTCCCATCATACCTCTTCTCTAGCTCATCCCACAGTTTCTTGGACTGCTTATTCTCTGAATACTGGTGGAATATGTCTTTGGGGATAGACTGAGTGATCAATGCATAAACCCTTTTCTCTGCATTGTACTTGACTTTCTGTGCGTCTGTCATCCCACTTAACGTTAGCTTAACTCCATCAGCTCCCACCGGTGTACTATAACCAATCTCAATGGCTTCCCACAGATTAGGATCTACTCCATTAAGGTAGATCTCAAAACGTTGTTTCCAGTGGGGAAACTCATCTAAAGTCAAGAGCTTTGGTGGTTTATTGTGATTACCCACCTCACTCTCAAGCAACAGCAGGTTCTGTATCCTCGAGTCCTTCCCAGCAGTAAAGGCTGACATCTGATCTTCCATGGCGAATAACTTTAAGTCTAATCAAACACACTTTCACTGATGCGACTGAAGGATGCGGATGGTCTAGTCGTGCGTATGAACTCTGCGACTGGTTCAATCGTGCGGCTGAACTGGGCGATTGGTTCAGTCGTGCGAATGAATCTGGTGCGTATGAGCTATGCGAACGAACGGTTCAGTCGGCCGAATGAGGGTGCGACTAGGTCCAATCGTGCGAATGAGCAATGCGAATGGAGTCCAGTCGTGCGAATGGGTCACTCGTGCGACTGAAGCTGCTGTTTTGCGAAAATTTCTAGGTTTGACAGGTTTCAGCCGTAAAAATTCGAAATTTCACAAGTCCTAATTGTCTAAGTCCGTAGAAACCAAACTTCGATGAGCAGGGAACGTCCAAGATCACTTTTGGCACCAAAGATTGCGTTTTTAGTGCAAAAACACAAACTTTTATGCAATCTTGATTGAATCAACACGTAATCAAGAGCCAAAGCTCTGATACCACTTGTTAGGACCTGGTATTTGAACGAAATACCTAGTGATTAGCGTGTTAAACCAACTCAAATAGTGCGGAATCCTATTTGATTGGCGATCCAATCAGTGAGAACACACGAAGAATCAATCAAGAATTGAATCTAACGTTAGAAGTCGATTAGGAATCGATCTAATGTGTTCTGTGAACTTGGAGAACGATTTGGGAGGTCTCTGGACGGCTAGGGTACGTCTGGAATCGTAATGGGATCTCTCCTTCCGTTTTTCCACGAATTGGGTCTATTTATAGGTTAGTGTTGTTCAATCGTGCGACTGGGCCATAAGTATGGTTCAGTCGTGCGATTGAACCATGCGGTTGATTCATCCGCACGACTGAGTGTTCAGTCGTGCGATTGAGCCAATCTTATGTTTCAATCATACGACTGATCCAGTCTCCTGGTTCAGTCGTGCGATTGAGTCAATCGTATGAAGTTATTCATGCGTGTGGTCCATTCGCATGGGCCATTCGCATGAGAACTTCATTAAGTTAAGTTTGAATGTTTTAATTAATATAACATAATGTGTAACCATTCAAACAATCATAAACCCAATCAATTCAATCACGACTCATTAATGAAATATTAAACATCACAAATAACAAACAATCCATGTCATTTCATTAATCAATACAACTTACATCATAATCAGACAGACAAGATCTATTACATTACAAATCATGATCTAGGGACATACATGCATCAACAAGTATGTCAAGAATCAGGAAAGATAAAGTTAAAACAATCAGCATATGCAAAGAAAGTCCTTAAAGAAGCAAGATTAGAAGATTGCAACCCAACAAAGTATGCAATGGAAGCAGGTTTAAAGTTGACAAGAGAAGACAAAAGAGACTTAGTAAACGCAACATAATATAGAAAGCTAATTGGATGTTTAAGATACCTCACGCATACAAGACCTTATATAACTTACGCAGTTGGATACGTAAGTAGATACATTGATGTGGGCCCAAGTGTGGATGAGCAAGCTTTAGCCTTTTTGGAGGCCCAAGATCGCTTATCAAAAGGGGCTTCACTGAAATGGCCCTAACTTTGGCTAGAAGTCTCCGTTTTAGGCCCACGACCAGTCAAAACGACCGTTGGACCGAGGAGCACGTTTTCACAAATAGCCGTAGGCGGGTTGGGTCATCGTTTCGGCCCAAAAACGGCTTATTTTAGGAGTTATTTCAATTTTTGTCTTATTTTTACATTTTGTTGGACTTTGCATTTGGCCAAGTTTTTGGCCCGTTTATGTTTTGTGGCCCATTCGAATTTGGTTTTGTTTCTTTATATATTTGTAAGAGATGGGTGAAAGAATTATTCAAGTTTTATAAAAAATCTGTTTTTTTCTCTCTATCACTGTGTGTGTTAGTGAAAACCCTGATTATCGGTATTTTTTGTGAATCAACGATAGTTAGAAGGATTGTTCCTGGTATTCTTGTTGAATCAACAGGTTCAATTATCTATCTCTCTGTTTCCGACTGCATCATACATGGAGAAACCAAGAGAAATACACATGCAAGCAGTAAAGCATTTGATAAGATATATTAAAGGAACGTTAGATTATGGAATAGAATACACCAAAGGAAGAAAAAAAGAAATCATTGGATTTATCGATAGCAATTATGGTGTAGACGCAGATGATGGAAAAGGAACTACATGAACTATATTTTACTACAATGAAGCACTTATTACATGGTCAAGTCACAAGCAGAATACAGTAGCACTATCATCGTGTGAATCAGATTTACATCAGCTACATCAGCAGCATGTCAAGCATTATGGTTACAAGGACTTCTAAGTGAACTTACATGAGAAGAACCAAAAAAGATAACACAAGAGTTGATAACAAGTCAGCTATACTACTCATGAAGAATCCAGTATTTCATGGAAGATCAAAGCATATAAACACAAGATATCACTTTATCAGAGAATGCATAGAGAATAAGCAAATTCAAGTGGAGCACATAAATGGAGAAATGCAAAGAGCCGACATACTCACTAAAGCTTTACCAAGAATCAAGTTTATGGAAATAAGAAGCCTTATTGGAGTTAAAGGCCTAGCAGAAGGAATCAATAATAAGGGGGGAGAATGTTAGACCGTAATTCTTGTTATCATAAGTTTTATTATTATGTATTATTATTATTATAGCCTAAGTTAGTTGGTTAAAGAGGTAGTTATGTTACTTGCACCCCAAGAAACGTAAGGGTATAAATACCCATGTAAACTTTCATTTGTTGTTAATGCATCCCTAGATTTTATAGAATTATCTCTTAAGCGTAAGGGTATAAATACCCATGTAAACTTTCATCAGAAACCATGAACAACTCTCCCTAGTTTGCCTAAACCGTGTTTAGGGTAGCTAACCACTAGATTCCCAGCACTAAATCAGCTCCCCAATGGAAAAAGGATAGAAATCTTGGGTAATCTTAAGGTCGTTCACCTGCAAAGTAAGATTTTTGCAAATTTGCCCACAACGAATGACATCCCCATTACCGATTTGAACACCGAATGGATGTACCGGTTGGGTGGGAAGATTCAATTCGGATACTAATACATCAAAAATGAAATTGTGTTGAACCACCGTCAACAAATATTTAAACATCTGTAGAGTTAAGCATACTGTGTATTTTCATAGTTGTAGGATGCAACTTCATCACAATCAACTTCTTCTCGAGAGTGACTAAGTTTAGATTCAAACTCAAGAGCCAAGGGCATTGCTGTATAAACCGTGCGGGTTTTATGTGTACGAGACTCGATAATTGCTTCCGTAATCATCGTACCTAACTGCCCCATGTTGGTAGTTGTGACCCGTTTCCTCCTCGAATACGTTTTGAGCAGGGCCAGTATTGTATCAGTATGTTTTACTCATCATAACAGGTAGAGATTTTTTATTAACTACTTTTATGAGTCATGGGTGATGTTATAGTTACAAAAGATTATGTGTGTTTTGCTTTTGCTTTATAGGGTAATGTGGCTCTTGATGTGGCACGGATCCTCTTAAGACCATACCTAATATGAAAACTTGCAATTTTCAGGCACAACCTAAAATGGAAATGCTACATTTCTTCCAGACATATGGAATATTAATGAAGTACCATGCTTTTTAATTTTTAGTACATCATTTATAACAGTTTCTTCTTTGCCTTTTTGTTTTCAAATTATTATGTTTACATGGATGCTAATTTACATATGAGATTGGTTTTCATAATACTTTGGGTTTCTCATTGCAGCTATCAACGATTTGTATGTTACATCAATAATAATCTATATTTTTAATAAAACGATGAGGTTTTATCACGTATGATTATATATTTATATGCATTAAAAATACACTTTAGGTGACTTTCAACCAGCATTTTCTTTCTTTGTTAATTTCTTGATTTTACTGGTTTGACAAGTCAGAGAGGATATAATCCGAATCAGCCCATTCATAAGTAGAAGAGTTGAATGACCATGTGTAATTTTTTACTTGTATAAAATTTTATTTTTTTATAACTGAGGTTGTTTTGTTTTGTTATTTTGCAAAGGAAGAAATGAAAAACAATCATATACAAAGGAGGGTATTTGACTTGTTTTCCAATCTTATCAAGTCAACCCTATTCACATTTGAAGTAATGACGTGATATGTTTAACATGTTGTTGAAGATAGTGTTTGAACGTGCTAATCACATTTGAAGTTGCAATAATCAATAATTAGTTATTTGAGGGTGATGAAGTCTGATTTGTATGAAGTTAGAAAAGAAAATGACCAAAATGCCGAAATGGATTTTATGTGAGAGAAGGATAGACGTTTTCGTAGAAGTCTCAAAGTAAGTTCAAATAAGGCGTAAATAGGTAATATTAGTTTTACCAATAGATAACGAGTTTTGTTGCAACTAGTATGAAACTGATTATTTGACTCCTAACGGATGTTATAATCAGAAGTGAGATTTGTTGGCGCGACATTGAACCTGCTTATAGCGGGATTTGGTCATAATAATTAGATAATAACCTGTATCTATGAGGATTTGAAATGCAGGTAAATTCCTTCTTAAATTATATAATTTCTTGTAGAAATGCTTGTAGTTTATATAATCAATATAATGTTGCGAACTCTCTTCTTCGGTTGACTTTCTAGTCACATGATTAAGGATCGTACACCATCAAGGACATACGAAACAGTGAATTTAATATATTGGTATAATTCTATTGGATGATCATTCTTTGTTGGTTTACTAATGAAGATTACGATGGTATTTATAGGTAATCATAATATCTAACTAACGGTAACTTCCTAACACCGTCAATATAACTACAATAACTAACCTAACTACCTACGGTGTTAAGTGTGTTCATGTGGCTGGTTCTTATGGGTCAAATTTGATCCAACAGACTTTCATTGATGACACAAAAGGAAAGCATTACCTTTTGACCATTCCAAAGGTATGTCTCGTATAATCCGCATACAAACCTATAACAACAGTGATTTGTTTTTTTTTTCTATATAGTATCTAACGGGTCAAACAGGTAAAATCAAAAGAATTAGCTAAAATATGATAATGAGTCTAATGGATCAGAGTGATCAAATGCGTCAAAACTCGAAAGTTATCCAAAGCTTACTTTATGCAGAAAAACTCGTACAATCAAGTTTTATTCATAAAAATGGATTATTATCGATATTATAATTAAAAGTTAAAAAATAGTTTATGATGCAGACCAAACCGTATGTGTGTATGTGGGTGCTTAAAGATGATTTTGTGAATTTTGATGTGATAACTAGATGTGGCAATATCAATCCATTTACATATGAATGGGTTGATTCGGGTTGTATATCATTTCTAATAGGTCAAACGTGTAAAATAAGAAAAATAGCTTAAAAGAAAACGGGTCAAACAAGTTGAAAGTTGTCAGAAATGTGTTCTTAATGAATAATCCCGTACATCATTTTATTAATAAAATTAGATTATCAATGAAATAATATAATTTTACAATCTTATATGGGGACTTATTATTAATATAAAAATTTTGCATTTTAGGGCGAACGTATTATAGACAACCCTAGTTGTACCGACCGAATTCTTATCCAAAAATGACCCATTTTGACTCATTTCTCAACTTGCCACTATGTACTCATTTTTTACTCATTTACATATAAACTAGTTTCTTTACCCGCCGCGCGTTGCGGCGGGGCCGTGTGTGGCGTGGTATAATTGTCAACAATGCTCTACTTTATTTAACCCGATTCGTTTTCTAAACAACATTTACATCGAAACGTAGACCAACTCGAAACATACATAATTTTTTAAAAGTTAATTTAAATGTAAGACCCGTGTGTTGCAGCGAAGTAGAACAATTTAACGGCACGCTCCGACACGTATGTGATCTACGTTATGCCTGTGCGGGCTTAATAATTAGAAATAAATAATTTAAATGAAATAAAAATTAAAAAGTAAAATAAAGTAGGTATTTTAGATGAGAAGAAAAAAATATAAAAACCAAGAAATAAAAATTAGAAAGTAAAATAAAATAGGTAAGTTAAATGAGAAGTAAGAAATTAAAAAAAAAACAAGAAATAAAAATTAGAAAGTAAAAGAAAATTGGTAAGTTAAACGAGAAGTAAGAAATTTAAAAAAAAAAACAAGAAAGACAAAAACAGCATGGCCTAGGGTTTGAACCTGCAACCTGCTGAAGCTTACCAATCTAAAGGACAGAGCTTTACCACTGCTCTAGAATAGTAGTTTGAGTTCAACGAATATTAATTTAACGTTAACTTTCCTCGGAAAAATGAAAAAAAAATACAAAAAGTTTTGGTCCAATCAAGGGATGACACGTGGCAAGGCCGGTGGATCCCCCGACCTTGCTAAATAAGTTATAGTTAATTTCTTGCTTTGGGTTATATTTAATATCTAAAGGTTAAACCCAAATCTAACTAAAAAGAAAATGCTTAGTCTTAAGAAGTTGAAAGTCGTTAAAAGTGTACCCGATGCTTAAAATATCATATATCATCAATTATAAAATAAGATACATGTTAAAATAATACTCCATCTATCCTAATATAATTCTCCAAAAAAAGAAAAAAAATAAATGACTTGAAATTGTAATTTTGTCCCAAATTCGTTTTGACTCATTATCCAACCCACCGCGTGCCTGTCATCCATGTTGCCACCTTCGGTTATAATCATTAATGACGGTTTTATACAAATTGTAGCCTTGTGTTCAGCCTTTTTCAATTAATCTTATAGCAGTCGTTGAATAAACCCTATGGACTTTGGTTCAATCTGAACATAAATCCTTAAATTTTATTTTTGTAAAAATTTTTCCGTTAACTTTTGAAACTTAACTATGGTCATTAATCGAAGACCAAGGAAAGAACTTCAAATGTTCAACCATTTAGCTACAGAGGCTTAGCGGAGGTTGGAAGTTCTCTTGTCGTGAGCATTCCGTCACTTTTTGGATACTTTCACTTTCAACCCGATTGACCGTCTACGTGCCCTTTGCGCGCAATCATCCCGAAGAACACTCCACCCACTCCCACCCCACCCCCCCCCCCCCCCCCCCAACCAACACCTTCTTACCATTGCTGCCTGCATGAAGTTTAGCTATCCTTTCCTTGTGCTTGGTTATTATGCATTTCATTTTGCATTATTAATTTTCATCTTTTATAAAGTAAAATAGATATCTCATTTTTATCTGTACTGTAAATCTAATAAAAAGAGCATCTCCTTTATGTTTTAAAAGTCTAAAGATTTAATCATTCAAAAGTAAACTTTATTGCAAAAGTGCATATGAATCATCTGACTTAATTTGTTAAATATTTGATAGGTATCAAAGGGCTTAGCCTAACGGTATCAATGTGTAGTAAATGTGTTTCTCTCTAAGTGATTAAGGTTTTAATCTTATACTTAACAATGGTGTAGATTTAAAAGTAGGTTTAAAGAATGTTAGAATTACCTATTCTAACTAAAAAAATCTAACAGGTGGCAAGTATCTCTGAAGCATCAAGGAAAAAGAAGCAACATCTAAATTTGCATCAACCAAAGATTCAAGTTGTTACATTCAGTAATTGGGAAAAAAATCGATTCTGAAAAGAAAAAACGAAGGATTTTATTAAGGAAACCGCGCGAAAATTAACAGATAGAAGAAATCTACTTGAAATAGCTGCAAAATGAAGTGAAAAACATGGTTCGATCCAATAGTTTGACCTTTTTCATTCAATGTTTTGAGTTAATTAGGATAATGAGCAATAACATGCAAATGGTTATGCCCTTGGTACAACCGCACAATGCGTGGGTTCCCCTTTTAAGCGTTGTTACGTTGATGATGACGAGCATCGGTTCGTCTAAGGCATCACAAACTATATGAATGTCGGTGTTGGCTAAGGGTACCAGTCGATTGTGGTGAGCTATGTGGTCCGTGATGACGGGGCTTTCCTAGTCTGAGACGTATTGAGTTCACGTTTGAGCACCCTCCCATATTTGGTCAACTTTGATTAGGCGTCACGGTTTGATAAACGATGACGATTTAAAAATGTTATGTTCGATGTTATGGTGTGTGAAACGTAATGCTTGCGGTTACAACAAAAAACCATTTCCAAGCGTTTTAATTTGATGCATAATTATTAAAAAATGGCTATGATGATGAGAAACGTGATAACTAGACTACGTGCATTTATCTAAACCTTGGTTTATCCCATCCATCACGCGCGTAACTCGGGTCAAGGGACAACACGTGTTTACATAAACAAATAAGTAAAAAAAATAAAGACTTAATTAAACATGTTTGGGGTGTTTCATTGAGTGCAACAACAATATTATCATTCATTATATAGATGTATTAGCTGAGTTGTAAGAAGTAATGGTGTTTACTTTATAATAGTTCTTGTTATTCAATGGAAGTATCAACATCATGGCACTTATCTTCATTTTGTTTGGTTATATGTCTCTCACCTAAGTGCTTAAACAAGCAATAAAATATCTTAAAATTTTTAATTTGATTTTGACCCGATTACATTCTGACTTTTTTCTTAAATGATCAATCCTGGCATAACTACATCCTGACACAAACTCATCCTAACTAATTCGCCAACCAACCCAACCCGATCCAACCTGTCCATTTTGCCACCTTTTTTTACCAATTAACCCTATATACTGCAAGTCTAATGCCGTTTTAACATCCATTGGTCATCTTGACCAGGTGGTGACTCATGATTTCCAAATATATTCGATGAATTAATGTCACTCAATTGTCAGATACTTAAAAGACATACAAAAATGAGAAGCGCATGCTATATAACACGTAAGATATTATTTTATCAACGTCACCTAAACTATAGTCCGTTACTACTTGGGCCTATTCGTGCCTCTTAGAGCATCCGCAACCTAAAATGGTTCACAGAACTCCACATTAGTCTTTTTGGAAAATCTCTACTGACCGCAACCATCTTCATGGACGCCCATTTCTCTATTTTCCGTCTAACAGAAATCGCTTCTCCCTATCCATGGCCTTCAGATTTTGACATTCGCCATGGAAATACTTGACGTCTTTAAACTCGCCTCATATCAGTGTCAGATCAGGGCGTGCATTACGAAAGCTCTAAGTTAGGTCTAATTTCATTTGTTAATGTAATTAAATACAGATTAAGTTGTTTAATCCAATTTTCACACCTTAATACTTATCCTCATCTCTACAAGTTGTGGTTCTAAATTTGAAGGTCAACCATATTCTTTATTTCAACTCAAAAATCATTATGTGCAAAAATAATAAATAATAATAAAATATTTTTTTAATATGTAACCACTTTTACGATATAGAGTGAAACGTGCTTTGATTAGATATGCCCATATACGAGAGCCACAAAGCACAAAGGAGGGGTGGCATCATTTACATCCACTCACTGAGTTAAAAAAAAAATAGGAGATTGTGTATCGGGTTGGGTTAATATAAAATATTTTTTATTTTATTTTTGTAAACTTTTTATAAATAATTACTGTAATTAAATATGATTATGTACTTATTTTACTACAATATTATTCTAGTTTTGGGCGATTGTCAAGAAGACTATAGACTTTTACTAAATTCAAATAATAATTAATCCATCGATATTTTTATATGTGATTAAATTCTTAGACTTTTAAAACTTAATAAAAAAAGGTAATTTTAGTAAAGTTTGGAGACTTAAATATTTAAGAAAGAATGCTTTTTTTCTAGCTTTAATATATCTAGATTTGATCATGAAAAAAATATTGCTAGTAATAAGTGCATGGACGTTAAAGTTGTTTGATAGTATATTAATAATTTTATTAAAAGATTAACTTTGAATATGACAAAGATAGTGTGTGTTGATTAACTTAAACTTGCATTTTTTAATGGTTCACGGAGCTTTTTAATGGGTAAGTTTTAGAATAAATGTTGACTGATTTAGAGACTATTTCTTATTCGATCAGACTTTTAATGGCTTAGCACAAAATTACCAAACAGTTAAACCCAACACATCTGGTCGGTTAAACCGGGAAACTCAGTGTCCCCAATGTTGGAAATTTTTGTGAAAAATCGGTTTTTCACTTGTTTTGAACACTAATAATTGTTATTAGTGAGTTTGTATTCTTCTATGTGAGGGAATCATAACAAATCAAATTGTATCCAAACTGTAGCTAAGATAAATGAGATATCAATGCTTAAAGTTGATGCAATAAGTGGAAGTGGTTGCTTTTGTCTCACATTAGTTGTGTGATAATAAAACTTTGAAGTGACAGAGTATATAACGAGTTTTTTCTCCCACATTGAAAGACTAATAAACCCTTGAAATGAATTTCCTAATAATCACTAATGTAACATCCCGGGTTTTTAGGGTTGGACGTAATAGTTAAAATAAAAGAAATATGAACTTTATATTTCATATATTGGTAAACGAGTAAAAAACGAGTGAAATGACTATTTTATAATTTAAAGTCTTAAACGAATTTAAGTGTCGTAAGAGACCGTTTAAATATAAATAAATATAATAATATATTATATTTAAACGTGCTCCATCTTTAAGGAAACTTAGGTCGACTCGTAGAAAAAAATAAGCTCGTCTCAACGACATATTTGAAATTTTATAATACGTTATATTTAAGGAGTTATAAGAGAAAAACAAATTAAACAGCTGAATTAATTATAATGATATAATAATATTATTATTAAAAAATAGTTAAGCTAGCAGGCAGGCACGCCAATTTTGCCTCCCACATCCCCGCTGAACTTTTCACCAGCCTTCTTGCTTTCTTATAAATAGAGACAAGGTTGAATTTAAATGATAAGTTTTCTTGCGAACGCTCTAGTATTATGAGAATCCCGAGTAATCGATACCCCATTGGATATTGTTATTAGTTGTTTTTAGAGCTCGAGTAGGAGCGCAGGTAGGGAGACTCTACATCAAATTGTCGTAGATAGTTTTAAGGTATGTTCTCGTTTAAGTTTATGTTAAGTTAATTTTTATTTATTTTAGATTATTATTATAATTATTAGGAGTAGTTTTAGTATTATTAGTATTATTATTTTTAGGCGTTAAGGTTATTGTTAGATGTGGGTATTGGGTAGCCTAGCCTTAGTTAGGCATGGACTGATCACCCATGCTTAAACAAGGTAGCGTAAACCAATATCCAACCATTACAATAACTAGTTAGTTGTACCATTACCTAACCTAGAATTACTTAAATTGTATCAGGACCTAGAATTCTTCTTATTATAATAAAAGAGTAACTAAGGATGCCACATGGCATAAAATGGTAACTAAGGATGTCACATGGCATAAAATGGTAACTAGAGATACCACATGGCAACACTACATTCACTTTTAACAAAATTTTCTTGATTCTCTCCTATTAAATAACTATATTAATTACTAATTATATTATTTAATTCTTTTTTTGATTATAAGTTATTTTTAAAAAGTTAAGAAATAGATCTTTTTATTAATGTTTATTTCTAGAGAAACAAATTTTTATAAAAAGAAAATTTTCTACAATGTACATAATACTTTTTTAAAACATGAAATATTTTAAAAATGACATTTTTTTTAAATATGTTTTGTTTTGAAACGAAATTTTTGATTTATTTTTTAGTAAAAACAATGAAAGTATAAAAACAAATATTTAAAAACTTAATATCATTGTTTTATTATTTATAGTACTTACTCATACATAATTTAAATCGTATATTATTTATAATTATAAATTTTTATTTTATTTAATATTTTATTTATTTAACTCATGTAATACACGGGTTCACTAAAGCTAGTATTACCATATTGCACTAGGAAAGGTTATCAACTTTTGGGCAACTGCTAAACAGGTGAGTTCCTCTGAACTGTTTTTCTAAAACGGGATGTGATGTTCTGATAACTGGTAATAATTGAAGAATTGACTATCAATAGCATCTGTGATATGTGGTAATGCTTGATAGGATGCTTGATGGCTGCTTGTATGATTCTTCTTTAGCCAGTGGAGTTTGTATACATAGTCTGGTTATGTGAATTTATATTGTGCTTACTCTGTTCCTATCTGTTTGTCATGGTTGTATCTGCTTGATGCAATAGTCAATACTAATATGTTTTGAATCTTGAAGAATACTATGTTCATGAACTCACAAGCTTTATGTTGAGTCCCAAATGTTTTTATTTTATGGACACACATCCTAGGTGCCAAGAGATTGCAGAAATTGAAGATTACTAGCTAGTTTACGAGGAAATAGAGGTCTAGAGCGCTACTGAAGATTTGGATCTCCAGTTAAATTGATGTAATGTATTATCTAGTATGCCAGATATACAGTATAAGTTAAACTTCCGCTGTGAACTCCATTATTACTATGTGTTCTGTATTTCCGATGTGTAACGCTCCCCAAGGTGTGCCCTGGGAGGCGAGCGTTACAACTAAGTACAACATTAACTTAGTGTTGATGACAAGACTATTGCTATAACGTTATTAATAACACCTTTGGTATTATTTTATTAAATATTGCAAAAGTGAACCCATATTTTCTATCAATAATGTTATTATTATTTTATAAATTATTAATAAAAGAAAACCAACGTCCTACGAACTAATGAATCAGAAGCAAATGAACCAAGTTTGGTGTACACAAACAAAACCGGTGAAAATCCATTGATGTTTGACTTCTCCCTATGGTTGATCAATTTTGAGACCGGTTGAACATGTAAGTCACGGGTCTTAAACTCGCATTGATTTTAATTACAATATTGATTTATTTCTTTTCCATCATGTTCATCTATTTCTCTTGCATAAAGTAATTTAAGAGTTTGCATTGTTGTGGTAGCTTTCCACCCACTAAACATGTTTCTTTTTTATCTTGTTATTTTATTAGGCATTTATCATTCACAAGTAAACGAGGTTGAATTAATTCCTCACCTCACCACACCATGTAACTTTACACAAATACACTTCATTTGCTGATTTGGAATATAGCTTGTATATCAAAAGATTTTATAAAGTCTTTATGTTTTAAACGATCTACCTTATATTGATTTTAGATATATCAAATGATGAATGTCACCAGAATGACTATATATCACATATAAATGCAAAAACAAATCAACTAGAGCATTTGATTGTTAGTTTTTGCTTTTCACATATTATTTTTAGGTGGTTGGATGATTTTAAAGTTTTAATGAGATTGCATGGCATTGTAGTATTGTACTATGTTCTGAAATCTGAATCCGCACACCAATAATGGTAATGCACCATATAAGGGTTACTACCACAACAATAAAATATAAAATAAAAAATTTACCAATCAAGAGATGTATTCACCAATCAAATAGTTGTTAGATTTGAATTTTATATAACGTATATGTGGTGATTTTAAAAGTAACGTAAGTGTAAAATAGAGAGCGTATGTTTGCGCTCAAAAAATATATTACTCATTTTATAGAACCTATTATACTAATATAAGTTATACAAATACATACATGTACAACTATAAAATCGTAATAGACTTCACGTACTCGTATTCCCAGTTTCATAAAGTGGGCCAGGTAAAACATTTGGGTTATTCACAAGTCGACCACGTAGAACTTGGTTTGCTTTATAAACAAGCCGAGTCAAGCTTAACTTTGTTCATAATAATTTGAAGTGAGCTGGCTCGTGAGCTGATTTGAAGTAAGTTCTCCAAGTTTTTTTTTCGAACAAGATTCAAGTCACAAGTTATTTGAACATCCCTACGCTTAGTATTGAAAAGATGGGCAACCATTGGTGTTGGATATCTGACTAAAATGAAAACATAACTTAATATATAATCATGCTATTATGAAGTGTCGAATAGATCAACATAAAACATCCTCCACTTTCAAAAAATTTAAAGTACATGTATATGTATTATATGTAAATGTATATATGTGTGTATATATATAGGGGAGGGATCCCTTGAAAATCACATTATAAATGAAAACCATTAAACCCAGGGGTTACATATATGTAAGTACATGTTACAAATTGTACAACTAAAAGTTACGTACATATAGGGGTTATGTATATGTAAATATGGTTACCAAGTGACTAACTAAAAGTTACATACATGTACCTCATACAAATTACATATATTTAAGTTGTTCCATCATCATCGTCGTTCCTTGGAGTTCAAATTAAAAAATATCTAATTACCCTAAAAAATAAGGTTGAAGTTTACTAAAATATACTTTAAACAATTAAAAAGTTAAATAAAATATAAATTATGTGATTGGGTAGCGGTGGTTTTCATGGTTTTCAATTATAAACATGTTTTTTATTTGATCGCTCTCCTACTATATACACACACACACATATATATATATATATATATATATATATATATATATATATATATATATATATATATATATATATATATATATATATATATATATGTATATATATATATATGTATATATATATATGTATATATAGGGTAGGGTTATCTTGAGAACCACCCTTTTTAGTGAGAACTCTAGGAACCAACATCAACCACACATTTTAGTCACATGCCACTTTCATCTTTTTTTTAAAACGTTCATAACTTTTATTCATGACATTATTTTTTCATAAAAATTTCACCATTAATTTCATTATTTTTTATCTTTCCAACGCCTACCATATTGATATATTTTTTTTAAAAAATTCGTCCACCCGTTATTTACACATGTGTAAATTAGTCATTACATATGTGTAAATTCTATTTTACACATGTGTACTTCCAAGAATTACATATGTGTAAAATGACGTTCGTAAAAAAAACGAGATTTTTTTTTATTTTTTATAATTTTTTTTATTTTTTTAATGGTAGAGGGAAAGGAGAGAAACACTTCTGTGTTTTTACTTTTTTTATTTTTTTATTATTTTTTATTTTATATTTTTTTTGATTATGTTGTTGTTAATTACGATTTTGCCATTGAAAACTAGTGGTTCACATTGGTTCCTAGAGTTCTCACAAAAAAAAGGAGTTCTCATTTGATCCCTCCCCTGTATATATATATATGTATATATATACATATATATATATATATATATATATATGTATATATATACATATATATGTGTATATATATATATAAAGAGAGAGAGAGAGATGCATTCAATTGAGAACCAAAAATTTATAAAGAACCAAAAGAACTAGTTTTAGCCACTCATTTTTTCTATTTAGTTTCAAGATTCTTTTTATTTGTAAGGGTATTATGGTAATTTTGTGATGTCAATTTAGTAACTTTTTTACGTGAAAATCCACAGGAAATAAATTTTTCAAAAATTGATTATCGTGTGTGTTCGTAAATGAAAAAAAATATGCATATGTGCATATGTGCATCTATGCATACATGTGAATGTGCATCTATGTATATTATTCAATACAAAACAAGTTTTCAAGTGTATTTTTCAAATATGAAACAACCTTCATAGGGAAGCAAAAACATAAATGGACAACTTTATTGTAACACCCGGCCCCTCACACCAACAATATTGTCCGCTTTGCCCACGAGGAGCTCACGGTTTTGCTTTTGGTTGCCCGGGTGAAAACTTCCCAGGGAGGTCACCCATCCCTGGACTGCTCCCACCTGGGCACGCTTAACTGTGGAGTTCTCCTCTCATCCACAGCCAATACGCCCAAAACGCGTTGTTGATGTTAGAGGCAGGACATTCCTTATGAACCAGGAATCTCTCCTGTCCACGGCCGATGTAGGATATGTGTAGGGTGTCATTCTGTAACACCCAGCCCCTCACACCAACAATATTGTCCGCTTTGCCCACGAGGAGCTCACGGATTTGCTTTTGGTTGCCCAGGTGAAAACTTCCCAGGGAGGTCACCCATCCCTGGATTGCTCCCGCCTGAGCACGCTTAACCGTGGAGTTCTCCTCTCATCCACAGCCAATACGTCCAAAACGCGTTGTTGATGTTAGAGGCAGGACATTCCTTATGAACCAGGAATCTCTCCTGTCCACGACCGATGTGGGATATGTGTAGGGTGTCACATTTATAATGGGAATCAAAACCTATATGGTGTATAAGGCATTTGATTTAAAATAATTGGTAATTTTATAGGCAAATAAATACTATAAACAAATGGGCTTTGAGGTAACTAATCGATTTACAACAAAACTCCAGAACAATAACAATGATTAACGATAGTTCTTATGACCATACTAATATTAACGTTTAAATTTTATCATTCTATGATACAATCTTTTGAGTCTTATCTACATGAATTGGGACGATACGATCATACAAAAATGTGTTATTTGATGGAGAATTTGATCTTTAAGCAAACTTATGATAATGTTGTTTCATTTTGGGTTTTGAGTTATTCACATATATACATTCATATATATAGTCGAGTGTCAGGCGAATCATTGTGAGAGGTGCAAGCAAGGCATAATATACTTTCCTTAAACGTTGTCAAATTTATTTTGATGTTCTCATATATTGAATATTGGTTGATTCGTTGGTTTTATTTTTAAATGTTAAATTTCTTGAAAGTGTTTTATGCATTTGGATATTTACGTTGCTTGTGGACTACATATCTATGTTAGTAAAGCCAATAGGAATCTTGTTAGATCTTTTGAGATTTTGCTTGAGGGCAAGCAAAGCTTAAGTGTGGGGATGTTTGATATGTGAATAAATATACTTGTTAATAGTGCATATCTTTATCCATCTTAAGTGTTTACAAATTCATCTTTATCTATACTTAATTATGATTAATTTGGATTTTGTAGTTTTGGATGGTTGCTTGATGATTTCAAAAGAAAAGACAAGAAATAATGAAGATTTTGGAAGTTTAGAGGTTGTTATGGTCATGACTGATTCTGTCAGGGCCATAACATGCATCAGGCCCCTATTTCCTGCGCATTATGGTCATGACTGATTCTGTCATGGGCATAACACGTATCAGGAACCTTTTTAAGCTCTTCTTCTTCTTCTTCATTTTAGGGGAGACGAATTTTGGAGTAGAAATCCTACTTTTTCTCCATTCTTGTGGCAACTTTGAAGGATTTCTTTCAAGAGTTCAAGCTAGGTTGAAGATCAAGCATTTCAAAGGAAGATTTAACTACACACAACCCTCCTATTCTCATCTTTAGTTTGAAAATCTCTAGATCTATCATGTTTTCTTCCATTGTTATGAGCTTGGTTGTGGTTTTTGTAAGCCTCATGGGCTAAACACTCTTTATCACTTAGATTAGATGAAGCTTAGCATACTTGGACATATTACATGTAACTTTTGGTGATGATTAGGTCAATGTTTATTACAAGGCTATGAATGTTCTTCAATGATTATGTATGCTTGTTAAAATTGATGAAATGATAAATCTTGTGGGTGTTATAATCACATATTATTGGAAAACTTTATGTTTTAGAACATCTACTCATGAAATGCATATGTAAGGTCCCGTTCCCGGGACGCTTACAGTTGGTCATTCATCGCACATAAAACATATAATTACATTTGCCTTAAGAAAACATTGCAGCGGAAACATTCAAAAGGACATCTCGTTTCATTATAAACACTTTTGCCAATTAATACATCATTATCCGATTACAAAATACATGTTTGCATTACATCACAAAAGCTTTATAAATGGATGCCATCCCAAAAGAGCTGAGTAGTCACCTCGTGCCATCCTCAGCAACCATTACCTGCCAACTGAAAAACATATAAAAAGTCAGCGTTGCTGAGTGAGTTCTAGTTTTATAATAAAACATACTTTACTTTCATTAAAACCATTCCTTTTCTCATGCGTTCATTCAGCATACGTATACACAGATAATGTCTTTATTATCTTTCATCTCATTCGTTATCTTCCATTCCTTTCATACATTCATTCTTCCGAGTCTGTTGCGACGACAGAGTCGCTCACCTCAATAGCAATCTCAATGATTGCACGCTATCCGAGTCTGTTACAGCCCTAGGGTTGCTCACCTCATTGCCCATATTAATGATAGCAAGCTATCCGAGTCTCTTGCAACAACAAGGTTGCTCACCTCAAGGCAACATCACGATAGCACGTCACTCGAGTCTCTTGCAACGACATGGTTGCTCACCCCATAGGCAATCTCAATGATTGCACTTCATCCGAGTCTTTTGCAACACAAAGTCGCTCACCCCATATATATGTTTGCAAGCCTTTCTTTCGTTCATTCATCATTCATTAATGCATGCATTCTTACTTCATGTTCCTCTTTCATTATCTTTCACTTTACATTACATAATACTTCATTCATTCATTAACATGACATGTAAAGCCACAAGAAAGATAAGCATACATCATAGTAAGGAACATATCATACACATTCATAATCATCATCATCATACAGGGCAACATCATACATACATACATGCATAAACATGCAACATCATCATCATCATGCCCTACATACTCTCTAAGGCCATAACAGTCATCTTACATGCTCTTACGGGAAACTTTACGTCAAAACTTACGTCTGCACTTTCCCCCGAAAGCCAGAAGTCGAACTACACTTTCCTTCGAGTGCAACAGCCCTATTCGGGCGTATGGACACCCTTCAGTCACATGGCCACCATGCGACTGAACATCATGCGATTGGACTCATGCAGATGAACATCTATGTGGATGAACATTCAGTCGTGCGTATGGACCTCATGCGGATGGAACTAATGCGAACGGGCACCTATACGACTAACATCATGCGAATGGACTCATGCGACTAAGCACCTATGTGACTAGACCCTCAGTCGTATGACTCCCCATGCGACTGGTCTCCCACTCGTGCGACTGAAACCTTAGTCGTGCGAATGAACCCTCAATCGTGCGTATGAATCCCAATCGTGTGAATGACCTTCAATCGCCTCTCATTCGGCCGTATGGCCTCCATTCGGTCGCCTAGCCCTAGCTGATGCAGAATGGAGTTCATCCCGAACCCAATCTGCCATTTTCGGCCTCCAAGCTCATCCAAACCCATTCTAAGCCTAAATCAACCATCCTAGACCTTAGGAATGCACCCAACAACACCATACAAGCACACACAAGCCCGAAAACATACACAAATCGCATCACACACATCACCCCCAAATGGGTCAAACACATACACATATGAAAACGAGTTTTTGATGCTTTCCAGCCCCAAAATCAGTTGAAAACAAGTAAAAGTGGGGTCCTAGAACTCACACAAACGAGCACAACGTCAAGGGCTTCGATTTGGCTTGCTACACGACGAGTTTGGCCACCCGAATCACCCGAAACACTCTTTTTTTTCTCTTTTTCTTCTCCTTTCTCTCTTCTCCTCTCTATGTTGGCTGAAAATTTGTGTATGGGGGAGAGGGTAAGGGCTGCCCTCTCCCTTATATACTCCGCTCACCCGACTTTCTTTCGTTGGCGAGTTTGGTCCCTCGACTTTGAACTTTATTTCTTTTTCTTTCTTCGCCGGCTTCAAAATAATAAATATCCGGGTGTTACAAGTCCACCCCCCTTAAATAGGTTTCGTCCCCGAAACCTGTTATTCTTCGAACAAACGTGGATAATGTTGTCTCATTTCTTCCTCAGTCTCCCACGTTGACTCGGATCCCTTCCTGTGCTTCCACTGTACACGCACAAGAGGAACCACTTTATTCCTCAGCCTTTTCTCTTTCCGATCGATGATTGCCACTGGTTTCTCCACATAATTGAGCCGTTCGTCTACCTCGATATCCTCCAGTGGAACAATCATATCTTCATCAGCTAAGCACTTCCTTAGATGAGATACATGGAATGTCGGGTGAATTCCACTTAACTCATCCGGTAACTCCAGTCTATAGGCCACCTCTCCTACCTGAGCAATGATTCGGAAAGGGCCTATATACCCGGGGCTCAACTTGCCTCGCTTTCGGAAGCGAATGATACCCTTCCAAGGTGAGACCTTCAACATAACCCGGTCACCCACCTGGAACTCAATCGGCCTGCATCGTTTATCAGCATACGACTTCTATCTATCTTTGGCTGCCTTCATGGAGGCTTTAATCTTCTCAAGCTTCTCACTCGTAGCTACGATTACCTCGACGCTCCCCAATTCCTTTTGACCAATATCACCCCCAACAAACGGGTGTTCTGCATCTCCTACCGTATAGCATCTCGTATGGAGGCATACCAATGCTGGCATGATAGCTGTTGTTGTATGAGAATTCGGCTAACGGTAGGTGGTCATCCCAACTTCCACCAAAATCAATCACACATGCTCGAAACATGTATTCCAGTGTCTTAATGGTCCTTTCTGACTGACCATCAGTCTGGGGATGATAAGCCGTGCTAATATGTAACCTCGTCCCCATAGCGTCGTGGAATTTCTTCCAAAATTTAGATGTGAACCGGGTGTCGCGATCCGACACAATAGACACCGGTACACCGTGACGAGTTACAATTTCCTTGATGAACAGATCAGCCAACCTCTCAGATGAATATGTCTCCCGGATCGGTAGGAAGTGAGCACTCTTCGTCAAGCGATCAACTATCACCCATATGGGATCATACCCTTTCGGGGTACGCGGCAGCTTTGTAATGAAATCCATGGTGACGTGCTCCCACTTCCATTCCGGTATATCCAAAGGTTGTATCTTCCCATATGGCTTTTGGTGCTCGGCCTTCACCTGTAAGCAAGTAAGACACTTACTCACATACTCCACCACATCGCGCTTCATACCCGGCCACCAATAATCTTTCTTCATATCATGGTACATTTTCGTGGCACCAGGATGAATGGAGTACCGAGTCTTGTGAGCTTCATCCATTATCTTCACCCGTAGATCCCCAAAACGAGGAATCCACACACGACCGAATCGGGTTCTAACACTGTCACATCCCGAAAAGCGCACCGGAAGGGCACACGTGTGACGGAGATAACGGAAGTTGGATTATTCGAACGATTAACAAGCAAACATATCATGAATACCATCATTAAATATTAATATTAAAATATCATTACATCAAACAAGTAGAAGTCTTAAATTGAAAACTTAAGTTGTAATAACATAACATTGTTTTTAACATAAGCAAATGATTTTAATCGGCAGCGGAATTTGTCCCAAAGGTGGTATCCAAAATTAATAGGTTTGCCGTTAAAACCCTTTTCATTCCCATGCATGCCTAATCTCCTGTAAAACATGCCCAAAAGTGTATCAGCAAAAAGCTGGTGAGTTCACAGGTTTATACAAAAGGTTATCATAATTTTCTTTTTATGAAAGACATGATTATTCCGGAATCAACCCCTGGATCGTCAAGGACTAGCTAGGTCCACTGACTATGATCGCAACCAAGAGCCCCACAATCAAACCAAGACACAAAATCCCTCAAATCCTTTCAACATATATTCCCTCTGTACCGGACCGGTGGCAACCGATCCTGAGGGGCGGTTGTCAAACCCAATAGATCTACCAATATATCCTGTGGCCCTCCAAGGGTTAATGATTATGTAAGAGGGTAGCCATGCGCAAATAATAAAACAACTCAAGGCCATCATAAAGATCACGCAGTTATTCCATAATCATATCATAAACAAAAAGCGTTATAGCATGTTTTCCCCCAAAATAGTTAAATAAAACGTTATTTAAAAATAGGGGCTGTGAAAACTCACCTTCAAATGTGACAAGGAGATAATCTAGCAAAAATCAAGCCCGGAAAATAAACGACCAATTAACGCCCTAAACACAAAGGATCTATTAATTGTCGAGTAATAAGTCTAATACGTAAGTTGTTTACCCAACTCACTAGACTTATCTTGAAATCCATTTTTTAAAGACCCGTTGGTGACTTTCGGTTTAGTTTAATAATTTATATTATATGTGACAAATATTTATTAATTAAATCAACCATTTAATCCCTTAAACAACAATCACAATAAACACACAAAATAAACATGTGAAAGTATATAAAAATGTAACGCAAAATTTACTAAGTTATGTATTATATAAACAAACAAACAAACAAATAAACGAATATATGATTAAACAAACAAATAAATAAGTAATTATGATTTTATAATAATATTTTATTTAAGTTTATCCATATTCTTATTCTAGTAAAGAAAACTATCTCTTATATTATTACCTTATAAATATTACTTTATTCAATACAACTCAACTTTTATTATTCTTTTTAACAAATAATTATATTTTCAGTAGTATAATATATATGAAACTATTTTAGACAAGTTTTATTATAAGAATATGATGTATTATGTTTTGCCCAAATTTCACCCATATACGGTGATTTTTAACTCGAAACCGCACGGTTTTATACACATAAACCGTACTTCAACCCATATATTTCTTATGACCATTTTATATGTTTAAATATAACTCTTTTATATCAAAAACCTTCTGAAAATATTTTTTTTTAAAATCAGTTACAAAACAGTCCATTAATTTTACCCGAATTTGTCGGTTTTCGGCTTTTTCGCGCGTATAAAGTCATCACCAAATATCTTGCTTGTTATGGATTTGTTATATACTTAAAAACATAAGTTTTTAACTTTAATCACTTTAATATTTTCTGTCCAAAACCGAACTTGTGAGAAATTATTTGTTTTAGACCCGAAAACACCGTTTTTAACGCGTTTTTAGACGTAAAACGTTTGCGAGATTAAACCCAATCATACAAACTTTTATTTTCAGTAAAGTTACTAACTTTTAACTATATTTTATATGTTTTATAGTTATGATTCCAGATCTTACAAAGATTCTTTTCTTGTTTGCTTTTAACTTTTATGACATAGCTACTAGTGGTCTTGTTCCATCTTTACTCACGTAGCTTTAATTTTAACTTATTTTTATCATTTCTTAAAATAAAATGTAGATAAAAACATCAAAATCTCCAGATCATTATCATCACATGCATGAATCATTTCAATCATCTCTAAACTTAAAAGTGAAGAACAAATCAAGAACAAAAAGTGTAAATCATATATACATACATATAAACGATTTCATAGATACACACATAGTCCAAATCATTGATTTTGATCTTATGTTCTTAGTTTTCATTTCAACAAAACATACTTAAAAACCAAAAGATTTCAGATCATGATCACCATTATTCATGGATCATCTCAATCCTTTATGAAATCAAAGAGCAAGATGGGTTCATGAACATCATCCATGACTATATGCATGTATAAACCGTTTTCATTATTTTTGATAATCTCCTTTGGAGATAGGTTTCTTATGATGTTCATAACCACAAATCAAAGTTTGATCATCTTTCATGCAAGAGAAATCATCAAAATAAACAAAGATTTTCAACATCAAACGCACACACACATTTTACACACTCACGGTTCACACACACATATACATTCTTTTTTTTAAACCCTTTTTCCATGTTTAAAAACCATTGTTGGTACCTTGGATTTCAAGAAAATCTAGTTGTTAGTAAACAAAGCTTGCAACAATCATGCAGAAAGTCATGTTGCATGAGATTTTTAAAGAATCAAAGCTTACCCAAATGATGAACAACTTCAAGATTTAAGATGATTTCTTCTCCTTGGAGTTGGATTTATGCAATCTCTTGCATCAACTCACTAAGGGATCCTTGAAATCAGTTGTTCAAGGCTAGAATAAGCTTGAAAACAAGAAAAGATGAAGATGGTGATGGTGTGTGGTCGTAGGTTTAGAGAGAAGAAGGAGAGAAAAGAGTGTTTTAGTAAGAGAAAATGATGTTGAGTGTGTGTAAAAGATGGAGTGTTGGGTGGGTTTTATATGGATGTCCAAATGTGATTAGATTAGTCTAATCATGTAATTAAGTCTTAAAAATGGCTGGTGGATCTCTATGTGAGATGCCACCGGGTGTAAGGCGGGTGTCGGTCTCGTTAATTTTTTTTTGTAAAAATCTTAAACGTTCGGGTTTTTACACGAAAAATTTCTATAAGATAAAAGTATTAATTTGAGACTTTCCAAGGGTTCACAACATTAAATAATAGTGAACAAAAGTCAAAAATAGTAATACACACGGTTTAACACAACAAGCATCCGACTGAACGTTGCATCAAGGCAACTTTTAAAAAGTCTTAATTTTATGCGATCAAGGTAAATAATATTAATAATTATTTTTCATGAATAATAACATTTTCACTTAAGATTCATTATATTATAGAAAATCAAAATATAATGACCAAATTTAATTAACCGAATTATCACCAACGTTCGTTAAACGTTTTATCGTTACGCGACCCGGTAATTCTCAAAATTACCAATTATAAACTTTACTCACAAATGGGCTTTGCTAGACCTTAAATGACCATAATTATCATAAATTTAAGTCTTATGATGCCTTTAATTATTTTATCTCATTTTGTTAACGTACGGATATTGACCTGAAAATACGGGATGTCACAGTCTCCCCTCGTTTAGGAAATTTCGTCTCGAAATTTAAGCTTTAGTTCCAGATTCTGATCTAGATGGAAATAGATGAGGGTACTTGTGCTTCATTTGATCCTGTCATTTCCAAGTGAACTTGGGACCACGTCTAGAGTTCCATCTTACCCATACCAACTTAACCAGACTCTTTCTAAGTTTCTGAATCCTATCGTCCATAATCTCAACTGGTTGGTGAAATTTAGTTTGTCATCGATACAAACTTTTTTTAGGTCGTATAACTAGAGCTTTATCAGCAAGACACTTCTTCAGATTGGATACATGGAACACATCGTGTATTCCACTAAGCTCACGAGGTAACTTAAGTCGATATGCAATAGGACAAATCACACTACGATCTCAAAAGGTCTGATATAACGGGGCTAAGCTTTCCTTGCTTTCCAAAATGAACAATTTCTTTCCACGACAAGATCTACACATAAGTTCTGTCTCCAACCTGGAATTCCAATGGTTTCCTTCGATTATTCGCATAACTCTTTTGCCGACTCGCGGTGGCTTCTAACCTCTTTCTGATTTGAACGGTCTTGTTTGTAGTTTCTTGGACAATCTCAGGTCCAGTCAATTGTTTCTCTCCAACTTTCGCCTAGCAAAACTGCGAGTGACACTTTCTTCCATCTAAGCTTCAGACGAAGTAGCTTTGATACTACTGTGATAACTGTTATTGTAGGAAAACTCGACTAACGGCATATGAGTATCCCAATTTCCTCCAAAGTCAATCACACAAGCTCGCAACAGATCTTCCAACGTTTGAATAGTTCTTTCACTTTGGCCGTCTGTTTGTAGATGGTAGGCAGTACTCATGTCCAAACGAGTACCCAAAGCTTGATGTAAGGATTGCCAAAACCTCGAAGTAAATTGAATGTCTCTGTCAGAGATTATCGAGATCGGTACTCCATAACGAGATACCACCTCTTTGAGGTAGATTTTGGTTAGCTTTTCCATCCGATCCGTTTCCTTAATGGGTAGGAAGTGAGCAGACTTAGTCAATCTATCGATTATTACCAAAATAGTGTCATGACCACTAGACGTTCGGGGTAACTTTGTGACAAAGTCCATTGCTATCCATTCCCATTTCCATTGAGGAATCTCTGGTTGTTGAAGAAGTCCTGACGGCTTCCGGTATTCAGTCTTCATCTTGCACATGTCGAGCATTTACCAACATAGGCTGCTATATCACTCTTCATATTGGGCCATCAATAATGTTCCATCACATCTTTGTACATCTTATCCGACCCAGGGTGAATTGAATATTTAGATCTATGGGCTTCATCTAAAATTAATTCCCGTAGGTTTTCAAAACGTGAAACTCAGATTCGGTCCATGAAGTACATTACATTATTGGTTTTAGGCACTAACTCCTTAACCATGCCTTTCAATCCTTCATTCTTAAAATTTTCATCTCTTAGAGCTTCGACTTGAGCATCACATATTTGAGTATCAAGACCTGAATGAATAGTCAGCTCCAAAGCGCGGACACGCTTAGGCTTATAATTCTTCTTTCTACTCAATGCATCGGCCACAATGTTGGCCTTGCCCGGATGATAGCGGATCTCACAATCGTAATCATTTAGCAACTCTACCCATCGACGTTGCCTCATGTTAAGCTCTTTCTGATTGAAGATATGCTGAAGACTCTTATGATCCGTGTAAATAACACACTTCATACCATATAGGTAATGCCTCCAAACCTTGAGTGCAAAAACAACCGCTCCCAACTCTAAATCATGAGTGGTGTAGTTCTTCTCATGCACCTTTAATTGTCTAGATGCATAGGTTATGACCTTATCTTTTTGCATCAACACACAACCAAGATCTAAACGGGACACATCACAATACACAACAAACCCTTCCGTTCCTTCAGGAAGAGATAGAATAAGAGCACTACATAACTTCTACTTTAGTAACTGAAATGTTACCTCTTGCTTATCCGTCCAGTCATACTTTCTATCATTTTGAGTCAACAGCGTTAACGGTTGTGCTAACTTCGAGAAATTTTCAATGAATCTCCGATAATAACCAGCCAATCCAAGAAACTAACGCACCTCGGTCGGGGACTTGGGTTGCCTCAATCTTAGCCGGATCTACATGTATGCCTTTCTCATTAACAACATGTCCAAGAAATTGAACTTCTCGAATCTAGAATTCGCATTTCGAGAACTTTACATACATTTTCTCTTTCCTTAACGTCTCCAAGATGATCTTCAGATGTTGTTCATGATCTTTCTTGCTTCTTGAATAGACTAGTATATCATCGATAAATACTATTACAAACTTATTTAAGTAAGGTTTGCATACTCTATTCATAAGATCCATGAACACAGCAGGCGCATTTGTCAGGCCAAATGGCATAACCAAAAACTCGTAATGGTCGTAACGTGTCCTGAATGTTATTTTTGGAACATCTTCCTCAGCTATCAATAGCTGGTGATAACCTGATCGCAGATCAATCTTCGAGTAGAAACTAGATCCTTGAAGCTGATCAAACAGATTGTCGATTCTTGGTAATGGGTATCGATTCTTGATAGTGAGTTTGTTCAACTCTTGGTAATCGATGCACATTTTGAATGACCCATCTTTCTTTTTGACAAACAAGACTGGTGCTCCCCATGGCGAGAAGCTTGGTCTTATAAATCCCTTATCCAACAATTCTTCTAATTGCTTGGACAATTCTTGCATCTCTGAAGGCGCTAATTGATATGGTGATCGGGCAACAGGAGCAGCTCTAGGTACCAAATCAATTTGGAATTCAACCTGTCTAGATAGAGGTAATCCTGGCAAATCGTCAGGAAAGACATCCGGATAGTCTTGCACTATCGGTATGTCCTCAAGCTTTCGCTCCTCATTCTTAGTATCCACTGCCTTGGCAAGAAACGCTGGATACCCTTCATGTAAATACTTTCAAGCCTTCATTACATTTACAATCTTCAAAGTAGGTCTCCCTTTATCACCTTGGATAGTCAAAGTTCTACCGTTTGGAATAGGGAATAGGTAGACGAATAATCTTCTCGTAGCATACCACTTCAGCATGATGTTTTGATAACCAATCCATGCCTATGACAATATCAAAACTACCAAGCACAACAGGTAGGAGGTCGATGCGAAAGGAATGACCCTCTAACTGCATAGTGCACCCTTTAACTACATCACGCGCCTCAATTATCTTTCCGTTGGCTAGCTAGACGATATATTTATTATCTAATTTACTATCAAAGTTCTTTGACACAAAACTCATATTGGCTCCAGTATCAAATAATATACATGCGAAAAGGTTGTTGACAAGGAACGTACCAGTAACGACGGACGGTTCCTGCCTTGCCTCCTTGGCATTCATCTCAAACGCCCTGCCCCTTGCACTTGATCCTTTTAGCTTGGGGCAATCCCTCTTGTAGTGACCTTCAACTCCACATTCAAAACACCTTCGCCCATTTTTCTTGGGTTTCTCAGTCAACCTTACTCGACAATTCTGAGCTTGATGCCCATACTTGTTACACCTTGAACACACATTCACATTGCAGTTACCATCATGATGAAGATTACACTTGCTACACCTTGGCTGTACACCAGCTTGTCTCCTTGCCTCCGACAAATTCGCAGCATACATCTTTCCCGATCCAACCCTTTGATTCTTTTGATTGCCATATCGGTTCTTGAAATTTCCAGTCCATTTCCTCTTATTCTCCACGATTCTCTTATCCGTCTCCACAACCTTCCTTTCATTATCCATGGGCTTTTTACTAGTATCCCCTTTCTTAACCAGCACACCTCTCCGAATAGCATCATTAGTCAATGAGTTAGCTAGTGCCGCTGCGCTCTGCATTGTGGTAGGGTTTGATGCTGTAACCATGCCTCTGATCTGGGGTGCCAATCCCCAAATATATCTCTCAATCCTGACGTAGTCTGGAGTCACCATTCGGGGTACAATTCTTGCCAGATCATTAAACCTGGAAGTGTAGGCACTCGACCTGGGGGATGATGATAATTGCACCTGTCACATTTGGGGTGCGGCCCCACATACTCTCTCCTGGCCTGAGACACGGCCACAAAATTCCTGGTCGGCTTGGACCTCTTCTCAAATTTTCCGGCACTCGACCGGCTCGACTCCCCAACATCCTTTCTCTTCTCGGCTCCTCTGCCCAAAACCCCAGTTCTAACCATCTCATCAGTCAAAGCGCCAGCTTTCAGAATTGCGCTCTGAATAGTAGGAGGAGCGGCTGCTGTAACCATCGCTCTAATTTGAGGCGCGAGTCCCCAAATGTACCTTTCAATCCTCTTTGATTCCGGCATGACTAGATGCGGAACCAATCTTGCAAGCTCATGAAAACGATTACTATAAGCTGCATGCCCTGCCCCCACCATGGCATGATTCCAGAACTCATGCTCTAACTTCTGCATCTCGTTGAGAGGGCAGTATTCCTCGGTGATCAAGGCTTTGAACTCGTCCCACGACATCTGCATCGCAGATTCTCTTCCTCGAGCTTGAACCTGGGTGTTCCACCAGGTTAGGGCCTTACCCTGTAGTGAACAAGTGGCATACTTGATCCTTTGACTGTCGAGGCACTCACTAATATCGATCACTGCCTCCATCTTCTCTAGCCACCTGGTTAGGGCTATCGCCCCACCTTTCCCATCGAATTCCCTCGGCTTACAAGCCACAAACTCCTTGTATGAACATCCCCGACTAGCATTAACCACTCCAGTCTCAATACCGGCAGTACCACCATTCCCGGTTTCCTGGTTGCTCTCGTTTCCGGTCGGATTTCCGTTTCCCGTCTCAGTTTCGATCCCTCCTTGGGCTCCATCATCGTTGCCACCATCCCTGTGAGGGTGGTGTTGTTGGAGTGCGTCGCTCACTTGGGCCACAATAGTAGGAATCAGCGCGGCCAATTGCTGAGCGATCAGGACTGCCATGTCGGCGTTCCCTGTTCCTTGACTGTTACTGGCAGGAGCATCGTTTGCTCTTGGTGCTCTGCCTCTGCCTCTGCCCCTTGGGGCTTCACTCCCGCCACTATTGCTACGGGTAACTCTTCGAGGCGGCATGTTCTAATCATAAAAGAGGTAACATATAAGCTTTAGTCACCATAAGATACACAAGTATTCCACTTATCAAGTTCTAATGTTCATGTTCCGGTCGGTCAAGATCACCATGCAGCCCATTTCAAGCATATTCTCGGTATACCGGTGATGTTTATATATAGGGTTCCCCGCAGCGTTCCCACCACACCCACGATGTACCGAGAATGATGCCCGATCCGGTTACATGACATCCGACTTTCCTTTACATCATATCCATAATAATCCATCAAGTCCATGTATTTCATGTCAATATCATGCTTATTGTCATCATACATCACATGCAATTCGTGCAGTTCACACATCATAAATTGATAATGTTTCAATGATAATCCATCACAACAGTTGTAAGTCCATGTATACAATCACGTTTAGTCTAGCGGAGGTTGTCTATTTCCTTCCTCTTTCGAGGTTTCAGACATATTCCTCCTCAGGGTTAATCTCAATGTCCAAGGTCAAGCGCAATAGCATGATCTGTGAAGATCTCTTCGGGTTTAATACCCGGATCTGATAAACTAACTCGGCGCGCAGAGGGAACGGAAGATTCAATAGAAGCATCCCCATAAAAGAGTGAGCACAAGGGCTCTCTCATAGGGTGGAAAGATCACATAACAAATAGATGAACAAACCAAACAGCGAGGAACACAGACACGAGATATAATATGCATACAGAGTCCTAGCATGCAAATCTACATGAAGGTTCCTAGGTTATAGTCTAGGTCAAGCGTATTGCCTAATTCTCTATAACCAATGGCTCTGATACCAATCTGTCACACCCCCGCTAAAAGCGGAAACACGGGGATGTAACGAGACCGGGATCGTCATAACACATGGTAAGCGATAGAGATGCAATATAAATAAATGATGACATGCGTGTCATGACGACACCCGACAACAAGGGGACTTGTGTCGTGTTTAGTCAATGTTCACGACAACATAGCCATAAGCATAGCATGAAAATGATACACATAATCACATAAAGATGAAATTGTAAATGTTAATTCCCACAACCCGGGAACAAGTTTCAAAATATGATAATTGTTTACAAGCGTTAATATTGTTCAAAAGATTGTTTATCGTAACATGTTAAGTCCCAAAAATGCATCCTAGGGTCTCCACTAAGGCAGCACACCTAGATTCCTGGACTTGCATGATCACCTGAAAAGATATGCTTAAAACGGTCAACATAATTGTTGGTGAGCTCGCAGGTTTATGTAATAAAAATGTAAGTGATGCTGTATAGGTAAGCGTGTTGGAACACCGTGAATACAGTTATATACACAAGTAAATATCACATGACATGAGCTTTGCAACCAAACCTAGCGACGTACACAAAGAAATTGTCGGCATATATTCACCCAAGGGCCCGTTCCTGGCCACTGATGGTACCAACTAGTATACCATCAAACGAGGGTGGGGGTGTCAACCCAGTAGTACTACCAATACCTAACAGTCGGTTCCCACACTGGAATTAAATAGTTGCAAAGATAGAACCACACAGCAGACCCAAGCATCTTTCAAATAGTACTTGCAACACAGTATCACGTTGATTCCTTGTATGTAAAATGTGAGTAAGTTGTACAGCATTGAAAATGAGTAAGCATACTTTTCCCCCATGTTGTAAATGATTGAAATATTGTATAAGCGTAAAAAGGGGCCACGAAACTCACTTGTTAGGTGGTAAGTATGTATGAGCAATGTATCCCAAATGTTGAATGCAAATAGACAGTCAAACACCTATTGACAGTTATTGTATAGCATTAATGATATGATATGATAAGCGCGTAATAATGATGGGTCGGTTCGGGTCGTATCGGTTGGGTCGCGTATAACACACACAGACTGACACACGTACTAAATCTTATGTAGATCCAAGTACAAGACATTGTCGCCATTAATGATGATGTTTAAGTAAGAGTCTCGTTGTTATTGAAGAAGCATTGAATAAGTGTCAATAGTTTTAAGTCAGTTGATCGTTGTAAAACGTTAGTTCAATTGTTCAAAATAGTTCGTGTGCCCTTTCTCGCGTTGACTTTAATCTTTGTGGCCGAACAATGGCATTATTGTGTTAATGTTACCTCAACATCACACGACTTACTCACACCACGCACAAGGGATCAAACACAACAACTTCAGTCGCATAACAAGGTCAGACGCACGACTCAACCTCCATTCATGCGAATCAACCCTCAATCGTGCGAATCAGCTTCATTCGTACGGTTGAGCCTTCATTCGTATGACTGGCATTCAGTCGTACCACACAACACCCAATCGCACGACTCAACCTCCATACGCACGAATCAACCTTCAATCGTGCGAATTAGCTACTTTCGTACGATTGAACCTTCATTCGTACGGTTGGACTTCAGTCGTGCGAATCACGCACATTCGCACACATTCAGTCGGTCACCTGACTCAATCGCACACAATCACTCAATCGCATGACTCAATCGCATACACTTGTTCGCACGCATGACTCAATCGCATACAGACACTCAGTCGCACAACTCAGTCGCACGACAAGCCTAGTCGCACAACTCAGTCGCGCGATTGACTCAGACGCATGATCCAGTCGCACGACCCACTCAGTCGCACGACTCAATCGCATGGATGACCCAGTCGCCCGATCTGCAGAATCGCGACTGTGGTCGGGATGAGCAGCCCCCGAGCTGCTCTAAACACGGGTTTTACACCACGAAGACCTCCAGAAACACTCAACAAACATACACAAACATGAGACACAAGCAAAGAGACCTCACACGCACCCATACGACCTTGTGTGTTCGGGTTGAACCCGAACACTCGAAACCCTAGTTTTGGACAGCCGTGAAAAGGCTAGAAAACGGACAACCAAAGACAACTACCTGCTAGAAAGGGGTAGTCTAAGCTGTAGACGATGTCAAGACGAAGAAAACGAGACCTCTAGGGTTGGATTTGGTGCAAGAATGGTGATTTTGTGTGTGTAGAGGGTGAAGATGAAGAAGATGGTGATAATGAGGATTAGGGCTGGTAAGAGGGTATTTATACACAGCCCAAGTTTGCAAAATTACAAGTTTAGTCCCTGCACTTAACCCCCGAGTTTTCCCAAGTTTGGTTCGGTTGAAAAACGACTTTATTAGATGTTTTATTTTAATTGTAAAAGTACATTTAATGTTGTTATGACTTAAGAAATGGTTATATTAAAAATATTTAATATATATATAAAATGATATATTTGACGTTTTCAAAAATGAAAGTTTTAAAAGTCTTTTTAAGGTTAACACATGGTTATAACGAATACACACACACAGCGATAATATTGCACACATGATATCCACATATAGAATCAAATAGAGATGAGGAATGACCGATCAAAGAATAGATAACGGACAAACACGTTAATTGACGGACCTTAAGGTGACGGATGTCACAACAGTTGCTGATTGCCATCACAGATTCCATCTATCCATCTAATAATATGAAGAGGACCTTCAGCTCCTGAAAAGATTCGTGGATTACAAGCTTGGAATGTCTTGTAAGTACATCCCTGAGCTTGACTCCCAGAGGGATTTCCAGTAGAAGTGCCTCCACTAGAACCACCCATGGTGCCACGTCTTCTACCACGCTTAACATTTGCGTAATGTTGTTCGAGTGCAAAGTTGACATGTTGGGATATCAATTGTGCTAACTCTTCAGCAGTGGTAGGTAAACCAGTACCTCTAGCACCAGTGGTATTTCGTGTGTTAGGTGCCATGAATTAACTTCTGTTATGTATGAAACAAAAGAGATTAAACGACATACATGAAATACTATCAAATTGTGTATAATAATAGGCATACAATCACAACATTTCGATAATCACGTCATTCATTAAAATCTAACACCATTTTGATAATTTTAATAAGAGAGATATTTAGTTCAAAATACATGTGATCCTCGTAGTCAGTATTGGAGTCATGGATCGGAATGAACGGGGTTCGAGAAGGCATTTGTGACACAAGAATATCCGTACTAAGTTTTCTAACTAAAGGCATCTATACTTAATTCCTTTTAATGAACAATAAACATAAACATCATTAATTTAATGCATGCATGACAAGTAACACTTGGGAATGAAAAATGTTTTAACTTAAAAACATTTTTGGTTATAGTCTAGATTTTCGAAAAACATTTTCTAGTTCGCTATAACCGTTGGCTCTGATACCAACTTCTGTCACACCCCGAAAAGCGCACCGGAAGGGCACGCGTGTGACGGAGATAACAAAAGTTGGATTATTCCAACAATTAACAAGCAAACATATCATGAATACCATCATTAAATATTAATATTAAAATATCATTACATCAAACAAGTAGAAGTCTTAAATTGAAAACTTAAGTTGTAATAACATAACATTGTTTTTAACATAAGCAAATGATTTTAATCGGCAGCGGAATTTGTCCCAAAGGTGGTATCCAAAATTAATAGGTTTGCCGTTAAAACCCTTTTCATTCCCATGCATGCCTAATCTCCTGAAAAACATGCCCAAAAGTTTATCAGCAAAAAGCTGGTGAGTTCACAGGTTTATACAAAAGGTTATCATAATTTTCTTTTTATGAAAGACATGATTATTCCGGAATCAACCCCTGGATCGTCAAGGACTAGCTAGGTCCACTGACTATGATCGCAACCAAGAGCCCCATAATCAAACCAATACACAAAATCCCTCAAATCCTTTCAACATATATTCCCTCTATACCGGACCGGTGGCAACCGATCCTGAGGGGCGGTTGTCAAACCCAATAGATCCACCAATATATCCTGTGGCCCTCCAAGGGTTAATGATTATGTAAGAGGGTAGCCATGCGCAAATAATAAAACAACTCAAGGCCATCATAAAGATCACGCAGTTATTCCATAATCATATCATAAACAAAAAGCGTTATAGCATGTTTTTCCCCCAAAATAGTTAAATAAAACGTTATTTAAAAATAGGGGCTGTGAAAACTCACCTTCAAATGTGACAAGGAGATAATCTAGCAAAAATCAAGCCCGGAAAATAAACGACCAATTAACGCCCTAAACACAAAGGATCTATTAATTGTCGAGTAATAAGTCTAATACGTAAGTTGTTTACCCAACTCACTACACTTATCTTGAAATCCATTTTTTAAAGACCCGTTAGTGACTTTCGGTTTAGTTTAATAATTTATATTATAAGTGACAAATATTTATTAATTAAATCAACCCTTAAACAACAATCACAATACACACACAAAATAAACATGTGAAAGTATATAAAAATGTAATGTAAAATTTACTAAGTTATGTATTATACAAACAAACAAACAAACAAATAAACGAATATATGATTAAACAAACAAATAATAAGTAATTATGATTTCATAATAATATTTTATTTAAGTTTTAGTAATTAGATATATCCATATTCTTATTCTAGTAAAGAAAACTATCTCTTATATTATTACCTTATAAATATTACTTTATTCAATACAACTCAACTTTTATTATTCTTTTTAACAAATAATTATATTTTCAGTAGTATATTATATATATGAAACTATTTTAGACAAGTTTTATTATAAATATATGATGTATTATGTTTTGCCCAAATTTCACCCATATACGGTGATTTTTAACCCGAAACCGCACGGTTTTATACACATAAACCGTACTTCAACCCATATATTTCTTATGACCATTTTATATGTTTAAATATAACTCTTTTATATCAAAAACCTTCTGAAAATATTTTGTTAAAAATCAGTTACAAAACAGTCCATTAATTTTACCCGAAATTGTCGGTTTTCGGCTTTTTCGCGCGTATAAAGTCATCACCAAATATCTTGCTTGTTATGGGTTTGTTATATACTTAAAAACATAAGTTTTTAACTTTAATCACTTTAATATTTTCTGTTCAAAACCGGACTTGTGAGAAATTATTTGTTTTAGACCCGAAAACACCGTTTTTAACGCGTTTTTAGACGTAAAACGTTTACGAGATTAAACCCAATCATACAAACTTTTATTTTCAGTAAAGTTACTAACTTTTAACTATATTTTATATGTTTTATAGTTATGATTCCAGATCTTACAAAGATTCTTTTCTTGTTTGCTTTTAACTTTTATGACATAGCTACTAGTGGTCTTGTCCCATCTTTACTCAAGTAGCTTTAATTTTAACTTATTTTTATCATTTCTTAAAATAAAATGTAGATAAAAACATCAAAATCTCCAGATCATTATCATCACATGCATGAATCATTTCAATCATCTCTAAACTTACAAGTGAAGAACAAATCAAGAACAAAAAGTGTAAATCATATATACATACATATAAACGATTTCATAGATACACACATAGTCCAAATCATTGATTTTATCTTATGTTCTTAGTTTTCATTTCAACAAAACATACTTAAAAACCAAAAGATTTCAGATCATGATCACCATTATTCATGGATCATCTCAATCCTTTATGAAATCAAAGAGCAAGATGGGTTCATGAACATCATCCATGACTATATGCATGTATAACCCGTTTTCATTATTTTTGATAATCTCCTTTGGAGATAGGTTTCTTATGATGTTCATAACCACAAATCAAAGTTTGATCATCTTGCATGCAAGAGAAATCATCAAAATAAACAAAGATTTTCAACATCAAACGCACACACACATTTACACACTCACGGTTCACACACACATATACATTCTTTTTTTTAAACCCTTTTTCCATGTTTAAAAACCATTGTTGGTACCTTGGATTTCAAGAAAATCTAGTTGTTAGTAAACAAAGCTTGCAACAATCATCCAAAAAGTCATGTTGTATGAGATTTTTAAAGAATCAAAGCTTACCCAAATGATGAACAACTTCAAGATTTAAGATGATTTCTTCTCCTTGGAGTTGGATTTATGCAATCTCTTGCATCAACTCACTAAGGGATCCTTGAAATCAGTTGTTCAAGGCTAGAATAAGCTTGAAAACAAGAAAAGATGAAGATGGTGATGGTGTGTGGTCGTAGGTTTAGAGAGAAGAAGGAGAGAAGAGAGTGTTTTAGTGAGAGAAAGTGATGTTGAGTGTGTGTAAAAGATGGAGTGTTGGGTGGGTTTTATATGGATGTCCAAATGTGATTAGATTAGTCTAATCATGTAATTAAGTCTTAAAAATGGCTGGTGGATCTCTATGTGAGATGCCACCGGGTGTAAGGCGGGTGTCGGTCTCGTTAATTTTTTTTTGTAAAAATCTTAAACGTTCGGGTTTTTACACGAAAATTTTCTATAAGATAAAAGTATTGATTTGAGACTTTTAAAGGGTTCACAAAATTAAATAATAGTGAACAAAAGTCAAAAATAGTAATACACACGGTTTAACACAACAAGCATCCGACTGAACGTTGCATCAAGGCAACTTTTAAAAAGTCTTAATTTTATGCGATCAAGGTAAATAATATTAATAATTATTTTTCATGAATAATAAAATTTTCACTTAAGATTCATTATATTATAGAAAATCAAAATATAATGACCAAATTTAATTAACCGAATTATCACCAACGTTCGTTAAACGTTTTATCGTTACGCGACCCGGTAATTCTCAAAATTACCGATTATAAACTTTACTCACAAATGGGCTTTCGAGACCTTAAATGACCATAATTATCATAAAATTAAGTCTTATGATGCCTTTAATTATTTTATCTCATTTTGTTAACGTACGGATATTGACCTGAAAATACGAGATGTCACAAACACCGAGTGTGTTTTCACCCAATTCCCCAACCAGACCTCTCATTCTTTCAGAGTTAAGATGATCTTCTTTCAATGCCTTATCTTGAAACTCTTTGACTTGCTTCATTACATCAGAGGTCATGATCAGTTGGTATGCTTTCACCCGAATCGGCTCGGGTCTCTCTTTCCGGCTAAGGGCATCAGCCACCACGTTGGCCTTGCCCGGACGGTAGTGGATTTCACAATCATAATCCTTTATGAGCTCCAACCATCGTCTCTGCCTCATGTTCAGATCCTTCTGCTCAATAAAGTATTTCAGACTCTTGTGGTCGGTGAAAATGGTGCACTTCGTCCCGTACAGATAGTGCCTCCAAATCTTTAGCGCAAAGACCACGGCTGCCAGCTCCAAGTCATGAGTAGGATAATTGACCTCATGAACCTTCAACTGTCGGGATGCATAGGCTATAACCTTTCCTCTCTGCATTAACACACATCCCAACCCCGAGTAAAAAGCATCAGAATAAACCACCAGATCTTCACTTCCATCGGGTAACGAAAGAACAGAAGCTTGAGTCAATCTCGCCTTCAATTCTTCAAACACCTTCTCTTGAGCTTGACCCCATACGAACTTCACATCTTTTCGGGTCAACTTAGTCAGTGGAGAAGCAATCTTAGAGAAGTCTTGGATAAATCTTCTATAGTAGCCCGCCAAACCCAAGAAACTACGGATCTCAGATGGCGTCTTTGGTGACTTCTATTGCATAACCGCCTCCACTTTTGCCGGGTCCACCATTATCCCGTCGGGATTCACCACGTGACCCAAGAACTGAACCTCGCGCAACCAAAACGCGCACTTGGAGAATTTAGCATACAACTTCTCCTTTCTCAACGTCTCTAGAACCTCCCGAATGTGACCGGCGTGCTCTGCTTCGCTCCTCGAGTAAATCAGGATATCATCAATAAACACGATCACTGATTTATCCAACATCGGCCGACACACTCGATTCATCAGATCCATAAAAGCAGCTGGCGCATTGGTCAAACCAAAAGACATGACGAGGAACTCGTAGTGACCATAGCGCGTACGGAAAGATGTTTTAGGAATATCTTGCTCCTTCACCTTCAACTGATGATAACCAGATCGAAGATCTATTCTCAAAAACCAACTGGCACCCTGAAGCTGATCGAACAAATCATCTATCCTCGGTAAGAGGTATCGGTTCTTCACTGTCAACTTGTTCATCTCGCGGTAGTCGATGCACATTCTCATACTGCCGTCCTTCTTCTTTACAAACAGGACCGGAGCACCCCAAGGAGAGATACTCGGTCTAATGAACCCCTTATCAAGCAACTCTTGCAACTGTTCCATCAATTCTTTCATCTCGGTCGGAGCCAACCGATACGGTGCTTTGGCGACAGGTTGGGCACCCGGTATCAGATCAATCTGAAACTTGATCTCTCTGTCAGGTGGCATTCCTGATTAGTCTTCTGGGAACACATCTGGAAAGTCACACACAACCGGTACCTCGGCTAGTTGTAGTGTTGGCGTATCCACATATTTTACATAGGCCAAGTAGGCACTACATCCACGCCTCATACACTTTCTCGCCACCGCCATCGAGATCACCTTCGGAATCGTAGTAACCCGATCACCATAAACCGTTACTGAACTACCGTCAGGTGCCGACAACCGAATCATCTTCTTGCGACAAACAATGTCCGCCTCGAAGTCCGCTAGCCAATCCATCCCAAGAACCAAATCAAAACCACCTAAGGTCATCACGAACGGTCTAACAGGAAACTTATGACCCTCGAGTTCCACATCACAGTTCTCTATCATCTCAGAAATCCTGGTAGACTTACCTATGGCAGTTTCTACATCAAAGGGCGCATCAACACGTCTACTAATAACAGGCAGCTTAGCACAGAAAGCAGCAGAAATAAAACTTTTACTGGCACCCGAATCAAATAACACAGAAGCTAAAGTTTGGTTCACCAGAAACGTACCGGACACGACATCAGGGTCCGTTCTAGCTTCCTCCTGTGTCATGGTGAATGCCCTGGCGCTCGCCCTCGGTCCTTCACCTCCTGTCTTCTTCGCCCCAGAGCTCTCAGCCCTCGGCCTCTTACAATCTTTGATCACGTGACCCTCTTCACCACAATTAAAGCACCGGACCGTACGACAGTCCTTTGCCATGTGCCCCGCCTTTCCACACTTGAATCACAAGTTTGACCCCAACCTGCACTCCCCACTATGCTCCCGTCCACACTTACCACACCTTCTCGACCCCGCACTTGACGTGACCACACGACGGTCGTCCACCCGTGCCTTCTTATTGCCCGTCGAGGCATCACCCCGACCAAACCTCTTCCTCTGCTAGTTTCGATCACCACCGCTCTTCCTGCCACCCTCAGTAACCACCATCGTTCATTCATCATACAGTCTCCCCGCCAAATCCACCGCCGACCTAAACGTGCTCGGCAGGGCAGCGATCATGTGCCTGCGAATATCCACCGGCAAACCCTGTATATACTTCTTGATCTTTCGGACAGAGGTGTCACCTGATCCACGCACCAGACGTGCCATTCTCGTTGAATTTCGTGGTGACTGGGTGTGTCATGGTTCCGCCTCCAGTTGCAAGAACTCCCTCTCAACCTTGTCCATCCCGATGAGGACAAAACTCCTCGATCACCAATCTTTTCAGCTCAGGACCATCTCATCCCTCCATGGCCTGCTACCCTCGGCTTGGACATATTGTCCCACCAATATAGAGCCGAATCCACAAAAGAGTGGGTAGCGAACTTCACGTTTTGGTCTTCACGGCATTCGCTGATATCCAGAACGGCCTCCATTTCCCTCACCCACCGGTGAGCAGCAGCAGAGTGCCGTTTCCATCAAAAGTTGGGGGCTTGCACCTCATAAACGCCCCATAGTTACAGCCCCGTACCACCCCTTGCACGGGCTCATCTTCTTCCTCCTCCTCATTATCGGAGAAAATCGTTTCAGGCTCCGGTTGCTCCCCCGAGGCCCTATTCTCTCCTTCCTTTCTCCCTCTTTCACAGCCTTGATGACTTCGGTCACCACAGACGGTAAGATTGTCTGCATGACCTGATGCACTTCCTCAACAACAGCCTCCTTTACTGAGGCCCTCAAGTTTGCACTCTCATCCCCAGCCTCCGGATGAGGGGTCTCAGGTTCTGCGGGAACCTCCTTCTCAACTCTAGGCCTTCCTCTTTTAGGTCGCGGTTCTGCATCAGGACCACCACGGCCTCCACCCCTAGAAGCTCTAGAAGATCTACCACCCGCCATTCTGAAAGATTCAAACACCAACACGGTCATTCAACGAAACAACTCAGTTTATGTCAAGTATAGTAAGTCCCTAATTACAGTGGCCAGTTGTGATTAGCCACTTACTTTACTCTTCATACCCCAAGTATTACCTGTCCTGACTACATCAGTATTCAAATCTACATACAACACATAACCACATACCATGCGCACATAAACCGGTTAACTTTAAGAAATACCTGATGGCACGCAGCTACTCAGTTTGGTATCCCATTCCCCTTTCGTCCCATTCTCAGTTTAAGTTAAGGTTTATTTTGAAAATTTACCCATTTCACTTAAATTTGGCTATGATACCAACTTGTAAGGCCCCGTTCCGGGACGCTTACAGTTGGTCATTCATCGCACATAAAACATATAATTACATTTGCCTTAAGAAAACATTGCAGCGGAAACATTCAAAAGGACATCTCGTTTCATTATAAACCACTTTTGCCAATTAATACATCATTATCCGATTACAAAATACATGTTTGCATTACATCACAAAGCTTTATAAATGGATGCCATCCCAAAAGAGCTGAGTAGCCACCTCGTGCCATCCTCAGCAACCATTACCTGCCAACTGGAAAACATAAAAAGTCAGCGTTGCTGAGTGAGTTCTAGTTTTATAATAAAACATACTTTACTTTCATTAAAACCATTCCTCTTCTCATGCGTTCATTCAGCATACGTATACACAGATAATGTCATTATTATCTTTCATCTCATTCGTTATCTTCCGTTCCTTTCATACATTCATTCTTCCGAGTCTGTTGCGACGACAGAGTCGCTCACCTCAATAGCAATCCCAATGATTGCACGCTATCCGAGTCTGTTACAGCCCTAGGGTTTCTCACCTCATTGCCCATATTAATGATAGCAAGCTATCCGAGTCTCTTCAACAACAAGGTTGCTCACCTCAAGGCAACATCACGATAGCACGTCACTCGAGTCTCTTGCAACGACATGGTTGCTCACCCCATAGGCAATCTCAATGATTGCACTTCATCCGAGTCTTTTGCAACACAAAGTCACTCACCCCATATATATGCTTGCAAGCCTTTCTTTCGTTCATTCATCATTCATTAATGCATGCATTCTTACTTCATGTTCCTCTTTCATTATCTTTCAGTTTACATTACATAATACTTCATTCATTCATTAACATGACATGTAAAGCCACAAGAAAGATAAGCATACATCATAGTAAGGAACATATCATACACATTCATAATCATCATCATCATACAGGGCAACATCATACATACATACATGCATAAACATGCAACATCATCATCATGCCCTACATACTCTCTAAGGCCATAACAGTCATCTTACATGCTCTTACGGGAAAATTTACGTCAAAACTTACATCTGCACTTTCCCCCGAAAGCCAGAATTCGAACTACACTTTCTTCGAGTGCAACAGCCCTATTCGGGCGTATGGACACCCTTCAGTCGCATGGCCTCCATGCGATTGAACATCATGCAATTGGACTCATGCGGATGAGCATCTATGCGGATGAACATTCAGTCGTGCGTATGGACCTCATGCGGATGGAACTAATGCGAACGGGCACCTATGCGACTAACATCATGCGAATGGACTCATGCGACTAAGCACCTATGCGACTGGACCTCAGTCGTATGACTCCCCATGCGACTGGTCTCCCAGTAGTGTGTGACTGAAACCTTAGTCGTGCGAATGAACCCTCAATCGTGCGTATGAATCCCAATCGTGTGAATGACCTTCAATCGCCTCTCATTCGGCCGTATGGCCTCCATTCGGTCGCCTATCCCTAGCTGATGCAGAATGGAGTCATCCCGAACCCAATCTGCCATTTTCGGCCTCCAAGCTCATCCAAACCCATTCTAAGCCTAAATCAACCATCCTAAACCTTAGGAATGCATACCACAACACCATACAAGCACACACAAGCCCGGAAACATACACGAATCGCATCACACACATCACCCCCAAATGGGTCAAACACATACACATATAAAAATGGATTTTTGATGCTTTCCAGCCCCAAAATCAGTTGAAAACAAGTAAAAGTGGGATCCTAGAACTCACACAAACGAGCACAACGTCAAGGGCTTCGATTTGGCTTGCTACACGACGAGTTTGGCCACCCAAAACACTCTTTTTTTTCTCTTTTCTTCTCCTTTCTCTCTTTCTCCTCTCTATGTTGGCTGAAAATTTGTGTATGGGGGAGAGGGTAAGGGCTGCCCTCTCCCTTATATACTCCGCTCACCCGACTTTCTTTCGTTGGCGAGTTTGATCCCTCGACTTTGAACTTTATTTCCTTTTCTTTTTTCGCCGGCTTCAAAATAATAAATATCCGGGTGTTACAGCATACATTAGTGTGTGGTTTATATCATTTGACTAGGAATGGTAAATGATGGTTGATTATTTGGTCAAGTTGAACAAGTGTGCATCCAAATACATATGTTTGTGTTTGTTATGAATATCTCCTAACATTGTGTATGTGTAACCATATATAATGCGCATATTTATGATTCGTGTATTCATGTTAGAACATTCATAAATTGAAGGATTCGCATAGCTATTGTTACATTACGCGAATTGAGATGTTTACCATGTGTTTATCGTGCTAACTTTCCAAATATTTATGGGTTTAGTATCCTTGACGAGAATTCTAACCATCTTCAACTTTGGCTTAATAATATCATTGGGTCTTCATGACATAACTTTAGGTGGCTATTATATGTTTATCGTTTTAGCTTTCCAACGAGTTATATAATTAGATAACCTTGACAGGAGTCTAGTTTACATCCATGTTATATGTGTAGAAGATGATCTCACCATAGGTTCATGTATGTTGTTATTGTTTTGCTAAGCGGATAAAGTCTAAGTGATATCTTCCTCTAATTGATTATCTTCATCATCGTTTACTTTTTTTTAGTTAACTATTAGCTAAATTAGTTAATCATATTATTCACAAATCATTTTTCATCAGCTAGATAATAACAAATGCTTAGTATCAGGAGCTCTCGTATCCATGGATCGATACTTGGTTCTTACCAAAAGCTATACTACTATTCGATCGGTACACTTGCCTATTGTGTATGTAGTTAGTCATAAGGTGAAAATCTATATATATATATATATATATATATATATATATATATATATATATATATATATATATATATATATATATATATGTATGTATGTATCTATATATGTATATATATGTATCTATATATGTATATATATATTGTATATATATAGTATGTATCTATATATGTATGTATATATATATATATATATATATATATATATCAAAACACACATCAACGGCTAAGAAGAGAGGGTGATGATATTTATAGCATTTCTCATGAGGTGATGATAATGGTGCTTTAAATATAGGAGTGTATATCTTCATTTTTAAAACTCTCATGATTTTTCTTGAAGCAAGAGATAATCCTCTGTTTTTTATAATCAATCCTTTTTTTTCCTCTCTAATATTTTATCTGTGACATTTAATGTTTTAAACTATGAGGGATAAAATCAACTTTATACATATCTTCAAAAATTCAATTCAATTTCATATTTCTCAATTTTTCAAAAACAAACTCTTAATATTATTTTTAAAATTTTCCGATTTTTGTGTACGCTACTCGTCAGCATTTTGTACCTACAAAACAACAAAACTCATTCATAGTATACTCTATTCGATTAAAACGAATGTTACACAAAATAAACGAAAATATGTGTACTAAATGCATGATGTGTGATAAAAACATATGATAAAAATATGATAAATAATGTTATAAAAAGTAGGGTTATTAGATTTTAATAATCTCAAGTTTCATTTATTGGTCGGGATTAATCCCAACTCAGTAAATATTTACAGATGCTCTCAACTTTGAGTTTATTTTCCTCCAACAATCTCTTACTAACTGAGAGTTAACCCTGTTAGTTTTTTGATGACGTTGACTGTTTTTGTGGCCAAAACACTAAATAGAAAGTTGAAATCTATCATTAGGTCCGTCAATTTGAAACTTCCGCACCGAAAAACCCACTCCACCTCCTGATTTGAACCACCGAACTCGTTGGAGATAGATTTCAGGTGATGATAAAGGTTAGACAATGAAAAACAAACCTAATTGAGACTAAGCGGTGCTGGAGTTGAAAAATGGCTCAAAGTTGGCCTAATTTCATCAAAAAAACTAACGAGGGTTAACTCTCAGTTAACAAGGGATTATTGGAGAAAAATAAGTTTAAAGTTAGGAGTGTCTGTAAATATTTTCTGAGTTGTTATTAATCCCGGCCAACAAATGAAAGTTGAGATTATTAAAATCCAATAACCTTAAAAATTACTAATAGTTTAACTTAACACAATTTTATTTGTAGTATATAAAACACGATAATAAATTAATAACTAATTAATATAGAATAGCATAAAATAATATAAATCATAAAACATAATGATAAAATGTATTATTGTGTGTTTGCTTGTCATTGTGTTATAATGGATACAATGAATTTTGAAAAACACAGTGGTGAAATAACATTTATTTTGAACATCTAATTGTATAAGATAATAAGTTTATAAAATATATTAAAAACAATGAAAAAATATGAAATGGTTTAAAACATAAAACACAATGATGAAATACATATAATAAATGATGAAAAATATTTGGCACAATGAATTAATATTTAACATAAGAGTAAATTACACGAACAGTCCTTGGGGTTTGCACGTATTGCAAGTTTAGTTTAAAATTACAGATGCGGGCCTGAACTATGCATGATATGCACACCGGCAGTCCCAGGCGCTAACTGAGGTTAAATTTCTCTGTTAAGTCAATGCAAAATTACCAATATACCCTAAATTAAAAAATAATAATTTCTAAATATAACCAAACTTACCCCCACCCACCACATCTCACCCCAACCCTCCATCTTCTTCTTCCATCTTCATATTCTTCATCCATCTTCATCTTCATCTTCATCACCATCACCATCACCTCTCCACAACCATATGAGAAATCAAGCACTACCATTGTTCTAAGTCTCTCTCTCTCCCTTCTCTCTATCTCTTTCTTTTTCTTTCTCTCTCTCTATCTCTCTCTATCTCTCTCTTTCTCTCTTCTAAGACCACTGGGCATAATGCCACCTCTCTTTCTCTGTTCAGATATGATGGTGCAAGAAACGACAGTGGTGGTGGGTTGAGGGTGTTGGCGGCGACAGTGGTGGTGGTTGAGGGTGTGGGCGGCGATGTTGGTGGTGGTTCAAGGTGGCTGTCAAAGTGGGTTGAGAGTGCAGGCGACGACGTTGGTGGTGGGTTGAGAGTGCAGGTGGTAGTGAGTTGAGGGTAAAGGTAGCGGTGGTGGTGGGTTGAGGGTAGAGGCAACAACGGTGGTGGTGGGTTAAGGGTGTTGTAGCAACGTTGGTGGTTGGTTGAGGGTGCAGGCGATAACGATGGTGGTGGGTTAAAGGTAGAGGCAGTGGCGGTGCGTTGAGGGTAGAGGCGGCGGTGGTGGGTGTTGAATGTGAAGAAGATTATAAAAAAGGGGTATTTTGGTTTTTTTTAAAAACTAATAGAAAAACTTAACCTTTGTTAGTCAGGGACCGTCAACGTGCACTTCTTACATAGTTCAGGTCCTAATCTGTACTTTATTGAAAGTAATGACTAAAATTACAATACGCATACCCCATCGACTATCCGTGTAATTTACTCCTAACATAATGACCTAACATATTAGACATGATAATCTGACGTATTTAACACAATGATAAAAATGTCATGTACTTTAAAACAATAAAAAACATACGTCAAGCTTAGAATCCTTATAAGTTTTAGTTAAATAGATTTTATACTATAACTCTACCGTGAATCTACAGGTGTGTAAAATATTAATGTTAATATTACGTAAGATTAAAAGGATTTAATAGTTTTATACGTTAAAGCTCGATAAGGAAAAATAATAATAAGTGTTTTTCAAAGGGTGTTAGTGGGAAAATTATTTACCAATTGGGTGATTTGAAAATATTTACTCAAATGGGTGATTTTTGAAAACTTACTTTTTCCTATTTATAATCTTATTGGATTAAAAGTTTTCTATTTAATATCAATGTTATTTCAAAAAGTTTCTAGTAAAATCTAAATAAATTTTTATATCATCATATATTATAAAATGGTTTTTATTTTTTCTTTTAAGTTCTTTTATAAAGGTTTCTTTTAACTTTTTCTTGTTATTACTCGTTCATTAATATATATACTTTAACTGGCTTGAATGTTTCTAAATATCATCTTTAACATAAGTCTCATATACTAATTTTCTGAAATTTTTGATTTGGATTTTGTATTTTGTAATTAAATCCACCAAAATAATCCTTAAGAATTATCATTTAATCATGTTGACGTGCTTGAATATTTTTTCTTTTATTTAAAATATATATTTTTTCTTTTATATTCTTTAAACTACAAATATATATTTAGCTGTGCTCGGATTCAACTCGTGTAAGGCCCGTTCCCGGGACGCTCACAGTTGGTCATTCATCGCACATAAAACATACATTTACATTTTTCCTTTCTTAAATAGTTGCAGCGGAAACATTAAAAGACATAATTTCATTCCATCAAAATGCTTTTGCACAATAGTACAATCGTTCTTTAACAATATCATGTTACATTTATTACAAAAGCGTTAGACATAAGATGCCATCCAAAACACGCTGAGTAGCCGCCCCGTGCAATCCTCAGCAACATACCTGCCAACTAGAAAACATCAAAAGTCAGTGTTGCTGAGTGAGTTCTAGTTTTATAATAAAACATACTTTACTTTCTTTTAAAACCATTCGTTACTTTTACATGCTCACACATCGTACGTACGCATAGATAATATCATTATTATCTTCTTCATTCATTCTTTCATTCATTCGTTCCAATTAACTTTACTTGCGCATCGGACATCATCCGTACCAATACCATGTGCTACACCCCGACCAGTCTTAGCTACCGGGCCGAAGTCAATAAATGAACAGCTAACGTATGCCACGGTACTAAGGGTATCCGGTCAGTCTTAGCTACCGGGCCGAAGTCAATAAATGAACAGCTAAACGTATGCCACGGTACTAAGGGTAACCGATCAGTCTTAGCTACTGGGCCGAAGTCAATAAATGAACAGCTAAACGTATGCCACAGTACTAGGGGTAACCGATCAGTTATATCCACTGGGCCGAAGTCAATAAATGAACAGCTAAACGTATGCCACAGTACTAGGGGTAAGCGGTAGAGGTTCTACATTAATGGTCAATCATAAAGAAGGACCCGTTATCCGATGCATGCAAGACGTTTCATTTCTTTCCACTTTACGTTACATAACACTTCATTTCATTCATTCATTCATTAATGCATACATTTATTCATTACGTTCCACTTGTCCTTATCTTTCACTTTACATTACATAATACTTCATTTCATTCATTAACGTTCAACGCAAAGCCAAGGAAAGATAAATACACATAGCAAGGAACATAGCATAAACATAAACATACAACATCATCATACATACGCATCAATCATACATCACATCTCGCACATCACCCATACTATGCATCTCACGCACCGCCGTGCCTAACATAACACGTGACATCATACATATCATTATCATCTCCATCAACATCATCATCATAATCTATCATCCTGCGTCACCTTATACCGTCCATGCCCATCACATCGCCGAGGAATTTCATCTCGGCTATCATCTCTAAACACTTAGGCGAATGGGCATTAATGCAAATGGACCCTATGCGAAAGGACTATGGGCGATTGGACCTCTATGCGAATGGACTCCCAGTAGCATAACTCTCATGCGTATGGCCTTCAGTCGCATGACTTCAGGCGTATGGGCTTCAGTCGCATACCTTCATGCTAATGAACCTCAGTCGCATGGCCTCCAGGCGCATGGACTTCAGTCGCATAACCTCCGTGCGAATGAACCTCAGTCGCACCATCTCTCAATCGCATGACTCCCAAGCGCATGAACTTCAGTCGCATGACCATCATGCGTATGGACCTCAGTCACATGGCAAACGTGCGCATGGACCTCAGTCGCACTTCATTCGGCCGAATGGCCTCCAGTCGGTCGCCTTGCCCTAGCTGGTGCAGAATGCAGTTTGCTCGACTGCAGCCGCGGGTTTTCGACCTCCAACCCCTTCCAAACCTCTTTTAAGCTCAAATCAACCCTTCTAAAGGTTAGGGAAACATCCCATGACCTCATACAAGCATAACCAAGCAAGAAATCAAACCTCGAACGCATCATACACATACATACATACATCAAAACGGGTCTTCACCCAAAAACTCGAAAATAGCTTTTTTGAACGTGGTCCAGCCCCAAAATTAGTTGAAAACGTGTAAAAGAGGGGTCCTAGAACTCACTTTAACGATCGCGTCGAGTAGAGCTTCGATTTGACTCGCTCCACGTTGAATTCCACGCTCGAATCCACCCGAACCAACTTTTCTCCTCTTTTCTCCTCCTCTCTTTCTCCTCTCTTGGCTGAAATATGGGGAGAATAGGGGTGTTTTCCCCCTTTTATACTCCCGTGCATCGAAGTTTCTCTCGTTGACGGGTTTGGTCCCTCGACTTTGGACTTTATTTCTTTTTCTTCTTTCGTCGGCTTCAAAAGAAATTTCCGGGCGTTACAAGTCCACCCCCCTAAATGGGTTTCGTCCCCGAAACTTGTTACTCCTTAAACAACCGTGGACACACTTGCTGGCTCATCTCTTCTCTGGTTTCACGTATGCTCAGATCCCTTTCTGCGCTTCCACTGTACGCGCACAAGTAGAACCACTCTATTACTCAGCCTCTTCTCTTTTCGATCGATGATTGCCACTAGTTGCCCCATCTAATTGAACCGTAATCTACCTCGATATCACTAGTGGGACAACCATATCTTCGTCCGCCAAACATTTCATCAGATGAGATACGTGGAATGTCGGGTGAATTTCACTTAACTCATCCGGTAACTCCAGTCTATAGGCCACCTCTCCTACTCGAGCAATGATTCGGAAAGGGCCTATATACCTTGGGCTCAACTTGCCCCGCTTTTGGAAGCGAATGATACCCTTCCAAGGTGAAACCTTCAACATAACCCGGTCACCCACCTGGAACTCAATCGGCCTGCGTCGTTTATCAGCATACAACTTCTGCCTATCTTTAGGCCTTCTACCTCGCGAATCTTCGACTGTCCGGTGCAAAGGCTATAACCTTTTCCTCTACCTTAACACACATTCCAACCCCGATTAGGAAGCATCTGAATAAAACGCCAGATCCTCACTCCCATCGGGTAATGACAGAATAGGAGCTTGAGTCAGTCTTGCCTCAATTCATCGAACGCCTTCTCTTGAGCTTGACCCCCATGCAAGTTTCACATATTTCCGGATCAACTTAGTTAGTGGAGAGGCGATCTTGGAAGAGTCTTGAATGAATCTTCTGTAGTAGCCCGTTAAACCCAAGAACTACGAATCTCGGATGGCGCCTCAAAAACTTCCATTGCATCACCGCCTCCACCCTTACCGGTTCCGCCATAATCCCGTCGGGGTTCGCTACCTGACCCAAAACTGAACCTCGCGCAACCAGAATGCGCACGTGGAGAACTTTGGCATACATTTTCTTCCCTCTCAGCGTCTCCAACACCTCTCAAACGTGATCGGCATGCTCCTCCTCGCTCTTCGAATAAATCAGGATATCTTCCATAAACCCAATCACTGATTTATCTAACATGGGTTGACACCCTCGATTCATCCAATCCATAAAAGTAGCTGGCGCATTGGTCAAACCAAAAGTCATAACGAGAAAATCGTAGTGTCCATAATGCGTGCGAAGAGCTGTTTTAGGAATATCCTGCTCCTTCACCTTCAACTGATGATATCCAGATCGAAGGTCTATCCTTGGAAACCAACTGGTACTCTAGGGCTGGTCAAACAGATCATCAATTCTCGGTAAGGGTACCGATTCGTCACTGTCAGCCTATTCAACTCACGGTAGTCTGCACACATCCTCATGCTACATCTTCATTCTTCACAAATAGACCGGAGCATTCCAAGGAGAGATACTCGGTCTAACCCACCCTTTAACAAACGGTTCTTACCATTACTCCGCCAATTCTCTTTTAGCTCATCCGGAACCAATCGATACGGTGCCTTAGCTACTGGTTGGACACCTCGTATCAAGTCAATCTGAAACTCAATCTCATGGTTCCGTGACACTCCTGGTAGGTCTTCGGGAAAACATCTGGAAAGTAGGACACACAACCGGTACATCAGACAGTTGTGGTGTCGGCGCATCCACATCTTTTACGTAGGCCAGATAGGCACTACATCCACGCCTCATACACTTTCCCGTCACCGCCATTGATATTGTTTCCGAGATCGTCGTGACCCGATCACCAAAAAAAACCGTCACCGAATTCCCGTCAGACGTTGTCAATCGTATCATCTTCTTGCGACCCACAATGTTCGCCTCGTATTCCGTCAACAATCCATTCCTAGGTCTACATTGAAACCGCCTAAGGTCATCACGAATGGTCTAACTGAAAATTTATGACCTTCAAATTCCACGTCGCGGTCATCTATCGCATCGAAATCCTGGTAGAATTACTTATGGCAGTTTCTACATCAAAGGGCTTATCAATACCCCTACCCCTAATGGGCGACTCAGCACAAAAGACAGGAGAAATGAAACTCTTACTCGCGCCAAAATCAACTAGCAGTGAAATAGAGTTTGGTTTACTCGAAACGTACCTGACACCGCATCGGGGTCCGTACTAGCCTTTTCCTAAGTCCTCATGGAAGCTCGGCACTTGCCCCCTGCCCTCCAGTTCTGGTCGTCTTCTTGGTTCCCGAACTCTCTGCCCTTGGTGCCTTGCAGTCCCTGCTTATGTGACCCCTTCCACGGCAGTTATAACACCGTGCCACCCCACACTCTCTTGCCACATGGCCGGCCTTTCCACAACGGAAACATGCATTGGTACCCAATCTGCATTCCCTGGGGTGTTTTCGTCCACAGTTACCACAACCCTTCACCCCTATATGGGATGTGACCACACGTCGGTCATCCACCCTCGCAGCCTTGTTCTTTGGGGTGAAACTCTCACGTTCAACCCGCTTCCCTTTCAAATTCTTGTCGTCGCTACCCTCCTTGTTTACTTCAATCATGGTTGTCTCCTTCACCGCCCTAATTACCTCAATCACCATCAACGGCAGAATCATCTGCATCGCATGTTGAACTCCCGCAACCACAGCCTCTTTCATTGCGGTCCTCAGGTTAGCACTATCATCACCGCATTCCAGGTGATGGATTTCAGGCTCTTCGGGTGCCATCTCAGCAGCCCTTGTCATGCTCCGCGTGACTCGCGATCCAGCACCACGTCCACCACAACCTTCACCTGACACAGCCCTCGACGATTCCACTCGCCATTCTCTAACTCACACTGAAAGATTCAAACACCAATACGGTCATTCAAGGAAACAACTCAGTTTATGTCAAGTATAGTAAGTCCCTAATTACAGTGGCCAGTTGTGATTAGCCACTTACTTTACTCTTCATACCCAAGTATTACAAGTCCTGACTACATCAGTATTAAATCTACATACAACACATAACCACATACCATGCGCACAAAAACCGGTTAACTTTAGGAAAATACCTGATGCACGCAGCTACTCAGTTTGGCATCCAATTCCCCTTTCCGTCCCATTCTCAGTTTAAGATTAGGTTTTTGAAAATATTTACCCAATTCACTTGAACTTTGGCTCTGATACCAACTTGTAAGGCCCCGTTCCCAGGACGCTCACAGTTGGTCATTCATCGCACATAAAACATACATTTACATTTTTCCTTTCTTAAATAGTTGCAGCGGAAACATTAAAAGACATAATTTCATTCCATCAAAATGCTTTTGCACAATAGTACAATCGTTCTTTAGCAATAAATGTTACATTATTACAAAAGCGTTAAACATAAGATGTCATCCAACACGCTGAGTAGCCGCCCCGTGCCTCCTCAGCAACATACCTGCCAACTGGAAACACATCAAAAGTCAACGTTGCTGAGTGAGTTCTAGTTTATAATAAAACATAATACTTTCTTTTAAAACATTCGTTACTTTTACATGCTCACACATCGTACGTACGCATAGATAATATCATTATTATCTTCTCATTCATTCTTTCATTCATTCGTTCCAATTAACTTTACTTGCGCATCGGACATCATCGTACTGTCACACCCTCAAAATCCACGTGCGGGGTTTTACCGCGAGGCGTGTGAACAAACCAGGATCACAGTCAGTAGTTACATAGAACGACTCTATATGCCACAAGGAAAATAAAACAACCAAAGATTTAGTTTGAAACAGTGCGGAAGCGTTTTGAAAACAACTCAAATAAATAAAAGTATAAATATGGCAAAACATGTGCCAACCCAAAAGAGTAAACCATAATCATTAAAATGCTAATGTCTTGAAAACCGAGTCTTAGTATGCAAGTGAACCGTGGGGTGCTCCTAGAGGCAAGCAGCTAATGACCTGAGAAAAGCATACTAAAATGTCAACACATAGGTTGGTGAGTTCAAGAGTTTGAGTTCAATAAACATATAAACAGTTGTGATATATATATAAGCAGTGTATTGTAATAGATAGCTAGTCTATTAACAGTAAATATTAATACATAGTGATTTCGCAATTGAAGCTGACTGTGATAGTTGTTGCCTCCTGTCACGACTTACCATGTCGTGACAATGTTCAATAGGACAAATTGCACCCGGTTGACCTCGAGTCACACAGGTGGGGCTCGTCAGACCCAGTAGTACTACCCAAGTTTCCCCGCTATTAAATATTAACAATTCGAAAGTGTGAGGACTTTTCCCATGGTAAACAGCACTATATTAATATTATACACAACTTAAATATTAAAAGCGTTCGTAAAATACCAGTATGCTATCTCCCCCAAAAGAGATTAAATAAAGAGTGGGGCATGAACTCACCTGATGTATGCAAAGAGTACTTAGGGTTTATTTGAGAAACGAGAGGATAGCCAACCTTCAAAGGTTACCTAGATCATGCGAGTACATAAGTACGTGTAAATGAAAGACATGTGAAACCCTAAGCATACCAAAACCAAAGACTCAAGCTTTCAGAAAAATAGACACGTTTGACCTAGTTGACCCGTTTGACCCGTTGGTGACATTATGAGTTATAATTCAAATAAAGCCAATGAGCACATATAACATACATGATTAACATTCAAATAGTATCATACACATGCTACATTATCCATACATAACACTTAAATCATACCATGCCCATAGCATACAACATACACCATAATCATTACTCACCAAACCCAAACATGATATCCTAGCAACTAATCAACACCCACTTCATACATGATCACCAAAATCCAAATATCATCCATGATTATCCAAAACATCCCATACAACTAATTCAACATGTTTCATCACCTTAGAATTCATCCATGATCATACTAACATGCTCCTAATATCCCAAACATGTTCATATCATCATACTTCAAACTTTACACAAATAAAGTTTCCCTTTTGGGAAAGAACATCCCAAAATCTATCAAACATCCAAAGCATACATGAATTCAACATAATTATACCATCTCAAGCTCCATACAATATCTAGACATGATTAACATCACCTAAACACCATAATCTAACCATCTTCATAAACAAAAGTTTCTACTTTTGGCAAGCTATGAACCAACAACATGCATTCAAAGATTTCTAGCATTCATAACAACAATCTAGTATCTAATCATCATCATGAACACATCCATAACATCAATCCATCATAGATCATCATTACATGCAAAATAAAGTTACTATTCTTAGTAAGCTATGAACATCAACACCAAATCATCAATTTCTTGCAAGATTCATGATTCCTAACATTCATACAACTTACTAATCATCACACATTCATCAAACAATGATCATCCATACAAAATCATACTAAAATTCGAATTAGGGTTTGACTAGAATCAAAACCCATGATTGAACTTCTAAAAACATGTAATTCATACATAATCCACGTTAACTAACATGTAATCAACCTAACTAACATATAAACATCACAATAGACATCAATTTCGACCCCATGAAGGCCAATCACGAATTAGGGTTCGGCCTAAACAAAAACTCACGAAAACATGAAGAAATCTAACCTTTACACGTGTATTAACTTGCAATTGATGATTCCTACGAGTTGTGTGCCTTGTAATCGAATCAATTGGTGTTGTGATGCTTGTTCTTGGCTGATTTTCGCAAAGGGAGAGGTGGGAGAAGGGTTCACGGCCGCAATGGGTGGGATTAGGGTTGGGATTTGTTTTGTTTAATTTAACTTTGCATAATGACAACTTAGGCCCTTGTGTTTTGCATTTTATTAAAAAGGCACTCTTTAAATACTTTTAAATGATTTAACTACAATACATAAACATATAACTCATGGTAACAAATTATATGTTTTATCTTTATAAAACACAAACATACGAATTAATACACACGTTTCCACGTTACGCGATTAATTCTCAATTAACATATAAAACATGCAACCACATAAACATAATACAATAATCACATAATCAATTTGATTATCAATAATTTGACATTATTCATTATTATTAGGTCACCAACGTTAAACGACAACTAGTGTGTGCTCACGACACGTGTATGCAAGACTTACTTAACGAACTAACGGAGTTTGGTAACGGAAATTTACCGGATGTCACATTATCCCCATGTTGAAAGAATTTTCGTCCCGAAAATTGCGTTACATGGTGAGAGTGTTCCATCACTGGTCTACTGCATTGGCACACAGAAATCGAAATCGAGTGAGTTTTGGATGAGTTGTCACATCATCCCCATGTTGAAAGAAATTTCGTCCCGAAATTTAAATCAATACCTTCGTCTGCAGACATCGTCTTCTCGAATAGATGAGGGTACTTAAGCTTCATTTGATCTTCCCGTTCCCATGTGAATTCCGGTCCACGTCGCGAATTCCAACGGATTTTGACAATAGGTATCTTGCTTTGCTTAAGTGTTTTCACCTCACGGTCCATCACCTCAACTGGTTCTTCAATAAAACGTAGTTGCTCATCCACTTGAACCTCTTCCAGTGGTACGACCATCGTTTCATCAGTTATGCATTTCTTTAAGTTTGATACATGAAATACATCATGGATTCCACTTAGCGAATCAGGTAGGGCTAGACGATAGGCCACTGGACCTATTCTTTCCACTATTTCAAATGGTCCAACGTACCTCGGGTTTAGCTTCCCTCGCTTGCCAAACCGAACTACGCCTTTCCATGGTGAAACTTTCAACAAAACCTTGTCACCAACCTGAAACTCTAAAGGTTTCCGTCTCTTATCAGCATAACTCTTTGTCGGTCTCGCGCTGCTGCCATACGGTTCCGTATCTGTACGATCTTCTCAGTTGTCTCATGAATCAACTCGGGACCAGTTAGCTGACTATCGCCAATTTCCGCCCAACAAACAGGTGATCTACATTTTCTCCCATACAAAGCCTCGAAAGGTGCTGCTTGTATGCTAGTATGATAACTGTTGTTATAAGAAAATTCCACCAATGGCAGGTGAATTTCCCAGTTATTCCCGAAATCAATTACACAAGCACGTAGCATATCTTCCAACGTCTGTATGGTACGCTCACTCTGGCCATCCGTTGCGGGTGATAAGCAGTACTCATATCTAATCGTGTCCCAAAGATTTCTGCAATGATTGCCAGAAGTGTGACGTGAAACGAGCGTCACGGTCAGAGATAATTGAGATCGGTACACCGTGTCTGGAAACGATCTCCTTGAGGTACAGGCGGGTTAACTTCTCCATCTTGTCAGTTTCTTTATTGCAAGAAAATGAGCAGATTTTGTCAATCGATCCACAATAACCCATATCGTATCACAACCAGTACTAGTCCTGGGCAGCTTGGTAATAAAATCCATGGAGATTTGTTCCCATTTCCACATCGGTATCTCGGGTTGCTGCAATAGTCCGGATGGTTTTTGATATTCCACCTTTACCTTCGAGCAGGTCAAGCACTTGCTCACATATGTAGCCACATCCGCTTTCATATTAGGCCACCAATAGTGCGCCTTCAGATCATGATACATTTTATCGGATCCAGGATGTATAGAATACTTAGATTTGTGTGCCTCACTCATAACCAGGTCTCTCAGATTTCCATAGGCAGGCACCCAAAGTCTATCCATGAAATACCGAATTCCATCCTCTTCATCACCAGCTGTTTATCCATTCCTCTCAACGACTCAGAACCATATTTTCTGCTTTAAAGCTTCTATCTGTGCCTCCTTAACTTGTTCAGGCAGTTGCGTACTGATAGTAAGCTGTAAAGCTCGCACCCGTCTGGGTTTAGCTGTTTCCTTCCGGCTTAAGGCATCAGCAACCACATTCGCCTTTCCCGGATGGTATTTAATAGCGCAATCATAGTCGTTTAGCAGTTCCACCCAACGTCGTTGCCTCATATTCAATTCCTTTTGCTCAAAGATATGTTGAAGACTCTTGTGATCGGTGTAGATAGTGCACTTGGTACCGTACAAGTAATGTCTCCAAATCTTTAAGGCAAAGACTACTGCACCCAACTCTAAGTCATGAGTAGTATAGTTCTTCTCATGAACTTTTAATTGTCTCGAGGCGTAGGCTATCACCTTGTCTCGCTGCATTAAGACACAACCCAAGCCTTGAATGGATGCATCACAATACACCACGAAGTCATCCGTCCCCTCTGGCAGTGCTAGTATCGGCGCGGTACATAGTTTGCTTTAACGATTGAAAAGCCGATTCTTGGCTTTCACCCCATTTGTATGTAGTCCCTTTGTGAGTCAAAGCTGTGAGAGGTTGTGCGATCTTAGAGAATCCCTCTATGAATCGTCGATAGTAACCTGCTAATCCCAAGAATTGTCTTATTTCACTCGGCGTTTTAGGTGTGGTCCAATTCTTGATCGCCTCAATTTGGCAGGATCAACATGTATCCCTTTCTCATTAACAATATGACCTAGGAATTGTACCTCGCGTATCCAAAAGTCACACTTAGAGAATTTGGCGTACAGCTGTTCCTTTTTCAGTAGCTCTAAGATCATTCGCAAATGCTCCTCATGGTCTTCCTTGGTCCTGGAATATATCAGTATATCATCGATGAACACAATGACAAACTGATCGAGGTAGGGTTTGCACACACGGTTCATGAGGTCCATGAACACAGCAGGTGCATTTGTCAACCCAAAAGGCATGACCAAGAACTCATAATGACCGTAGCGGGTACGAAACGCGGTTTTGGAAATGTCTTCTTCGCGGACTCTGAGTTGATGATAGCCAGATCTCAAGTCAATCTTCGAATAGTAACTTGATCCCTGGAGTTGGTCAAACAAGTCATCGATACGGGGAGAGGGTATCGGTTCTTGACTGTTACTTTATTTAGCTCCCTATAGTCAATACACATCCGAAACGTGCCATCCTTCTTCTTAACAAACAGGACAGGGGCTCCCCAGGGTGATGTACTAGGGCGAATAAAACCCTTATCTAATAGCTCCTGGAGTTGTGACGACAACTCCTGTAGTTCGTTCGGTGCTAATCGATAAGGTGCTCTAGCAATCGGGGCTGCGCCGGGAGTTAGCTCAATTTGGAATTCCACTTGACGATGAGGTGGTAATCCAGGAAGATCCTCTGGAAACACCTCTGGAAAGTCGCGCACTATGGGAATATCCTCCATTCTCCTTTCCTTCGCTTGCTTATCAGTTACAAGTGCTAGAATAGCCACACGACCCTTTCGTAGTAACTTTTGGGCTTTCATGAACGAGATGATGCCTATCACAGCACCACTTCTATCACCTCGGACTGTCAGAATGTGTCATCAACAGGAATTCGTATGATCTTCTCATGACATATAACTTCTGCTTGCTTGCTAGAAAGCCAATCCATGCCTATCACAACATCAAAACTCCCCAGCGTAACAGGCATAAGATCTATAGCGAAAGTATGACCAGCAAGCTCTATCTTACAGTCTTTAAGGATATGCGTTACGTGAATCTGTTTACCGTCAGCCAACTCTACGGTGTATTTAGATTCTAGGGCGGAGGGTATATCACTTAAAAGACTACAGAATTTTAAGGACACGAAACTCCTATCAGCTCCAGTATCGAATAGTACCGTAGCAAAGCAACCATTAACAGAGAATCTACCAGTAACAGTTGTAGGATCATTTAGAGCCTCACCTGAGCCAATGACGAAGGCTCTCCCTTTTGCTCCATCCTTATTACCGCCATTACCATTGCCATTTCCACCGTTGTTGTTACCATTGTTGTTGTTGTTATTGTTGTTGTTGTTGTGTCCATTTCCATTGTTGCCATTTCCATTTCTCCTTAGTTGTGGGCAATTTCGCTTGTAGTGCCCCTCTTTTCCACATTCAAAACAACCCTTAGGAGTTTCCTGGGGTTGTTGTGTCCTCCTAACCAGCTCACCACGGCAATCCTTCGCGGCGTGTCCAATTTTACCACAACGCTGACATTTGAAGCTATCACATCGTCCCACATGATGATAGTTGCACCGGTTGCACTTCGGGTGTCTTCCACCATAACCACTGGGTCCTTGATTAGTTGCAGTCGTTTGGTGGAAGTTACGATTGTTGTCGAACCTCCGTTGTTGTTGGACCGGTTGTTGTTGCTGCTGAGGTTGAGGTTGACCGCCAGAAGATGATGATGCTTTGGTGTTGCTAGTACTATCCCACTTTCTTTTGTTATCGGGCACGCTTGCCACGGCGCCCCGCTTGGGTAGACGTCCTTGTTCCACGGCTTGGTCAGTTAGCTTATGGGCTAACTGAATGGCTTGCTGTATGGTGGTTGGATTAGAAGCAGTTACCATACTCTGAATTTCGGGTACAAGTCCCCGTATGTAATGCTCGATCCTTTTATGCATCTCATTTACCATTCCCGGGCATAGTGTTGCTAGCTCGTGAGTTCTAGTGGTGTAAGCCTCGATTTCTGAGCCCTGCATTTTCAGTTGCCAGAACTCTATCTCCAACTTCTGCACCTCATTGCGAGGACAGTACTCCTCGGTCATCATGGTTTTGAACTCAGCCCACGGCAGTCCATTAGCCAGTGCTTGTCCCAACATCTGGACTTGTGCATTCCACCAGGATAAGGCGGCACCCTCCAGGGTCCCGGTGGCATATTTCACCTGATCAGCAGGTGGACAGTTGCACTTGGAGAATACGGACTCCGTCTTCTCGAACCAGCGTACTAGTCCCACAGCACCTTCAGTACCGCTGTAGGTATGGGGCTTACAGTCCATGAAGGACTTATAAGTACATGCTGGTGGTCCTGCTTTAACACAACAATTATTGATCAGACAACCTATACGGTATACAGGATATTCGGTTTAACTTTCAATCATTGTTTACCTGCTGGCTGTCCCGCTTGGGCAGCAGCCACCGCTGCCTGAATCAGGGCAGCTAACTCAGCAGGGGTCATATTAACGGCACCAGCGCCATGATCTCCGGCGCCATGGTCTCCGGCGCCACGTCCACGACCGCGCCCACGACCACGTCCACGACCACGTCCACGTGCGTCCATTGTTCACTTTACATCCACAAATACAATAATGAGTAACATCAAACACATTTATCTCATTGAAGTACAGTAAACAATAAAGGAATAATAAATCATCACAACCACAACATTCATAACAAAAATAATAACCAAAGTAAATAAATTGCAAATAAGTCACAATGTATTCATCAATGTCAAAATTTAAGTTTGTCGTTCGAGTGGGGAAACAACCCTTCCCACATAGGTTTCAAAGAAAACACTAGGTAGTCTAAGTCATGTAAGAAAATCAATCGACAATATCAGATCCATCACTCTCATCCTCCTCCTCCTCGGGTTCCTCCTCCTCAGGTTCCTCCTCCTCAGGTTCCTCTCCTCAGGTTCGACTGCAGGAGCAGGAGCTATAGCAATCTGGAGTGCTGCTAGCTGTGCCTCCAAAGTAGCAATCCTATCATCAACCACAGCATCCCTCTGCTCGCGAGCAGCCACGCGTCCACTGAGGGCTACGATCCCGTCCTCCATTTGGTAGCACCCGTCTAGGGTCTTTCCATGGCGCCCCTCAAGTTCATCCACCTTATGCCTTAGGTTGTACACCTCGGTCTGTAGTGTACAAACGTCGCTAATGAGTCGCCTGACTCGATGCTGTTCTGTATCTAATGCTGCCACCAATGCAGCAATCAACTGCTCGTTGGACTGCACCGTCCGGGGAAGTGAAGGCACTGCTTGATCAGAGCTACCTCTCTCGTTCTGGGTCTCGGCTCGGGCACGCGTTCCCTATACATGAGGTGATTGACAAACCTAGGATAAAAACTCCAGTCCCTTGGGGGGTCACGCTTCATCAACGCGAAAGGTTGATCCCAGTCAAACTCCCCTCGAGGATAATCTAAACGAGGCCAGTCGAGTCCATCATCAGGTACAGGTGCAGGAGGTGGGGACTCGGATCGTGCAGGTGATGCAGGTCGTTTTCCAGAAGCTCTTGATGACGATGCCATGCTGCAGATAGTGTGACGTGTATGCCAATGAGTATACAGTAGATGAAAATAAAGTACAGGTAACTAACTAACTGTGTGCGGTTATAGTCTAGTGTGTATGCAACCTAGTTCCCTATAACCAATGGCTCTGATACCAATCTGTCACACCCTCAAAATCCACGTGCGGGGTTTTACCGCGAGCGGCGTGTGAACAAACCAGGATCACAGTCAGTAGTTACATAGAACGACTCTATATGCCACAAGGTAAATAAAACAACCAAAGATTTAGTTTGAAACAGTGCGGAAGCGTTTTGAAAACAACTCAAATAAATAAAAGTATAAATATGGCAAAACATGTGCCAACCCAAAAGAGTAAACCATAATCATTAAAATGCTAATGTCTTGAAAACGAGTCTTAGTATGCAAGTGAACCGTAGGGTGCTCCTAGAGGCAAGCAGCTAATGACCTGAGAAAAGCATACTAAAATGTCAACACATAGGTTGGTGAGTTCAAGAGTTTGAGTTCAATAAACATATAAACAGTTGTGATATATATAAGCAGTGTATTGTAATAGATAGCTAGTCTATTAACAGCAAATATTAATACATAGTGATTTCGCAATTGAAGCTGACTGTGATAGTTGTTGCCTCCTGTCACGACTTACCATGTCGTGACAATGTTCAATAGGACAAATTGCACCCGGTTGACCTCGAGTCACACAGGTGGGGCTCGTCAGACCCAGTAGTACTACCCAAGTTTCCCCGCTATTAAATATTAACAATTCGAAAGTGTGAGGACTTTCCCATGGTAAAAGCACTATATTATATTAAACACAACTTAAATATTAAAAGCGTTCGTAAAATACCAGTATGCTATCTCCCCCAAAAGAGATTAAATAAAGAGGGGCATGAACTCACCTGATGTATGCAAAGAGTACTTAGGGTTTATTTGAGAAACGAGAGGATAGCCAACCTTCAAAGGTTACCTAGATCATGCGAGTACATAAGTACGTGTAAATGAAAGACATGTGAAACCCTAAGCATACCAAAACCAAAGACTCAAGCTTTCAGAAAAATAGACACGTTTGACCTAGTTGACCCGTTTGACCCGTTGGTGACATTATGAGTTATAATTCAAATAAAGCCAATGAGCACATATAACATACATGATTAACATTCAAATAGTATCATACACATGCTACATTATCCATACATAACACTTAAATCATAACCATGCCCATAGCATACAACATTCACCATAATCATTACTCACCAAACCCAAACATGATATCCTAGCAACTAATCAACACCCACTTCATACATGATCACCAAAATCCAAATATCATCCATGATTATCCAAAACATCCCATACAACTAATTCAACATGTTTCATCACCTTAGAATTCATCCATGATCATACTAACATGCTCCTAATATCCCAAACATGTTCATATCATCATACTTCAAACTTTACACAAATAAAGTTTCCCTTTTGGAAAGAACATCCCAAAATCTATCAAACATCCAAAGCATACATGAATTCAACATAATTATACCATCTCAAGCTCCATACAATATCTAGACATGATTAAACACCTAAACACCATAATCTAACCATCTTCATAAACAAAGTTTCTACTTTTGGCAAGCTATGAACCAACAACATGCATTCGAAGATTTCTAGCATTCATAACAACAATCTAGTATCTAATCATCATCATGAACACATCCATAACATCAATCATCACTAGATCATCATTACATGCAAAATAAAGTTACTATTCTTAGTAAGCTATGAACATCAACACCAAATCATCAATTTCTTGTAAGATTCATGATTCCTAACATTCATACAATTACTAATCATCACACATTCATCAAACAATGATCATCCATACAAAATCATACTAAAATTCGAATTAGGGTTTGACTAGAATCAAAACCATGATGAACCACTAAAACATGTAATTCACATAATCCACGTTAACTAACATGTAATCAACCTAACTAACATATAAACATCAACAATAGACATCAATTTCGACCCCATGAAGGCCAATTCACGAATTAGGGTTCGGCCCTAAACAAAAAACTCACGAAAACATGAAGAAATCTAACCTTTACACGTGTATTAACTTGCAATTGATGATTCCTACGAGTTGTGTGCCTTGTATTCGAATCAATTGGTGTTGTGATGCTTGTTCTTGGCTGTTTCGCAAAGGGAGAGGTGGGGAGAAGGGATTCACGGCCGCAATGGGTGGGATTAGGGTTGGGATTTGTTTTGTTTAGTTAACTTTGTATAATGACAACTTAGGCCCTTGTGTTTTGCATTTATTAAAAAGGCACTCCTTTTAAATACTTTTAAATGATTTTAACTACAATACTAAACATATAACTCGTGGTAACAAATTATATGTTTATCTTTATAAAACACAAACATACGAATTAATACACACGTTTCCACGTTACGTGATTAATTCTCAATTAACATATAAAAACATGCAAACACATAAACATAATACAATAATCACATAATCAATTAGATTATCAATAATTTGACATTATTCATTATTATTAGGTCACCAACGTTAAACGACAACTAGTGTGTGCTCACGACACGTGTATGCAAGACTTAACGAAACTAACGGAGTTTGGTAACGGAAATTTACCAGATGTCACACGTACCAATACCATGTGCTACACCCCGACAAGTCTTAGCTACGGGCCGAAGTCAATAAATGAACAGCTAACGTATGCCACGATACTAAGGGTATCGGTCAGTCTTAGCTCGGGCCGAAGTCAATAATTAACAGCTAAACGTATGCACGGTACTAAGGGTAACCGATCAGTCTTAGCTACTGGGCCGAAGTCAATAAATGAACAGCTAAACGTATGCCACAGTACTAAGGGTAACTGATCAGTCATATCCACTGGGCCGAAGTCAAAAAGAACAGCTAAACGTATGCCACAGTACTAGGGGGAGCGGTAGAGGTTCTACATTAATGGTCAATCACAAAGAAGGACCCGTTATCCGATGGATGCAAGACGTTTCATTTCTTTCCACTTTACGTTACATAACACTTCATTCATTCATTCATTCATTAATGCATACATTTATTCATTACGTTCCACTTGTCCTTATCTTTCACTTTACATTACATAATACTTCATTTCATTCATTAACGTTCAACGCAAAGCCAAGGAAAGATAAATACACATAGCAAGGAACATAGCATAAACATAAACATACAGCATCATCATACATACGCATCAATCATACATCACATCTCGCACATCACCCATACTATGCATCTCATGCACCGCCGTGCCTAACAAACACGTGACATCATACATATCATTATCATCTCCATCAACATCATCATCATAATCTTATCATCCTGGGTCACCTTATACCGTCCATGCCCATCACATCGCCAAAGAATTTCATCCCGGCTATCATCTCTAAACACTTAGGCGAATGGGCATTAATGCGAATGGACCCTATGCGAAAGGACTATGGGCGAATGGACCTCTATGCGAATGGACTCCCAGTCGCATAACTCTCATGCGTATGGACTTCAGTCGCATGACTTCAGGCGTATGGGCTTCAGTCGCATACCCTTCATGCGAATGAACCTCAGTCGCAGGGCCTCCAGGCGCATGGACTTCAGTCGCATAACCTCCGTGCGAATGAATCTCAGTGCACCATCTCTCAATCGCATGACTCCCAACGAGCATGAACTTCAGTCGCATGACCATCATGCGTATGGACCTCAGTCGCATGGCAAACGTGCGCATGGACCTCAGTCGCACTTCATTCGGCCGAATGGCCTCCAGTCGCCCTCCAGTCGGTCGCCTTGCCCTAGCTGGTGCAGAATGGCAGTTTGCTCGACTGCAGCCGTGGGTTTTCGACCTCCAACCCCTTCCAAACCTCTTTTAAGCTCAAATCAACCCTTCTAAAGGTTAGGGAACATCCCATGACCTCATACAAGCATAACCAAGCAAGAAATCAAGCCTCGAACGCATCATACACATACATACATACATCAAAACGGGTCTTCACCCAAAAACTCGAAAATAGGTTTTTTGAACGTGTTCTAGCCCCAAAATCAGTTGAAAACGTGTAAAAGAGGGGTCTTAGAACTCACCTTAATGATCCCATCGAGTAGAGCTTTGATTTGACTCGCTCCACGTTGAATTCCACGCTCGAATCCACCCGAACCAACTTTTCTCCTCTTTTCTCCTTCTCCTCTCTTCTCCTCTCTTCTCCTCTCTTGGCTGAAATATGGGGAGAATAGGGGTGTTTTCCCCTTTTATACTCTCGTGCATCGAAGTTTCTCTCGTTGGCGGGTTTGGTCCCTCGACTTTGGACTTTATTTCTTTTTCTTCTTTCGTCGGCTTCAAAAGAAATTTCCAGGCGTTACAACTCGTTTAGAAAGAGCCGATTTCGAGTGAACCTTTTCCGAACGAGCAACGCATCACGAGCTTTTTTCAACAATCCCACTTTGAAGACATCATTGTCATGTATTTGTTTTTATCTTTATTTTTAAATAAGTTTTTTAATTAGCCGTATAAAGTCATATAATATTACAGCGTATATATGCCAATTTGTGATAGAATATTGAAATTAAAAAATAATTATTACATTTGGCCAAATACACTGAATACCGCTAATTTAATACATAGATTAATAAAGTACTTAAATTAAACATTAGAAAGACTCTTTATATAATTCGATGATCCAGCAAAATATTTTTTTTATTTTTTTAAAAGCTTTTTTCTTGACTTTCTAAATAACTTATAAGTAGAAATGTTTTTATCCAATAAGATTATAAGTGAGAAAAATTAGATTTACATAAAACATCCATTTAGGTAAGTTTCAAATCACCCATTTTAATAAATAATTTTCCATCAACACCTTTTTGAGAAAAAACTCAAATTATAATGATGTTAGAAAGTCAAACGATTCTTTTCATGTCTTTCTCGAAATAAATTAAACACATGCACTTACATAATTGTAGTATATGATATGTCACTATTATATATAATTTTTGGTTATTAATTTAGTAGAAAGTTATGAGTTTAATTTAATTTTTATAACGAAAATAGACATGTCTAAATTTCTTGGATTAATTAGTTGCATTCGAAGTCAAATCCCACTATCCTTGTTCTTTCTAGAGCACTACTATACGTCCCTTTCCTAGAAGTGATTAGCTCCTCAAATTCTTGAGTGTAAGTTTTATTAATGTGCATCACATTATTACAAGTTTGATTTTAAAATAACTTTTTCATGTGTTTGGAATCATAAAATTCAACTTTTGAAATTGGAATTATAGCTTTTGAGAACACACCAGATAGGCAGATGTGATTGGTTAATCTAGGAACCATTGGTGTTGCCGTTGGACGGTTATAAGCTAATACATGATCACACACAAATATATATATATATATATATATATATATATATATATATATATATATATATATAAGCATGTTTGGTGTAAACTAGGCAAACTTTGGAAAAGGGTTGATGTTTGCCTTCTCCATTTGTTGTTAAATTGGGTTTTGGTCATAAGTTTTCAATTCCATAAAAAAAATTTGAATAGTAAATTTATTACAATGGGAATAACAAAAAACTAAAAACCCTAAAAAAATACATGAGAAAAAAAATACACACACTAAGGACAATGCCAAGAGAAAATACGACATCGATGGTCTAAGAATTTACAACACTCCTGCGCATTCAATTGACAGCCTTGTCTTTCATTCTAGATTTCATCCATAAAAAGCATAGAATCTTGATATCTTCAACGATCTTCTCTGCGGATATGTTATCTTTTATTATAAAAGGCTTGATTTCTTGCTTTCTAAATACACCAACATGGGACTCAGACAATCACATGATACATTTTCTGCTTATTCCCTTCACTTGAAACCGATTTATGTAACTCCATCAAGTCTTTAAAATTATGAGAGAAAGATTACACCATTGACTAATATGCATCCAAACCAAATTTACCATATGGCAGGATGTGAAAGGGTGTTCAATAGATTCATCATAGTCACCACAAAGTTTACACAATTTGTTTCCAATTGTGATGTTTTTAGAGGATAGAGCATCAAGAGTAGGAATCCTATTTATTTTCGCCTGCCAACTGAATATGTTAACCTTATTTTTCACATAAAGATATATAAACCCGATTGATACGATGCCCGAGAAAATAGCTTTTTAATATGGTTAACTTGGAAAATGCCATTATTATTATCACCCCATTGCCATTGATCTTCTCTAGCCATGGGTAGAACAATAGAGAGTAAGGACATTAGCATGTTAAGCTCATTTACTTCTTTATCTTCAAATGGAAGGCGCCTCCATCTCCAAAACCATTCCATTATAACATTCTTTAACAACAATACACCTATAATATTCATTTTGACAAGGATTAAATTTTAGGATCTGGAATTTGATGAAGAGACCAAATCACGTTCCATCATAGCCTATGTTTTTTATTTTTAAAACGCCACCACCATCTAGCGAGCAATCTAACATTAAAAGTGTTTAACGAGCCAAATCCAAGAGCACCATACTTCTTTGAAGTTATGACTCTTTCCTATTTTTCCCAATTGATATTTGACTTTTTATCACCACCATCCCATAAAATAATTCCTTTGAATTTTAACCAAAGTCTCCAAAATCTTATTAGAGACTCTATATAAAAAGAAATAATATATGGGAAGCGATTTATGAACAAATTTAATTATAGTAACCACCCCCCAGAGAGTGTTTTATCCTTCCATTGAGACAATCTAAAACGAAATGCCTCAATAATTGGATCGTAACTCTTTATGCGATTACTCTTGGCACTGAGCTGCAAACCGAAATGGGAAAATAGGAAGGTCTCGACTCTGCAACGAAGAATATTTGCCATAGAACACAGCTCCACATCGCCCATGATAAATCTAAAATTCTTTGGTCGGGCAACCATTTATGAGGACTGAGGATCGAGCTCTTAAGAGAACCCCAAAGATCCAAGTACGTCACTTTAAAGGAAAATCATTTGCACCATCACCGAGTCTAGAAATTTTCAATTCAAAGAATCAAATGCCTTTTCTATGTCAACTTTAAAAATCATGCTTTTTCTCTTGGAGACTATGAGCCAGGATAGCACTTCGTTCATCATTTCAGTTCGATAATTAGGTTTGGTCCTTAGGACATAATTTAATATGAGTGTTTGGTAAGAGTTTAAATAGAAAAAAAGGTTTTAAATTTAAAATTGTTAAATAATCTTAAGCATCAATTATTTAATCAATGGTTAAGATCAAATTGTAAGGCAAAATTTGTTAAAGCGTATTTTAGCCATAGTCACTTTTGTTATTTTTTTCAAGTTCTCAAAGTTTTTTAAAGGTTCATAACTTTTATATACGACACTATATTTTTGTAACAATCACACCATAAAACTAGCGATTTTTTATATTTAAACGAGTATGGTATCGCTATATAAAATTTTATGTTTTTACGGCTCATATGGGATTTATGTTCATCATTGTGTCTTTATTGCAGTTCATTGTGTTTTAGTGTAGTTCATTGTGTCTTTTCATTCGTTATAGTGTTTTTCTAAAATAATGAAATACCAAAAAACATAATGGTGAAATAACACATTTTTGTACTTTTAGTATGTAAAACACAATGATAAAATAGCAATCATCTTAATACATTAAAAATAATGATAAAAACACAAAATGATATGAAATATAGAAAATAATAATAGAATATCTATTTTTGTGCTCGTTTTAGTGTTTTTCTAAACACTATGAGTTTTGAAAAACACAATGGTAAAATAATATTATAATGCACTTGTAACCGTAAAACACAATGATAAAATAACAATAAATTTATATAATATAAATAAACAATGACGAAAATAATAGAAAGTGATCTGACACATAAAAGACAATAATGAATAATATATATACATATATATATATATATATATATATATATATATATATATATATATATATATATATATATATATATATATATACGAAATGATAAAAAAAATATATGACACAATAACGTGACTATTAGACACAACCTGACGTATTTGACACAATGATCAAAATGACTCCCCTTTAAAAACGATAGAAAGACACATGTAAAGCTCATAATCATTCTTAACATTGTTAGATAAAACATTATTGTTACTATACCTTTACCGTAAGTGTTTATGGTTCATTTCGGGCTGTTTGGTAACCTTTGTGACCTTTCACACCCTCTTAATGGTTAGAAAGTAATCTTAAGTTTGAATGGTTAAGATGTAACATCTTAATGGTTACCTCTTAAACATTTATACTTAAGATTATCTCTTAACTATTATAAGGTTACGAACCATTAAAAAGTAGCCTCTTAAAATATAATCATTAAAATGCTACCCAATATCCCCTTAAACTGCAACTATACTTTTAAAAAGATGCTAAACCAAACCAACGTTGTTAGTTGGGTTTAGTGGAATGCCGATTTTGTATAAATAGGTGTGGATTAATTTCACATGTTGAGTAGTTTAACCTATATTTTTTCATTTGTTGTACTTCATAAGCTAAATTGGTTGTTGTGCTACTTCAAAATTTAGAACTTCAAAGAAACTGACATAAAATTATTATGTAAGTAAAATATAAGTGTTTTTCTTTTGTAGAATAGTAATTATAAAAGTATTAATATAAAAATATATAAAATTTAAAATATTGAGTTGAATGGGTCATGTTCGTATCAACCCATTTTTGTGTTGTATTTGGGTTCATATGCTTGCAACGTCAAAGACAAATTTACTCCTCTAACTATAAATAGTTTTATTATTAGACCCAACCTCTACCTGTGTAAGACAATTATCATCAACATCATATATTATATAGGGTTATAAACGAGTCGAGCTAGTAGGCTCAGATTCCACTAGTTTATAGCCGAGCCAACTTTTTTATTTAATATAAATAATTTGGTTACTCTATACATACATACATACATATAAACTATTTTTTTCTAATTTGCTTATCATAACTCATTGAACAATTATATAGGATCGGTATTTTAAGGACCATGGTCATCTTTCATATCTTTCATACTTTTATACTTAGTCTCACATTAAACAATCATTAAACAATCATATGTGTATAGTTTATTTATATAATCTGTCATAGTTTTAATTTATAATATAGGTTTTAAAATTAAATGAGCTATCAAACAAGCCAACTCCGGTTAACGAGCAAACCACGAGCCAAGCTGACTTTAGGTCGGTCTCGACATTTTTACGAACAGGGCCAAGGTGGCATGGCTCGTTTATAAACGAGTTGATTTTAAGCGAGCAAATTTACATAATTTCCAAATTTATCTCACATCTTGTGTCTAAAAACTTGGTTTATATTAAGCGAAGGTTACATGTATGGCAGTAGCAAAGCTTGGAATAGTTTATAAAGAGATGCGGAGTGCAAGTATAATTTTTTAAGGGGGCAAACTCGATATATATATATATATATTATATATATATATATATATTATATTATATATAAAATCAATTGAGTATTCAACCTTTTCTTGTCTAATGAAAGAACTGAGTTTTAGATGTATACAGAGGGAAAGCCGTGTGCAATGAAAAATGCAAGCACGGCTTGGGGAGGGATTTTTACTTATTTAACAAATAAATTATCTACTCCATCCGACTAGTTCCGGGTTCGAATCCCGGGCAACCCATTGTCATAGTTTAATTCTATTATATGTATAGTGTATAGAAATTTTTGCAAACCTTTTTTATTTACAAAAATTGGAAATATATATATATATTATATATTAGAGATATATATATATATATATATATAGATAGATTATACACATATATATATATATACACACAGATATACATATATATACATATCTATATATACATATATATATATATATACATATGTATATATATGTATTATTTATAATATATATATATATATATATATATATATTATATATATCTATATATCTATGTATATGTATATATGTATATGTATATATAACATACATATGTGATATATATATACTACATATGTGTAAGATAATATACATACATATATATATATATATATCTTCTATATATATATCTATATATCTATATCTATATCTATATATATATATATCTATATATATATGGGTGTGTGTGTATGTATGTATGCCTATGTATGTATATATATGTTCTGTATCTATATATATCTCTATATCATATACTCTATCTACTCTCTATTCTATATCTATATATATATCTCTATCTCGATAGTATCTTCTATCCTCTTCTCTCTATATATACTCTGTATATATCTCTATATCTATCTATGTATCTCTCTGATCTGTCTCGGTATGTATGTTCTGTGTTGTCTGTCTGTCTCGTCTGTCTATCGTATCTCTCTCTCTCTCTCTCTCTCTCTCTTCTTCTCATCTCTACTCATCTGTCTCTCTATGTCTGTCTCGGTCTGTCCTTGTCTGTCTGTCTGTCTCTGTCTGTCTCTCTCGATCTCTTCTCTCTCTCTCTCTTCTCTCTCTCTCTCTCTCTCTCTGTCTCTCTTCTCCATCTCTCTCTCTTCTGTCTCCCTCTCGGTCTCTTCTGTCTCCCTATCTATCTATCTGTCTCCCTCTTCCTCTCTCTCTCTCTCTCTCTCTCTCTCTCTCTCTCTCTCTCTCTCTCTCTCTCTCTCTCTCTCTCTCTCTCTCTCTCATCTCTCTCTTCTCCTCTCTGTCTCCCTCTCTCCTCTACTCTCTCTCTCTCTCTCTCTCTATCTCCTCTGTCTGTCTATATATGTCTATCTCTGTCTGTCTCTCTCTCTCTCTCTGTATGTCTCTATCTCTATCTCTACCCCTCATCTCTCTCTCTTCTCTGTCTCTCTCTGTATGTCTATGTCTGTTATTATCTATCCTCTAGCTCTCTGATCATATCTCTCCTACTCTCTCCTTCTCTCTCTCTCTCTATCTCCTCTCTCTCTCTATATGTGTGTGTATCTCTCTCCCCTCCTTGTCTACACACCCCCCCCCCCCCTCTCTCTCTCTCTACTCTCTCTATCTATCTGCTCTATCCTACCTCTTCTCTCTCTATATCTCTATATATACTATCTACCCTAGATAGATATACACATATATAGTATATGTATTATTATGTATGTATATATAGTGTATATATATATCTACATATTATATATATACATATATATATACATATATAGTATATATATATGTATATATATATGTATATATATGAATATATATATATATATATATATATATATATATATATATTGTAACACCCGGTTATTTATTATTTTGAAGCCGACGAAGGAAGAAGAAAAAGAAATAAAGTCCAAAGTTGAGGGATCAAACTCGTCAACGAAAGAAAGTCGGGAGAGTGGGAGTATATAAGGGAGAGGGCAGCCCTTACCCTCTCCCCCACACTTATAAATCAGCCAAAGAAAGAAGAGAAGAAAGAAAGAAGAGAAAAGGAGGAAAAAGTGTCGGTTCGGGTTGGTTCGAGTGGCCAAAATCGTTGAGGAGCGAATCAAATTGAAGCCTTGTCGTTGTGCTCATTTGTGTTAGTTCTAGGACCACACTTTTACTTGTTTTCAACCGATTTTGGGGCTGGAAAGCATCAAAACCCCGTTTTTGTATGTATGTGTTTATGACCCATTTGGGTGTGTTGCGTGTGATGCGTTTAGAGTTTGTTTCTGGGCTTGTGTGTGTTTGTATGGTGTGGTGGTATGCATTCCTAAGGTCTGAGATGGTTGATTTAGGCTTAGAATGGGTTTGGATGAGCTTGGAGGCCGAAAATGGCAGATTGGGTTCGGGATGAACTCCTTTCTGCATCAGCTAGGGCTAGGTGACCGACAGGAGGCCATTCGGCCGATTGAGAGGCGATTGAGGTTCATTCGCACGATTGAGATTCATTCGCACGATTGAGGGTTCATTCACATGATTAAGGTTCCATCCGTACGATTGGGAGTCCAGTCGTATGTGGAATCATACGACTGAGGGTCCAGTCGCATAGGTGCTTAGTTGCATGAGTCCATTTGCATGATGTCAGTCGCATAGGTGCTCATTCGCATTAGTTCCATCCGCATGAGGTCCATACGCACGATTGGGTGTCCATTTGCATAGATGTTCATTCGCATGAGTCCAATCGCATGATGTTCAGTCGCATCGAGGCCATGCGACTGAAGGGTGTCCATACGCCCGAATAGGGCTGTTGCACTCGAAGGAAAGTGTAGTTCGACTTCTGACTTTCGGGGGAAAGTGCAGATGTAAGTTTTGACGTAAAAGTTCCCGTAAGAGCATGTAAGATGACTGTTACGACCTTAGAGAGTATGTTGGGCATGATGATGATGATGATGTTGCATGTTTATGCATATTATGTGTGTATGATGTTGTCATGTATGATTATGGTGACTGTGTATGATATGTTCCTTATTATGATGTATGTTTATCTTTCTTGTGGCTTTACGTGTCGTGTTAATGAATGAATGAAGTATTATGTAACGTAAAGTGAAAGATAACGAAAGAGGAACATGAAGTAAGAATGCATGCATTATTGAATGATGAATGAACGAAGGAAAGGCTTGCAAGCACATATATGAGGTGAGCAACTCTGTTGTTGCAAGAGACTCGGATAACGTGCAATCGTTGAGATTGCCCATGAGGTGAGCAACCCTGTTGTTGCAAGAGACTCGGATAGCGTGCTATCATTGATATTGCCATGAGGTGAGCAACCCTGCCGTTGCAAGAGACTCGGATAGCGTGCTATCATTGAGATTGGCAATGACGTGAGCAACCCTATGGTTGCAACAGACTCGGGTAGTATGCAATCTTTGAGATCGCTAATGAGGTGAGCGACCCTGTCGTCGCGACAGACTCGGAAGAACGAACGTATGAAATGAACGAAAGTTAACGAATGTAATGAAAGATAATAATGATATTATTTGTGTATATGTATGATGTATGATCGCATGAGAAAAGGGATAGTTCTAATGAAAGTAAAGTATGTTTTATTATAAAACTAGAACTCACTCAGCAACTCACTCAGCCTTGCGATGTTTTATTAAATGGAAATGAAGGATTATTTTAGTGTTCCGCTGCGATGTTTATGAAATACGAATGTAAATATATCTTTTATGTGCGATGAATGACCAACTGTAGGCGTCCCGGGAACGGGGCCTTACAAGTTGGTATCAGAGCCAAAGTTTAAGTGAAATGGGTAAAAAAAAATTTCAAATAAACCTTAACTTAAACTGAAAATGGGACGGAATGGGAATGGAATGCCAATCTGAGTAGCTGCGTGCCATCAGGTATTTTCGTAAAGTTAACCGGTTTTATGTGCGCATGGTATGTGGTTATGTGTTGTATGTAGATTTAAATACTGATGTAGTCAGGACAGGTAATGCTTGGGGTATGAAAAGTAAAGTAAGTGGCTAATCACAACTGGCCACTGTAATTAGGGACTTACTATACTTGACATAAACTGAGCTGTTTCCTTGAATGATCGTGTTGGTGTTTGAATCTTTCAGTGTGATATAGAGAATGGCTGGTGGTAGATCCTCTAAAGCTTCTAGGGGTGGAGATCGTGGTGGGCCTGATGCTGATCTGCGACCTAAAAGAGGAAGGCCTAGAGTGGAGAAGGTGGTTCCTGAAGAACCTGAGACCCCTCATCCGGAGGCTTGGGATGAGAGTGCAAACTTGAGGGCCTCGGTAAAGGAGGCTGTTGTTGAAGAAGTACATCAGGTCATGCAGACAATCTTACCGTCTGTGGTGACCGAAGTCATCAAGGCTGTGAAAGAAGGAGAAAGAAAGGAGAGAAACAGGGCCTCGGGGGAGCGGGAGCAACCGGAGCCTGAAACGATTTTCTCTGATAATGAGGAAGAGGAAGAAGATGAGCCCGTGCAAGAGGTGGTACGAGGCTGTAACTAACGGGCGTTTATGAGATGCAAGCCCCCAACTTTTGATGGAAATAGCAATGCTGCTGCTACTCACCGGTGGGTGAGGGAAATGGAGGCTGTACTTGATATCAGCAAATGCCGGGAAGACCAGAAGGTGAAGTTCGCTACCCACTCTTTTGTGGATTCGGCTCTGTGTTGGTGGGACAACATTGTCCAAGCCGAGGGTAGCAGGGCCATTAGGAGGATGAGATGGTCCGAGCTGAAAAAGTTGGTGATTGAGGAGTTTGTCTTTATCGGAAAATGGACAAGGTCGAAAGGGAGTTCTTGCAACTGGAGGCGGGAACCATGACACACCAGCAGTACACCACAAAATTCAACGAGATGGCACGTCTGGTGCCAAATCAGGTGACGCCTCTGTCACGAAAGATTAAGAGGTACATACAGGGTTTGCCGGTGGATATTCGCAGGCACATGATCGCCGCCCGACCGAGCACGTTTAGGTCGACGGTGGATTTGGCAGGGAGACTGTATGATGAGAGAACAGTGGTGGTGACTGAAGGCGGCGAGAAGGGCGATGGCGATTGAAACTGGCAGGGGAAGAGGTTTGGTCGGGGTGATGCCTCGACGGGTAATAAGAAGGCACGGGTGGATGACCGCCGTGTGGTCACATCGAATGCGGGATCAAAAAGGTGTGGCAAGTGTGGAAGAGAGCATAATGGGAAATGCAGATTTGGGTCGAACTTGTGCTTCAAATGTGGGAAGGCGGGGCACATGGCAAAGGACTGTCGTATAGTCCGGTGCTATAACTGTGGTGAAGAGGGTCATATGAGCAAGGATTGTAAGAGGCCGAGGGCTGAGAGCTCCGAGGCAAAGAAGACAGGAGGTGAAGGGCCGAGGGCGAGCGCCAGGGCATTCACCATGACACAGGAGGAAGCTAGGACGGACCCTGATGTCGTGTCTGGTACGTTTCTGGTGAACCAAACTTTAGCTTCTGTGTTTTTTGATTCGGGTGCCAGTAAAAGTTTTATTTCTGTTGCTTTCTGTGCTAAGCTGCCTGTTAGTAGTAGACGTGTTGATACGCCCTTTGATGTAGAAACTGCTATAGGTAAGTCTACCAGGATTTCTAAGATGATAGAGAACTGTGATGTGGAACTTGAGGGTCATAAGTTTCATGTTAGACCATTCGTGATGACCTTAGGTGGTTTCGATTTGGTTCTTGGGATGGATTGGTTGGCGGACTTCGAGGCGAACATTGTGTGTCGCAAGAAGATGATTCGTTTGACAGCGCCTGACGGTAGTTCAGTGACGGTTTATGGTGATCGGGTTACTACGATTCCGAAAGTGATCTCGATGGCGGTGGCGGGAAAGTGTATGAGGCGTGGATGTAGCACTTACTTGGCCTATGTAAAGGATGTGGATACGCCAACACCACAACTAGCCGAATGGTAGTGGTGTTGGCGGTTATAGATGGTGGCGGTAAGCGATGGTTGTGGTTGTGGTCGTGGTCGAATAGGAAGGGAGAGAAAGGGAGGGAGAGATGGGTTAAGGGAGGTGTGGCCGGATTTGGTGGTGGCCGACATGTTTTAGGTGGTGGCGGTGAGCGATTGTGGTGGTTATGGTTATCTATGGCGCGGTAGTGGTGCGATAATCTTGACAGAAAACATAAAAGTGTGTGTGTGTGTGTGAGAGAGAGAGAGAGAAGAAAGAGATGGGGTTGGGATGGGGGGAGGGGTATTTAATCAACCAAGGCCAAAAGAGTCTTTTTATATTGTTTAACAGAACGAACACTAACGGTGTTAGTAACTTGGGTGAAATTGAAACAAAACTTGAAACTATTGGACCGTTAGTGTAATACATAAATTATTGGGTTGAACCCGTGATTTTCGTCAAACCTCAGGGAAGAAGATAGTAATTTACTCTTTAGCTTATTTTTAATCAAAGCATAACATTTTTAAAAAATCAAAATACACTAGTACACTATTATACGTGCATATTTTTATTTATGTTTCGATATAGATATTATTCAAAATTTACCCCAATCAAATATAATATTTTTAATTTTTTTCATACCAATGTAATGTTTTTTAAATTTTCCAAATTACCATTAAATTTCCCAAGACGTGATTACATTATGATATAAATTTTAGGAAAAACAGGGTCGTAGCAACGCGAGGAAAATGAATGCTATATATATATATATATATATATATATATATATATATATATATATATATATATATATATATATATATATATATATATAGTAGGGTTATCTTGAGAACCACACTTTTTTGTTAAAACTCTAGTAACCAATATGAGCCACGTATTTAAGTCACATGCAAATCACATGCCACTTTCACTTTTTTTTAAAACGTTCATAACTTTTTTTCACGACATTATTATTTCAAAAAAATTTCACCACTAATTTCAGTATTTCTTTTATCTTTCCAACACCTACCATATTGATATACTTTTTTAAAAAAATCGTCCATCCGTTATTTATACATGTGTAAATTAGTCATTACATATGTGTAAATCATATATTACACATGTGTAATTTCAGGTATTACATATGTGTAAAATGACGTTCATAAAAAAACGAGATTTTTTTATTTTTCTATATTTTTTTAATTTTTTAATGATAAAGGGGAACAAGGGAAACACTTTTATGTTTTTACTTTTTTTTTTTTGGTTATTTTTTGTTTTATAATTTTTTTATTATGTTTTCGTTAATTACCATTTTGCCATTGAAAAATAGTGGCTCACATTAGTTCCTAGAGTTCTCACAAAGAAAAGAGTTCTCATTTGATCCATCCCCTATAATTTATAATTGATTTAACGTTTTAATTGTTTATTGAGTAAAATTCAACCTTATTTTATGATATCATTATATATTTTAAATAAAAACTCCAAGGAACATAGATGATAACGAAAAGACTTACATATACGTAACTTGTATGAGGTACATGTACGTAACTCTTAGTTAACACGTACTTATATATACATAACTTCTACATACACGTTTCGTTAGGGTGTGACACGTGTCGTTTGGGAGAGGGGTAATTTCATCAGCGACACAATTACGAATAGAAGGTGGATGATTACGCCGCAAATTAAAATTACTCAAGTTATAAATAATAATTAAAAGTTATATGATAATTACGCAAGTTATTTTCATAATTACGCATTTAATAATCACGCAAGTTATACGGACAACATATATACGTTTTCAGAAAAAAATTGATTTTTTTTTAAAAAATATAGCAATACTATACTTAAATAAAAGAGAATAAAATGCTCGATTTTATGGTGTAACTTTTGTTTAAAATAATGTTGTATATGCTTTAACAAAATTAGCGGAATTTGGAAAAAAGACAATAATTGTAGGCTATTTTCAAATCTACCCCTACAACCCCTTCTTTGCATGATTATTCAGATTTCTAATCTGAATCGTTAAATCCTTAGATCAATGGTTGAGATTACTTCTTACATTTCGCACAAAACAACACTTTATATCGTAAAATTTTCCTATATATATAATGTTAAACTATCAAGCCAAAATTCAATACTATCGAGCCTAAAATTAACACTACTGACAAAAAAAGAGTTGGCCCCCTTTAGCCCTATGAAGATCCGCCTACTATAGCTATTTGTCGATTCTGTTTTCAAATATAAACCATTAAGTTTTAAATTTTATAAATTAATCATTCAGCTAGACTGTAATCAGGGGTGGACTTAGGGCTATGGGTCGGGTGTCAACGACTCCCATAAAATTATTTTTTTACATACAATATATGCAACCGAAACCCGATTGACCCCCATAATTTTTTGACACCGACACCCATGAATTTTTTTAAGATGACTACCAAAAAATTATTGTTAAATTTAATACATTATGTAAGTGTAAGTTAGTACTAGCTACTGCTTTCTGAAAGGTTTCGAGATTAGTAAGAAAGATTAAAGATGTAGTAATGAAAGACCAGAAAAATACATAACCCCTTCTTCCTCTTCAAAACTTTCTTTCTTTGTTCTTCATTTTGGTTCGGTGGTTTAAGTCTTGCTTTGAGTTTCTCATTCTCTTGAAAGAACAAAGACGTAATTATAAGGAACAGAGAATGTTTAGTGGGGAAAGAAGTTGAGATAAGTTTTATAATAATTTATTTTTTCTTGAGTAGTGAAATAAATCGACAAATGACCTTATCGTTCATCATGTTTGTGTTCATATATCATATTAACAAACATATCTTAACCATCTATATTCGGGTGATAATAAAAATAATTTAATAGTTAATGACCTCTAGCTATATTTAAATGATGCATATGTCTAACCCATTTGACACTTGACAAGCAGAGATTTGTTATGCAACTTTGTATGTTATACATTAAGGTTGTGTGTTACAATATATAGTCATGTAATAAACGCGTGATGTCATATAGAACGGGAGATTGAGTCTGAGTTCATTTCTTTGACACATGGTTTAAATAAAGTGTAGCTAAAAAGATAGAAATATACAACCTTGTAATGGTTCAAAACAAGGCCAGTTAACATGGGTTCAAGTCAAAACAAACCAATTTTAAGAAATACTTGTAGCTCAGGTCAAAGCTAGTTGTAGCCAAAATGGGCTCGTCTTGACCGTTCAAAGAAAGTATCAAGATGATTTTACATACTTTATCTAGTTTTACGGTTCAAACTGAGGTTAAATTACTCATTTTGTAATGTTATTATATCCATATTGATCCGTGTATAAGTTATAGGAATTTTTTTTACTCAACTCCACCTATTTATTAATAAATAAGTCACAAGTATCGCTCATAGTTTAAACATTCTCCCTGTCTTCATAATTTTCTTTAATTTTATTATTCTAAATATCCTTTTGAACATAATTTAAACATAAAATTTTATCAAAATATAGATAATATGTTAGTAAATGATGAGTTTGAGAGATTCATTGTTCTAAAGATTTGATAATGTTCATATTTTTGTTTGCAAATGCAGGGTCCCATTGATCATTGTAGTAGGTTCAAGTGGGAGTACCACTCTATGATTTTGGTTGGATCCAGAGACCGACTGGTGTATTTCATTTCTTTGGTACAGGTAGTTCCACCCCTTGTCTTTACCATCAACACTTTCTAAATGGTGAACATAATTATTTTTCTGATACCAGAAATAAAAGATTGTGCTTTTCATAACTCATGAACTTTAGAGTATTTTCAGTGAATAAATTTAATAAAACCATCATGTCATCCTTGTTCACATTTGATCAGATTTTACCCCTCATACATGCAAAATGGCTTTGGAACGTCCCTCCTTCCCTCTCGCATAATCTGTTTTTGGATGGTTTTTAGCGAAACATCATCCTCACCTCTTTCAGACTCTCCTTCACATCATCTGTATCTTCTCTCTCTTCCACATAAGCTCATACATGCCTCAAAAAGCATGCTTGGGACGCTCTTTAAAACTAGCAAAACATACTAAAAACAAATTCATTAAGCTTATCATGTAAAGCATAATTGTAACATGAAATGGTGATATATGCTAAAGACGGCATAAGATACGAAGAGAGATAAAAAGATAGATAACAAACATCACCATCATTTTGTTAGAGCGTCGTCAGTGAGTCATTTTGGGAGCTGACAAAGGTGGATATAGGAGAGAGAGGAGAATGGGATGAAGTCATGGTGGGGACAAATGCCCATGGATAGGCCGAGATTGTGAGTGGGGAGGAGAGAGGGGGGGGAGGGAGGGAGGGAGAAGTGTTCGTGCTCTATCATGTTAAACGGTGCCAACCTGTCATCCATCTGTAATGACCCCATTGGGATGATCTTATAATAATTTAATGTTTTCTTATTTGTTATCTAATTTTAGTAACCCGTGTATTATATGGTTAAATAAATAAAATATTAATATAATAAAATTTTATTAATTATAAAGGATATTCTAAGATATGATAGAAATACGTATTAGTAAAGACTATAAGTAATAAAACAATATCATATTTTTAAACATTCTGCCTCTAATATTTTTTCCAAAAAAAATATTTTGTTTTAAAACAAATCATATAAAAATATCATTTCTATAAGAATTTATTTCTCTAGAAATAATATTAATAATAAGATCTTTCTTAATTTATTAAAATACTATTTTTAATCTTAAAAAATATTAAATAACATAATTAGTAATTAAGGTAATTATTTAATAGAAAATATAAATGTGAAAATATTGCTGAGAAGAAATATAATATCGTAATGTGTGTCATTCCTGGTTAATTTTTATTAGAGTAGTAAGATATAAAATAATATTTATGATATACTATAATATAATTAAAGCATGTGATGTTTACCGTTTGTTTTATTGTATATAGATCAAAATTATTGGTCATAAAGGACTCATTAAATATGGAAGGTTATTTTGACACAAATTTAGGTCATATTTTTTCAACGAGACTAATTTAATTTATTATACTTCACTATAAATCTTTTAAGGTACATATGTTGGATCTCATATTGGTGTAGGGGACTACCTTCTCTGTCCATCTGAATTAACTTTTAAGTTTTAACACAAACCTTGAAAACATGCATTGGTGTAGATACAACTGGACCAAACAGTCTGAAACCTCACTGCTTCTTGTGGGCTCCATCTGCTTCACTCTAATGTACTTATTTTGTAGTTGGTGCCACTAGCTAGGGGTATATATGTCAATCCCTATCAACAGCTTTGATTCCTTTATTTTTATTTTTTAAATTTCATATCAAATCAAATCTTGTTCATGGGGTCTGCTCATGCTGTTCTTAGATTCATGTTGTCTCCTAAAATGTTTGCTAATCAAAAGTCTTTGTTTAAGATTATGACATCCATATTCTACTTGTGTGAGTCTCACTTTATTTTCCATTACACATGACATGTTACATCTTATTGTATTAAGATTTGTTATTTACATTTATTTTGTAATATTCATCTTGATTTTCTTTATGGGTTCTTCTCAAAAGTTTAAATCCTGTCAACTTCCGTTGGTCACTATCAACTCGTTCTACGATCATTACGTGCGATGTAAATCAAGCTTACTAAGCACTCCAATCCTTTCAGACATGATCTATCAAGTTGATCCAATGAAACCGCATGATAAATTCTTCTGATCAATTAGTTTCTTTTTTTAAAAAGTATGGAGATAAAACCCGAATCACTTCTTAAATCTCTATCTTTAGAACTACTAAACTAAGAAAAATAAACTAATTTCTTTGAGGTTCTTGTGAATCAGACATGTTTGTTTTTTTTTAAATATAAAGTGAATTATTTGTTTTACTCAATAATTGAAATTAGTATCTTTATGAGAAAGTAAATAGCTAAATAATGGTGGGTTTCATTATTGCAGTACTTATCTCTAGCTCTTTATGTTGTTTCTTTTTGGCTCACCATGTTTATGACATTTAACCCATTTGGATCCACTTTTCACAAAAGTGAAAACTATAGTGAACCCACCAAAAATTGACACCCTCAATCCACTTTGAAACTTACATTGATCAAGTGTTTTACTTTAATTAGTTTTCAGAGTTTTAGTAGTAATATTTGTTATTCATGGTTTCATTTTATTTTATAAATAACTATATTATGATTGCATTATATAGCATAATACTATGACTAGTATACAATACAATCTTACAATGGAGATCAGACAAATATAAAACATAAAATGTAAGATAACATATTCGAGATCCGATTTTTAGGTTTGATTTTTTTCTATTTCTATTGTAAATTTTGATGGATCGTCACTGATTTTCTAGATTTTGTTACTATTTTTGGTGTATGTTTACATATTTGGTTGTTGCGGTTGATGGAGGGTTGTGATTAGGAGATGCGCCAATGATGCTAGTGGATGACAAAGAAAGCGAAAACAAAGCTAAAATTAAAAACCAAATGATATAAGATGATAAAGTATCATCTTTAAACAAAGTTTAATAATATAAATAAAATATAGTTGTCATATTAATTCCACATCAACATCACATATAATCTACATCAAGTCTAAACGTCAACCGAATGACATAAAAACAATTTTAGCACCTAAATTTCAAAATTATGTATTCTAGAAGTAAAAAACCCAAACCTTAATTTTACCAAACTTCTATTATAATAAACATTTATAAGTTAAATGACTAGTGATAATTACCATAAAACTAAAATTTTTTGGTTACATGAGAGCATTCACAGTGGGTTTTCCCATTTTCGATGTGAGTATGTGCCCTATATTATGAGGGATGATTGTTAGTGGTTGTGAGTGAATGAAAGAGAATATTTATGGGGGTTTTACTATGATTTCCCATATTTTGGGATACATGGGGAATCACGGTACAACCCACATAAATTTTTTAATATTTTAAAAGTGGTTGTGAGTGGAGGAGAGAAAAAATGTAGTGATAAATATATTAAAAAGTATTATTTAATTGAAAGAGATAGTGAAAAAATAGTGTTTTTAATGTAAATATTAGAATTGGGTTGGGAAACCCACTATGACTGCTCTAAGGCACTTTTTGTGTAAACAAACGTGTGTAAATTTTATTATGTGAGAATAAATAATATATGTTACATTTAATGAATTGCTTATTTTCCATCTACTTTTGATTTAATAATTTTTGAGGAGTTAATAAGTTAAAAAAAATGTTTGTCAATCCTAAAAGGATTTTTCAAACTGATTTCATATAAGCTAAAAATAAGGTTTTAAAAAGTAAATAAATAGTTTCTTATTAATTTTTAAAAACTTTTTTAGTTTAATTTTCTATTATATTGTTCTGGTACCTACTATTAACTCTTCTTACTTTTAAACATATGTTATTTTAAAACCTTTTAGTTTATAAATTAATCCGAACATTTTTTAAAAACTATAATAATAAAATTATAAATTAATAAATAATTATATCAAAAGTTAATAAACAATCCCAAACATGACATAAATGAATAGTACTTTTTTTATTTTAATTTTTGTTTGAAATAAGATGTAATAACAAGGGTGAGGAACCAACACCTTTCTATTTCCACCTGGTTTATGCACACTGTTGTTTCCATTTTCATGTCATCAAACCCAAAAGCAAAACCCTCTCATTTTCAATGTCTATATCCTTAAAAGAACATAATCACACTCACACTCACACTCACACTCACTCACCACAACAAAAAATGGAGCAAATAACCTCTGAAAATAATAATAATCAAGATTTGAACTTGAAAGCCACCGAGTTAAGACTCGGTTTGCCTGGTTCTGAGTCACCCGAAAGAAGCATCAATGGTGGGATGAAGAATTTGGTGGCAGGAGCCAAAAGGGGTTTCTCAGACACCATTAATATCCCTTCTGGAACATGGGTTTTCTCTGATAATGGTGGATCTGAGGTTAATTTTGTTAAAAATGGTGTCTTTTTGGGTGAAAACAAGAACCCTAGTTCTGTGAAAGATGCTGTTGTTTCATCTTCACCTAAACATGCTAATCATGCTCAAGCTTCTGTTTCTGCTTCAAAGTAAGGGTTTTTCTCACTTTCTTTGCTGGTTTATTGTGTTTGACTTTGCAAGTCAAACTTCTGGTAACAAGATTCAGAATTTTTGAACATATTTTGCTGTTTTGAGTATAAATTCACTTGTAATTCATGGTACTTATTGTACTTTATGATGGGTTGTGGGTTTTTACATGAAAGAGTCACCATGTTGGAATCATAGTTGAAATATAGAGTGATTTTGTTGACTTTTGTAGTCGAAATGTTTTGCTAATAAAAGACTGAGGGGGTACCTTCTTTTTCTCAATATTAACATGGATTTGTTTGTTGTACAGAAGCAGAAATTCTGTATTAGGATAGAAAAACTAATTTATTAATTACAAAAATTGGATATATTGAACTAAAATTGATAGTTTTTAGGTCTCAATTGAATAGAGCTTTATGTTGGTGATTTTGTTATATCACATGCCCTTGTTTGTTGACCTTCATAAGTCAAATTGTACATCATAAGAGTCAAGGTTTGACTTGTGGAAGGGGAGTTAATTTGTGAAAACCTGATTTGAATCAGGGCACAAGTTGTGGGATGGCCTCCAATTCGATCTTTTCGAAAGAATTCAATGGCTGCTAAAAACACAAAGAATGAAGATGACCCGAATGCAGAAATTGGATCATGTGTTTATGTGAAAGTTAGTATGGATGGAGCTCCATATTTGAGGAAAGTGGATCTTAAGATCTATTCAAGTTACTTGGATCTTTCTTCGGCTTTAGAGAAAATGTTTAGTAGCTTCACCCTTGGTAAATTTCCTTCTCTTGTTTAGTTATTGTTTTTAAAGATGATCATTTCGACTAATTTATCTATCAATGGGTCGATTTAGATTATGTTTATATCTAATATGGAAAATAAAAATAGCTAAAAAGAAAATATGTCAACTAGATCAATCATTAAACTGCTTGAAGGTGTATTTGGAATGCATAAAACTTCTCAAATTGCTTTATTTGATTATATACAACTGAAATTTGAAATAATATGATAGTTATATTCTTGTTGAACACAAACTATCCATAGAAAAGTTAAAAAAATTTGGAACTAAAGTGTTTCGGGCCTGCCCAAGCCAACTTGACACTCTTATCAGCTACAAATATTTTCGATTAACTTGGAGATTTTACTCATTTCTTGTTGAAATTATTGTTTTGAACATGGTTGACTTTTCAGGTCAATACGGTACTCATGGGTTGAGTGAAATCCGGTCCATGGATCTTCTTAACGGTTCTGAATACGTATTAACTTACGAAGACAAAGATGGTGACTTGATGCTTGTTGGAGATGTTCCCTGGGAGTAAGTTTCATGACTTTGACTTTCTTTGGTCAAATTTTTATTGCCTGTTGCTATTACATAAAAGTTTATTGATTTAATCCATTTTGAATCTCAAATTATATCGTTACTTAAAAGGTCGTTTCTTTCTGTTCAATTGTGTTGTTGACATTTCAACATTGTCGATTGTTGCAGTATGTTTACTGGTTCTTGTAAGAGGATGCGGATCATGAAGAGTTCAGATGCAATCGGATTAGGTATATCTTGATTATTAATGTAAACAACAAATTCGAACTTTATTCCAAAAAAGATCAAGAAGACCCATAATCTTGATTAGTCAAACCAAAATCAAGAACAACTATATATCAATCAAGATAACAGATATTGTTTATTCGGGTATCTTGATTATTCAGAGAAAGAATAAAGAAATGTGGGAATCTTGACTATTCAAACCAAAATCAAGAAAACCAACAAAATCTTGAATAATCCAAACAAGAATCAAGAACACTTGTATTCTTGTTTGTTTAACATGTATCTCAAAAGTAGTCTAGTAAATTTCAAAAGGCTTTTTATTTCTGCCAGTGTACTATATTTTTGTCATGTTTTAGTCATGTATATTTTTATTAAAAATGACTTTCTATAACGATTTGGGTCGAGGTAATGTTCCAAACAGGTATAAAATGTTTTCTACAAGGCTACATGACAACCCGATTCGTACAAAAAGTGCATATCATGACCCAAACGGGACAATAATCTAATTTTAATGACTAGGTAGTTGTAAAAGACAGTTAAATGCTTAAATTGTGATAAAAATGAAAGTATGATGGTCTTTTTATATTTTCTATAAAAAAATATCATATTTCATCTGCAGTGAACTATCTTTATACCATTTGGTGTAACAATCTTTTATTTTGTTAGCGGTTGATACAATTTAACTGATATAACGCATTGCCATGTTTCTTTTTACCCGTTATAGCAGTTAAGAAACACGTGACAAGTTATATTTTTCCCGGTTATAGTAGTCAATTACATGAAACGGTAAAAAAATAGTTCATTGCATACAATATGTGATGATTCTAGCTTTGAACCGCATATCCGCTCACTTATTTATGTCATTGATGTTTTTGTTCTTGTTTGACTTGTCGTTTTACAGCCCCTCGAGTCACCGAGAAATGCAAAAGGCATAACTAGTCGCGAAATTCTAGCTAAAGATCGAACGAACAACTATATTCTATAGCTTTAATCTTGTGATTCCTGTGAAGTTATAATGTTCATTTTATTACATTTTTCATCATGTGTGTCCCATTTTTAGGCTTATGGGAACATATAGACATATATATAAAGATAAATATGTATCCTAGATATGTAAATGTTAATATGGATGTTGTAGCATAAGCTAATTCTACTTTGTGCTTGTTTGTGTGTACTTTAGATTCTGCAAAATCTAACAACCAATTGATTTGTGTATGGACTTCCCTGATTTTTGGATCAATATTTCATCTATCAAAGGCCACAATATGTTTACCGTTATTTCGAAAAATGGCGCCACCATCGTCCACCTCTCTCCACCACCTCGTCCTCTCTCTATTCCTTGCATTTTCCGTCACCACCGCGGGTCCACACCATGGTATTAATCAAAGAAGACACGGTAGGGGCCATGCCCACCATGGCGGAGGTGAAATTCCACCTGGAATTCCAGCCGATGTCCCGCCTGGAATTCCAGGTGACATTCCACCCGGGACTCCAGCTGTAGTCCCGCCAGGGACACCTGCAGTAGTCCCGCCCGGGACTCCTGCCGTAGTACCGCCCGGGACTCCTGCGGTAGTTCCGCCTGGAAATCCTGCCGGTGAACATGACATAGAGACAAATTTTAAAGGTTCATGGGCCATTGATAATCAAAATGTGGGTGTTGCCGCCATGCAATTCCAATTGATGCCGAACAACAAGGCCGTGTGGTTTGATACAACGTCGCTTGGCCCGTCTGCCCGAGAACTCGGCCCACCGGGCAACTGCCCGAAAAGCCCCGAGATGAACTTCAAGCCCGATTGCTATGCACATGCCATAGCTTATGATGTTGAGACCGGACAAAGTCGGACCATTTATGTGTGTGATCGTTTCTAATCATCATATTCACAATCAATTTGCCAAGCAACATTTATTGTGTATACATTATACTTATATGTCATACTTGTATATGTGTGTACCGCAGATGGATGGTGAACCATGGTGCTCGTCGGGACACTTGTGGCCGACTGGCGACTTGGTGGCTACCGGCGGTACTCGAGGCGGTGTTAAATCTGTTAGAATGTTGGCATTAAATGACCCTAAAGCAAACTTTGTGGAGAAGAAAAATGTTCTTGCTGATAATAGATGGTACAACATATTCTTTCTTGTAAAAAAAAAAAAAACAATGTAACATATAACTAAAAATTCAACTCTAAATAATGCAGGTATTCATCCAACCAAGTTTTGGAAGACGGAAGCGCGGTGGTGGTTGGCGGCCGGAACTCATTCAGCTACGAGATCGTACCACCAAACAAACTCGAATTCCCGTCAAAAAAATTTAACCTCAAGTTCCTTCAAGAAACAACAGTACCGAAAAAACCAGGACCCGGAATGTACATAGAAAACAATCTCTACCCTTTCCTTTTCCTTGTTCCAGACGGTAATGTTTTTCTCTTCGCTAATGATCGTGCCATCATATTCCACCCACAAACGGGCACCATTGTCCGAGAGTTCCCAAAACTACCCGGTGGTGCCCGCAACTACCCGCCTTCGGGCATGGCAGCCCTCCTCCCACTAACCATCACCCCGGACAACATCCATGCCGAGGTGGTGATTTGTGGGGGGAACGCGCAAGAAGCTTACCAGTCAGTTGACAGTAAACATACAAAAGATAGAGTGTTCATGCCAGCGCTCCGCGACTGTCACAGACTCGTGTTGACCAATCATTCCTCCACATGGGAGAAAGAACAAGACATGCCGTCGGGGAGGTGCATGGGGGACCTCCTGCACCTGCCCACGGGTGATCTTCTAATGATAAATGGTGCACAAAAAGGTGTCGCGGGTTGGGAAAACGCGATAGACCCAAACTTTACCCCTATACTATACACACCTAACAAACCAATGGGCCATAGGTTTAAGGAAATGGTTCCAACCACCATTGCTAGAATGTACCATTCGGTTTCGGCTCTGATACCAGATGGAAAGATTTTGGTCGCTGGAAGCAACCCACATTCAAAATACCTTTTAAAGGCTGAGTACCCGACAGAGCTTCGGGTCGAGAAATTCTCCCCGCATTATCTCGACCCTGCGCTTGCGGGTCAACGGCCGGTGATCGCACCGGAGACAACAGACAAGGTGTTGAAGTATGGGAAAGAGTTCAAGATTGGTGTAAAATTCAATGGTCAAGTGAGTCCTCAAAATGTGAAGGTGACAATGGTTTATCCACCATTTACAACCCATGGGTTTTCAATGAATCAAAGGTTGGTGATTCTGCCGTTGAAGACGGTGGCTAAAGACTTGATCACCGCCGTAGCGCCGCCGTCGGGGAAGATTGCGCCACCCGGTTATTATATGTTGTTTGTGAATTTCCGGGGTATTCCTGGCAAGGGTATTTGGGTTCATGTTGACTGAAAATGTGTTTGACAGATTAAGTCAAACATTTGACTGTAATTTAGGAGTTCATTTATTTATTTATAGAGTATAAAATGAAGTAAGCATAGAAATTTTCTACATTTTATGCAATAATGAGATGTGATAAATTATAATTACCATAACCAGATGTATGCGTGTTAAAACTCATTGCTTTAACACCACGTTATTGGATTTGTGCATCACCTACCCTGAACTACTAGTTGTATTCTAACACGATAAACAGTTTTGATAAACAATCTGAAAGAGCGATGAAAACAAGAAATTGGACTGATATTGGGATTATATAAAGTTATGAACCATATCCATTCACATTTCAATGGATAAAATAAAAGGTTTTCCTGTAGAACAAAAATGGATACCCAAAAGCCACAGCTATTCACTTCCATAAAGCTAAGATTGGCCTATTGAACTTAAATTTGGGAGTATTTGCGGTTTGTGATATGTACGCTAAGGATTGTTGACCTGGAAGCAATAATTGCTTAAGAAGAGGGTAGGAAGAATATCAAGCTAAAATCACATAAACAGAAAACCTATCTCCACATAACCTAGAGAAAAAATAAACGATAATAGATATACAAGTTAGCACATGATTGACATGTCACGTTAATAATAGAGTGAACAAAGCGGGCAACCCATGCATTCATGTGGCCATTGAAGATTCATATAAGCCGTGTTACAATTTTTATACTTTTGAAGTTTTAGCAAGTTGTTATTAGTGTAAATAAAGACACATTTTATGGTATAATCTGCTAAATGCCGAACCCTAGGCCAATGGTAATTATGTCGAAAAGTTGAATGGTAACCAATACATGACTAATTAGTTATGTTAAACCCATTTACTACCTGAATTTAAAGCAGAAAAGTTATTGTTTATATTAAATGATAAGATTTGGAATGTTTTGAGGTACAAAGTAGATATTAAGCTATAATTGCAACAACCATAAAAAATCTTGAATACGATAAATATTAAGCCATGGATATAAACAACCACAAATTATTTGAAGTTTTTTTAGTAATACATGTCAACTCTAACTTATTTAGCTTCAACCTAAAACCGGTTTATTTCATGATAAATTTATGTCATGTTAGAAACAACTACTCTTATGATTCACAATCATAGGAGTGACTTCTAACAGGTTAAAAATGATTTTTAACCCTATATTGATATTTTGATGGATGACTTGGGCATTTTTAACCCTCATAAGAGTATATTTGTTTATCTTAATTGACATTGTTTGGAGATCAAGGTGCAAAAAAGCATGATTCTTTCATTTCACCTCACTAATGACAACAAAACTGGAACAAATAACATTGGCGATTTCCCAACTCTACCATGCTATTTTCTGCTTTCTTTGGTTCATAACAAATTTCACCAAAAAATAAAATAAAATGGTCTATACATTATTAGCCATTCTAACAAGATTTTAACTTGTGACAGCTTATAACCACACTTCAATTATCTACAAAACGGGGGATTTGCTACAATTTGATGGGTGACCTCCGGGCTCAGACGAGTAGAATCTCCATATCATTCTAGTTCTTTCAGAAAATCAACGTTATCAACAAAAACCTGCAAAATATTGACGATAAGTCATCAAAACGAGTTCTGCATGTCAATATATGGTGGTTGAATAACCTTTCTCGAAAGATAAAGACATCCTCACACAGGATAAAAGGCAAAACGGGTTGGATTGACCCAAAATACTTTTTGTCCACATTTTTATAACTAACTAATGTGTCAAAACTTTGCGAGAAATTATCAAGACCATTTCTTTATATTAGGAGATTGTGGACACATCCTTTGTAGATGGTTGGGTTTAATTGAATCTAATGTTATTAGGATTTAGGTTAGATAAAAAGTTAACTAAAAGGGGAAAAGATCAAACATGCCAAACTCGTCAAAGGATTTGGAAGCTACGCAAAGTGTATTTTTAATGCATACATAATACTTTATTTGAAGATTTAAGTTAGTAGTGTAATAGTATTTCTTTTCCAATCATCATTAATGTATTAACTATTTGTTACAGATTATTGCAAATGAACATTTTTGTGTCAACCATTATTGCATATGGGGTGTTTGGATATGTGTTTTCAAAGTTTATTGTCTGGTATCGGATATTCATAATCAAATAATCACCTATATAAAATGTGTAATAAAAGATGGGTTTCGATATGAAGTTAGTGGTATAAAGTTCTAAAGTTCGAGTGTTGAGGATCCAGCTACATGTGTTAAGGTATTTCTAGATGGAATGGGCAAAATTTTATTTTAATAAAGTACAGTTATATCGTAGGGTAGAAGTCTCTTATTAGGTTAAATAATCAGCAAATAAGTAACTCTTTTTTACTCTCTTAGATAATCAATTTGTTGCACCTAGTATTAAACTCATTATTCAAAATTGATTTTCAACCCCTAAATAAACAAAAACAAATTTGTTTATCCAAACACTAAAAACTATTTACTCATTCAAAGGCGTATTAATCTGGTTTCAAAACGCACATCCAAACTCCCCATAATGCAAGTTGAAAGCAAGCGTAATCTTGTCCAATAAGTTTGGGGCTGTGTTTTTATCTAAACGAGTTAAATAAAGAAAGAGCTAAAAGGGGAACGGGTCAAATATGTTGAAGGTGGCCCAAAATATAGTTTCAATGCATTCTCTGTACCTGATTATTCAAAGATTTAGATAATTCCTCTAATGATCTTGTTTTAATCCTACTGGTCTCAAAATGAAAGGTCATCGAATAGCTTCTACTTTCACAAATGTTTCAAGATGGTACATGTACCTATTTAAATATTAAGATGGTAACGAACTGAGTTATGAGCTATTATTAAAATGTCCGTTTTAATGGTTTACGGAGGTGGAAGATGGTGATGAAGGCGATATTATAGTAAATGTCCGTTTTAATGGTTGACGGAGGTGGAAGATGGTGATGAAGGCGACACGTTTTCAGAGAGAAGAACAAGAAATTCACGAGGCAAGGGATTTCTTGAGAGGGAGATGGTGGAATGAGGTGGGTGATGGTGATGGATCATGGATGCGAAGGATTTCAGAAGAAATTAAGTTCTTTTTTTTTTTTTGGGGGCGGGGGAGGGGTGGGTCACTGATGACGAATACTATGCCGAAGGTGACCGGTAGACCAGTAAAAAGGACAGAGATATAATATAGGTTACAATAAATAAGAAAAACACCACATATTAGCATACGGACCAAAACTTAAAAGTTTATGTACCCTGGTACTAAATGGGCGCATGTACCATTTTGGAACATTTGTGAAATATTATGACCTTAACCCTAAATGGTTTGCAAGCCAACCCAGCCTTGCCCGTTTCTACACGTACTAAAATAACTTTTTCAATCCAAACCGTTTTGCCACCTCTATATCTCAAGAAAAAGATTGCATAAACCTTAGTAAACTTACCGTTTTCCAACCATCAGGATCCAAACACGCTGTTATTTTGGTGCTGATACCAGGTAGAGGTCCAGGTTCTCTGGTAACTTTCCCGCCAAAAAGTTTAACTGCTTCTGCTGTTTTATAAACATCATCTGTGCCAATTGCTATCTGTTTATTAAGTAAAAATTTAGTTACCATATCTGACCTGTTAAGATGATATCCTGTGATATAAATGAAATAAAAAGAGAAGAGAAGATATATCTTTATTGACCTGGGCATAAGCATTTCCTTTATCATATTCTGTGACCCCATAATTGTAAGTCAACTCTATTACAGCATTTTTATCTTCTGGTCCATAACCCATCATTGCAATGGTGTACTGCAGAATCAAACATTTGTTTTGTAGGAATTAATAATTTTACAGGCTTGTTTAAGAAGACAATAAATAGTCAAATTTTAGATGTTTAGGATATATGAAAGTTAAGATCCTGAATGTGAAAAAACAACGATGCAAAAAACATTGGTTTAGTGAAAAAGAAAATTATTACGTTCAACAGGGGTTAAACCAGATTTGGCAATTATAGCAAGATTGAGTAAAAGGGTTAAACCAGATTCGGGTAAAAGATGGTTTGTTGTGACGTGGGCTGGGTCAGAAATAACGTAGTTTATCCACATCAAAACTTTTTTAATAAATAATTAAGACACTTAATATAGTTACCAACAAAATTATTACAAGAATAATCTAAATACTTCAATAAGTGATTTAGGAGGTTGTACATATCAAAAACACACTTCGGCAATGTACAACCCATTTTACACGTTCCCTTTTCAGCTATTTTTATTCAACCCATTTGAAATTAAAAATAACCTATATCAGCCCATTCATAAGTAAATGGGTAAAAGGACATTTGAAATTAAAAATAACCTATATCAGCCCATTTGAAATTAAAAATAACTCTATGAAAAATTAATTGAAAATTACAAAACTTTGGAACAAGAATTTTGGCATGTATTTTACTGTAAGTGTAAAAGGACAATGTTGAACCCAATGTCCATTGTCGATTCGAAAATTAATAATAGGCCTAAAACACTGATAAAACAACTGATTTTATTACTCTTTTTAATAGTATTTTATTATTACATAATCTAATTATTAATTTTATGTTTTATTAATTAATAAGAGTACGGTCTTGGGAAAAAAGATAACTTAGGGAGAAAGCATGTGTCACTACTCTTGTTAATTTACCTTGTATTCAGGGTTATCTCTTCGGCGAAGGAGCTCCATACCAAAAGCCTAAAGTGTATACAGGATTAAAAAGCTATATTAAGCTAGCCCACAAAAAATAGATTGAATGTGATAATCAAATTATTCTTATTTACAGGAAAACCTCAAACCTTCTCATGAAAAGCAATGGAACGATCAAGATCTCCAACACGCAGCATTACTTGACAAAGGGGTTCAGGAGTGGGACCCCTTTCTATGAGTTCAAATTTATAACCATCAGGATCTTCAATAAACGCAATAATTGATTTTCCACCTTTGACGGGACCTGGTTCCCGGGTTACAGTGCCACCCTTAGCCTTTATGAGTTCAACAGTCTTAGCAACCTGCAAAATCCAAAACACTAATTTTTGAATCCAAGGGGGGTATATGAAATATTTAGATTTATGTTTGGAACTGAATATCCGATTATTATCACTTGAAGTGATAATTATAAGGTTTTTTTTGTTATATACTTATATGGTTGACACATTTTGTTTCTAAGTATCTTATTACGGGTCAAATAATCAGCTTTCAATAATCAGTTTCACTGAATTTCCTATTTACCTTTCTTTTAACATATTTTAAAGCATTTCATACTTTTACTTCACAAAATGTCTCCCCCTTTTTTTCAAACAAAAAAGTCCTTTCTGGTCATTTATCTATTAATTTCTTAAAGAAACAGAAATTGTCAAACATTTAAACAGGTGATCAAATGGTTGACACATTTTGTTTCTAAGTATCTTATTGCGGGTCAAATAATCAGCTTTCAATAATCAGTTTCATTGAATTTCCTATTTACCTTTCTTTTAACATATTTTAAGCATTTCATACTTTTACTTCACAAAATGTGTCCCCCTTTTTTTCAAACAAAAAAGTCCTTTCTGGTCATTTATCTATTAATTTCTTAAAGAAACAGAAATTGTCGAACATTTAAACAGGTGATCAAATTATTACAACTTCAACACAAAAGCACATCCCAAACACTATTATTACAGCCTGTTTTGATTATTCAAAAATAAATCAGTTTCAAAAAACCCATTGAACAGTAAATTATTAGTTGCGGATCAACTTTATTTCCAATGCAACAAAACTGGTGATCTGAGTGTATTGTTTCTACTGTTTTCTTAAATACTCAGAAATTGTCAGACATTCAGAAAAATTGATTATCTGATTAATACGACTTCAAATAACATAAGCTCATCCAAACACTATCTTCTAAAACTTAACATATTATTTGAGATCACATAATCATTTTAAAACTGCATACCCAAACATCCCCGCAACTAGGTGTAAGACCTTATCCACTAGAGCAGTAGCTGGGACTTTTTCACTATAAATACCAACTACAAAAAAGATATTAAAGTTTCTTTCCTATAAAAAAGGCTCATGCTTATGGATATAAGTAAGGCCAACTTATAAATACAAAAGTTACATCCCTGAAGAAATGGAAATCACTAATACATGTGACAATGTGACAGTAGCCCACATAACTTTCAGTGCTATAATCGACATTATCTGCTTAAACTAATCAACATCATGAAAATGCATAGTATCTAAGCAAATGCAAGAATATGAAAGAACCTAGAGAAATCAAATGGTAAAGCTTCACTCACATCATCAACCGCGATGCCAAAATGACCAAATGCAGTTCCGATGTCATATTTGTCTACTCCATAATCTGTCAGCATGAATGTATGTTAGTCATATGCAAATGATTTATATGTAATTATTGGCCTAAAAGTTAACCAATGTACTTCATATGAAGCATTATGCTATAGACTTTGACACTATAAAAAGCGTAAGTAAATGGCTGCTACCAGTTTGCCATCCAACTTCCCATTTTCTTTAAAAGGTAGTGTAGTTATGGGGAGAGAAATCGAGATTATGTTTTAGATCACATGTTTTTTCTAACTATATGAATTGTGGTAATGGTGGCAATGGCAAGCCTAAAAATTATCCAAGGGGGTCAATTTAAAGCTTACCCATTAGCATTTAGTGAACTTTTTTGATTTTTTCAATTTGACCCACTAGCGATAAAAATATACATAAACCAATAAGTAAATAGGTAGAATTTGCCATAGCTAGAAATTATCATTGTTAACACTAATGTCACCATTTCCTCGTTACAAGGATTTGAAAATACATATTATAATCCTTTTGCTTTGCCTATAAAGTTTAACCAGTAAAATAGGGTACAGTTGGGCTCATATTTTGGTTGAACCGCAGTTGAGGTTAGTTTTATTGTTCCAAATATTTTTAGGATAGCTGAACCACATGCAGCTATGGTTAACTTTACTTGGAAATACTGCCCGGAAAAGATAATCAAAGAAAATTAATCTTAAAAAAAGTTTCAAATACTCTTAGTGTGGATAGAACCTATGACCTTAAGCGTGTTAAGCTGATAACACTGAGTCACTGATAGTTATCATAGATTTGTGCATAACAAAAAGTAGTTTGAAGATAGTTTACTATATGTGAGTTCAATCACAAAGTGAGAATCTTCTGGTCCATATCCTAGAAAAGCATTCGTGTATCTCTCCTCAGGTATGTCTCTTTTTCTCAATAGTTTCATCCCTAGGCACTCTGTATAGAACCTGCAAACATATTTCAATCATATAACAAAAAGATAATAAGAAGTTAAAACATTAGGACTTAGCATAATGTAACATAAAAGGTTACTTTATTGTTCTGTCCAAGTCACCAACACGATAAACAACATGAAGCATTCTTCTCTTGTCATTTTTCACCCATTCCAAGGCACTTTCTTGGGTGATTGCTGTGCTTCCTTGGGCCATGCTTACTATTGTTTTAGCTGCTGATTTACTACATCCTTCTTGTCGATATATCTTGCAAGCTTTAAGACCAAAAAGTTTCGAGTGTGATCCCACTAAACAAACACAAAAAGCCACACAGTAATAATGATCTTAACAGGCTATGAACTACAACCATATAATATCCATAAAACGGAAAGCCTTCTATTATATCCATTTGTCATCATATAAAGACTAATATATTGTGATTCCTGACGCTTTTATTTGAGATGGTTCAGGGCTAAAAATAAAGTTCACTTAGCCTTAAAGTCTTCATTTTCCCAATTTCATACACCCACATGTAGTAAAATTTTAGTCTTGGGCCTAGAATTTCCAAATTATTGGGCCCCTAAATTTTCACAAACACACAAAGAGTTCAATTCAGTTTTTTGGTTTGGGGTCTAAAAACATTCAATCCCGCTTTAACAAATACATTTTGAGCCTAAATTTTATATACACACATAGTCAAATCATACTTTAACGAATTTGTTTCTACTCCCACACAAAAACAAATTACTTTGCATTTGCCTAAAATGTTAGAGCCACCCTGGAACATAATGCTATATTAATACCCTAATCAACATTATTTCATATTAGTTTCCGCTCGAACAAAATTCCAACATGTTCTCAAACAACAAATGGAACAAACACACGCAAATATGCATAAATGCACTAGAATTTATCGAACTATAAGCAGAAACTAAACCTAATTACGCAAATTCGACCCAAAACATAACAAAAACAACCCTATCTATCATTCTATCCACATACGCACAAATTAAACGCTCAAATCAACAAAATTACAACACAAACCCTATTCAAATCCATAATTCATACCACTGGAACCAAACCGAATCGAATTGAACCGAGAAGAACAATTGACCATACAAATTCCACCACCGAACCGAGCAGTGGCGAATGATGAGAGCGAAGGACGAATCGTTGACGCCATCGGTAGAATCCGCACCATCTCCGATCAAAAAATTCCACTAATTGCAAACATAAACATTCACTATACGTGGATTTGAGGTGATTTCTGTATGTGTGTGTGTGTGTTATCAGTTCGTGAAGTGTGAAAGAGACAATTTGATTATTGTTTGAAGCGAAGGATTGATTCCTCTGAAGGTGTTGTTTGGTTGCGAGGTTATGTGTGCTCTCAACCAGGATAAGATTGTGTTCTCCATAGACAAATTGATTTTTGGAAGGGGTATGTGTAGTGGTGTTTAACGGTTCGGTTAATGGTTTATTCAGTTTATTTGGCTCGTTTTATTCGGTTATGAAATATTTTTGGGTCTAACCGCTAGCCGAGCCGAACCGAACTGAATTCAACTTATTAAACTGTTTAAACAGATTTATCCAGTTTATTCGATTGGGTTATCTAATTAAACCGGTTATTGTTCCGTTTACTCGGATAATCAAACCTATTAACCAATATTTTATGTAGCCATTAACCGAATTAAAACTGAATTCACAATTCAATTTAGTTTTTTTCGGTTATGGATATGGTATGTTGGTTGGTTTTTGAACACCGCTAGTTATGTGTGCTCTTAACCAGGATAAGGGCTTCTTATAAACCTAGGCCCAAGGTTTGAGTCGAGTCCAAAGTTGTTAGGTCAGGTCTCGATAGTAGTGCGTAAAAAACTGGTTCCAAACTGGACCCGACTACCATATGTGGAACCCGTTCTGGTTCCTACTCGTTAGAGAGTGAAATAGATATCCACCTTTAGAAAAAGTCATCAGTTCCAAATGGGGTACTATTTGTGTTAAACCATCGGTCCAACCAACCATAGACTAGGAAAGGCTAGTCAAGAACCTGAACCAAAGCGGTTTCAACAAAAATCGATGTTGACTTGGAACCAATACTTATAGGAACTTATTTAGATTTAAAACTCGAAAGAAAATCGATTGTGAAATCGATTGTGCACCACTAGGGCTCGATGGCTCACAAAAGCCAAGGCTTGGTTCATTATAGTACATGTAGAGTTGGGCTTGGCATAAGGCTTGTCATCGAGGTGCACAAATTGAGTTGTGGGTCAAACTGGTTATGGACCTATGGTTAAAATAGGTTTATTTAGGTCAAAGATGGTCAACACCAGTTTTTAGCCAAACTGGTTTTTGGAGAGATAAATGAACGGTTTTAAATTTAGAACCTTTTAAGATTCTAAGCCGGATTTATCAGTTTGGTTCAAGTTTAAACTAATTTTAACATCAAGGGTAACAAATCGATTTATTTATGGTACGGTCTTTTCCAAATCGGTTTCACCCAAATTGGTTTCAATATCAGGTTGTGGTTCATGAACCCGTTTTTTTCTTTACTTCTAGCTTCTAAAGTGAACTTTTATTTTTTAACAAAAAGGATAATCGATTACATACCTATGTCATTGCCTTTAAACATGTGTGCTTATTATAAGTGATAGTTATTTATGACATTTCTTCATCTAACTTTAGGCCTGAGATATTGTAAGCTTCATATTATTTTGTATTAATATATGCTGAATCTTTTACAAGTAAGATATTGTTGTATCTATGTGCATAAGCACAACTTATATTAACGTTAGTAATAATATATGATCTTAATGGATCATGGCAGAGCAAACTATTAAGAACACATTTAAATATTGTTATAACGTAAGCTATTCAGTCAATATTATATGTATTATTATTTATTTTAAACAGTGTATTCGAAAAAATCAAGAAGAACCAACAGTGCAAGATGGAAGTACCAGAGATGAAGAAGCTAAGATGGGTGCGCAGAAACACAAGATTAGACAGGGTAACTCATTATAGGTCATTTGATCCTATTGTGAGCGCTGGAGCCGATAGTCTCACCGGAATAAGCCTCTATATCCTCTTGTATAGATATAAGACTTGTCTACATCCTATCATCCTTAAACCATGTTAGTAGCCTTGCTATAAATTAATTTGTTGGGTTTGATTATGAGTATGATCTAAAAAATATTGATATATGATATAATGTGTATCATATATAAATAAATGATATTTACTGTAAAATCACACATTTTGAAAACAATTATTATATGGTTTATCTATCTTATGTAGAGTTAAAATATATAAAAGACATAAATATAAATGTAGATTAACATCAATGATATATTGCACATAAAATTAAGTATATATCATATCACTAAGTTAGAACCCTGTGTATTACACGGGTTGCATGAATAAGGATTGACATATTACATAGTTTTAATATACATTCTAAAACCTTTTATAGTTATTTTCAAAAAATATCTTGTAACAAACTTGAATGAGTATTCAATTCATAATAATAATTTACGAAAAATCTAACTTTTTAAATATAAAAAACATTTAATAAAAATAAATACAGAATTAATTATTATTTAATATGAAAAAGAGGTGAAAAAGATATATACATACACACACACACACACACACATATATATATATATATATATATATATATATATATATTGTTTATATATATATATAAACAATGAAAGAAATTTAAATTTAAATAATTAGTAAGAGAGAGAAGTAAGAAAAAAAAGTTCGGGAATGGACACAAGAGTGACAAATGTCCTCTGTTATATTTATTTATTAGTATAGAGATGGATCAGAAGAAATAAGCGGGAAAAAGGAATGTAAGAGTTTCTAAATGAGTGACAAATGTCACAATATGTAATCATTTGTTTTATTTTTTAACGGTGATGAAAATTTGAGCTTTGTAGTATGCCTTTTTATAGCCCAGGTATGTTCATGTCTTAAACGGGATTTCAACTTTCAATTGTTAGTTTGATGTTCGAGGATGACGCCAACCCGTTCCACAAGAAAACCGACTATCTCGTAAAACCCACCGACTTGCATATGCTTGGGGAGCTATTGGCAACCCGTATTAATGGCCATAAGATTTTCGCGTTGAAGTGAGATTCGAACTTGTGACTTTAAGACCACAAAGCTTTTATCCACACCAGCTCGTGCTAGTAAACCATATGACCACTGTTATATAATCATTTATTAGTAGTATGATTTATAATAATGGGTAACTGCTTTTTATTATTAATCTAATGATATTGATTTCACTACATTATTGATCAAACTAAATTAGAATTAGTTTCATATTTGCTAAAAATAGTAGTTAAATGAAACTGGATTGCACCATAGATAATTTTGCAGCAAGTCGTGATCTTTGAGAGGCCAAAAGGCATTTAAAAGTTAAAAGGGTAATTAGGTGTCTTTTTTCAAGCAAATTTTGTCAAAACATAGACCAATTTAACATGTGCATATAAAAAGCACGTGTAAGGACGCAATATGTGACGTGATAAAGTATAAATTTTATCGCCCTAACTCCTTTCCGAACTACATATACATTGAAATGTAAAGTAACTCATATTTATAAGGTTGAATGAAAACATACTATATATTCGATCCGACATATGTTTAAACAAAACTTACGCCGAAAAGTATACAACTCAAATATGACATAAAAATAAGCACATACATGTTTTATATATGACCCACCCTAACTTATTTCTAAACAAAATTTACGTCAACGCTTAGGCGAACATCAAAACATAAACTCTCTCACAACATATATATAAAAACATAGAAACGTTTTTTATTTGACCGAACTCGTTTTTGAACAAAATTTATATCAAAACTTAGATACACTCGAATTTATATCAATGCATATAAAAAGATACAAATGCAAAAAAATTAGTTTTTAAGCACAAATTGTACATAAGTAAACCCGAAGATTTAGAAACCCAAAAAGGTTAAAATGACATTTTATTAAAATTTGAAAAATGTTAGAAAATATAAGTAAAAAAATTAAAAGTTGAGAGAGGAGAAAGACTCCGACCTCTCTTTTTAAAATATAATAATTTCTTACGGAAAGTTTTTAATATTCTTTATATCCTTGTGCCCTTTTATTGCTTTTGTTCTCCAAATATTTTAAAATCCCACGTACGAATCTCAACGATATTATTAGAATAACTATCGACAAAACTAAGTAATTCACATTTCAATTTCAAATTTAAAATAAAAATGAAAAATGATATGGGAACATGTCAAACTAGTATTTGAATACACCAATAAGATTAAAGAATAGAAACCAAAGTCCGAAAGCATGCAATTTACTATTAGGCTGTCCACAAATATTTTAATAGAAAAGACAGGTATATTATCCCTTTAAGCCAAGTTTTTAAATCTTCATGGAATATACTTGTGTGCAATATGTAATACATTGTAACATGACCTAAATGTATACTTATAATAATTAGAAAAAGGAAAGTCAATCTCAATCATAAGCCTCTCCACTTTTCCATCACTATTAGGCTATAAATTTTTATATTTGGATAGAATAAAATAGGATAAGAATGTTAATATTATAAAACATGCTCCGCTCACAATAATACTATTCACATTACACCTTATTCTTTTCACAAACAAACCTAATCGATTATGTCATAAATAATTTCTTTTACAAAAATACATATTTTATACCAATTTTCTATTCATTTTAAGAGTAGGGTTGCACGTTGGCGCTTGTGGACAAACAACCGCACATTGGAAGTGCTCTCCAAAGCTGATTCTTGCCGTTTGTGGGAAATGCGCTAGTCATGATAGACGTGTGGGTGCTAAAATGTTGTGTTGTGGGCAGCCTAAGAATCAATATAAAACTATATAAATGTTTTTAAGAGCCAAAATGATATATATATATATATATATATATATATATATATATATATATATATATATATATATATATATATATATATATATATATATATATATATATAACTCATTAAACAACCGTCTTTAAGCGTCATATAAATGAGTTAATAGTCATAAATAAGAAAAAAATCAGATAAACTACATAAGCTTTTAATATTTTTTCCTGAGTTTTAAACTGTTTGTTATTCTTAAAAGAGTCTTTAATTTTTTATTATAGGCATCAACTAAAATTGCAAAAAGATGTAATTTCTAATACTATATGATATAAGAGTTAATGATTATATATTAAAAAATTTAAACGCCGGTGTTATAAAAGAATCAAATGACATCTCAAATTGAGCATTACTTTTTTTTAGAAATAAACATAAACATAAACATATATTATATATCAAGAGGAAGCATGAACATACTATAAATAAACCTAAAACAAACACTTCAAAGAACTCCAAAACCTCAACCAATGTCAACCTTCTCTTCATCTTCTCCGATCAACCCATGAACATTCCGACGACCAACCCGCCGGAGTTCATCGCAATTCCCGCGAAACCACGAAAAACCCTCATTTTCATCTTAACTTTCCTCATCATCTCCCCAAATGCAACACTCTCACAATCCTCATTTTCTTCTTCAAATGATGAAACTTACTCTAACAATTCATCCATCACTAGATTCGAACCAAGCCTCGCTGTCGTTGTTGGCGCGCTCTCCATCGTGTTTTCGCTAACGTTTTTAACGTTAATTTACATTAAATGTTGCCACTTAGCGTCTTCTAGTCGTCTACACCAAGAAAACTTTGGTCATCTTCCTAGAACAAGATCAAGATTCTCGGGCCTCGATAGAACCATCATCGAATCGCTTCCGTTTTTCAAGTTTTCATCGTTAAAAGGGTCGAAAAACGGGTTGGAATGTTCGGTTTGTTTGTCAACTTTTGAAGATATTGAGCTTCTTAGACTTTTACCCAAATGCAAACATGCTTTTCACATTGAATGTATAGATCAATGGCTCGAGAACCACTCGAGTTGTCCGTTGTGTAGGATTAAAGTCGTAAAGGATGATATCGCGCTATTCGTGCATTCAAATTCTTTGCGGTTTAGCGAATCTGAGCCCTCGAATCTCGGGCTTTTTATAGCGCGAGAGGGGTCTTCAAGACTCGGTACAAATGTAGAAAAAGACCAAGAAATGTTGCATAAGTTTAATCACCGGATCATGATCTGTGACGATAATGATCCGGTGATGCTGAAAACCAGATGGAGCAATGTCAGCTCCTCTGATATTCTTTTTTTGAAATCCGAGATGATTACTTGCTCGTCAAGTAACCGGTTTGATCACCGACTGGGTGCGGAAACCGAGGGGAACACCGGGCACCACCGGAGGATCGAAGAACCACGACGATCGGTGTCGGAGATTACGGTTCATCCGAGGTTTCTTGAAGGTCAAGTTAGGGTTGATGAAGAAAAGTTAAGGAAATTATGGTTGCCAATTGCTAGAAAAACTGTTGAAAGGTTTGCTAATAAGGAAAATAATAATAATGTTTCAGATGGTCAACGGTTACAAATTGAAAAGGCAAGAGAATTGTTAGATGTATAGTGAACAATGTTATATTATTCTTTTGTACGTTATCTAAATATTATATACTTGTAAAGTGTTATCTTTTTAAAAAAAATTAGACAAGAAAATTAGAATATTATAGTATGAATGTTTTAAACAAATATATACCATATAATTAATATATTTGTTGAATGAGTCTCGAAAATTATGTAGCATCATAACCAATATAAAATTTTATAAGAATCTATAGAAATAAAAAAAAGAGCTTCAAACATCATATATATATATATATATAACAAAAACCTGTGTGTTAGAATGTCATTGAGTTTACCTTTTAAATGAGTACACATATTTTAATCACTCGGTATAAATATTTTATTTTAAGCATGACCTTAAGTTACATATCGATTCTAACTTACACCTTACACTTAACGTTTGTTTTGATTTTTTAAACCATCTACGTTATGACATGGCTAAAGACCATTTGGTTTAGCGGTATGTCGGGTTTCTCCTTATAGGGGAGTTCCGGGTTTAGTGACGGGACCTTTTTTTTACTATTACTATAAGATCACAATGTTTTGGTACTTAGATTTCTAAAAATGTCAGGTCGTGTTGAATTTCTAAAACGAACATCATGATTTCAGTTTTGAACAAGTGATTTAATTTGGTTCTTATGATTTAATTTTATGATTTAATTTGGTTCTTAATCAAATGAACATTATGATTTCAGTTTTGAACAATGATTTAATTTGGTTCTTATGGTATGTTCATATGGTATTGAAAGTTATTATAATTTCATTTTCAATCTTTCCTGTAGTGAATTTGAAGCCCTGTATTATAAAAACTTTCCTCTCAAAGAATTAAGGGTGGCCCTCGGGGGCCAGAATTTATAAAGATTTAATATTATATATATTTATTTAAAAAAACTATAAACTATTAAAAAACTCATTAACAAACCCAATGAAATTTTAATTATTTAGTCTATTAAATCTTACATTAGAATCATTAACATTATAAATAGTTTAGCCAAATACTATTTACCCAGTCTCTTAATTTAATATAATAATACCTAAATTATAAAAAAAACTCATTCAAGATTTCAAGTGCAAAAGTGAGAAGACTTATCAGCGAGACAGCGATCGACTTTGGCACTTCGATCCCATTAAGCAAAAGTTTAGACTTTTTATACATTTTTATAGGTGCTCATTTTTTATTTTCGTCCTGAGCCCATGGTCTTTTGGGAATTCTTGGAACCGTCCATGCACAAAACGTTTAAATGTCAAATGTAAATCATAATTTTTAGTTATGATTTTAAAAATGATTAATGTTTATAATTCTAATATATATCTAAACCAACAGGGTCGACATTTACCGTTCAAAACATTAGTTAGTTTGATATGGTTTTGATTTAATTGGGAGCTTATCATTTGTTTTTTCTTTATGTGTAGTTAAATTGTTTTATCCTCTACACACTATAAAGTTATAATTGCTCTTATACAATCTCGTGTAATACACAAGACTATAATCTAGTACTTTATATAATCCATCTCCACTTTAGAATTCCAATCGAAGAAACTAAACAACATTTCATTATAATTTTTTAGTCGATTACACTTGTGGAAAGAGATAAGATTCTTAATTTTTAGTGCCAATTCTCTTAAATAAATTATGATCTAAATAAGTGATGGAAGAAATGTGTGCACCTACAACTCACATCACACAACTAGCATACGGTCACCTCCAAGTCTAATATCTTTAGTTGCATAAGCTAGCAAATCTTCTACAAATCATTTCAAATTCTCTCAGATGCGATTAAAGTTAAACAAAAACCAAAAAAAAAAAAGAAATCAAAAGTCTAATAACAATCCAATTTGAGCTTGTCTACAAAATCAAATCATAAAACCTTCAAAACTAAAACCTAACCTTCAAGTAAGAGAATTGAACATTAGGAAAACAAATGGTTTTTCTTGAGGAGGGCTAGTCGGCCAAAATCGAGGATCTTTCTTAAGCACAATGTGATGGACTTCACAAAATCGGCATGAGGTTTGAAGGCAACGAAGGTATCGATGGTTTTCTTGTTAGGGATCAGTGAAGGTATCATAGGTAGGAAAGATGATGGCGGGAAGGTTTTGGGGCCATACATCCAACGGTATCGATGGTTTTCTTGATCATACATCCAAAGCCTCTACCCAAGTCCTATATTTATGGATATATCCTTAATTTAGTGGCCAAGAGATTACCATACTAATTACTCTATTATTAAAGAACAGGGAAATGAATAGTAAAACTTAGAATCGTGGCCGTCCGATATAAAATCTATGGCCAGCATGTTGCCTCTCTTGCTTTCTTCTTATAACCAACACGTGTAGTCCCTCTTCTGACCACATGTACTCACTGTTCTTCTTCTCGAGGCCACCATCAACAATGGAAGATCGAAAAAGGGAGACCGTGGTGCTTAGAATCTCGACCGAAGCTTCATCCTCCCCTTTAAAGCACCGATTTCCATGTCTTTTCGTCTTTATGGCACGAAGTTGCTTCCCGACGAAGATAGCTTTTGTTGCTCCCGGAGGAATTCCTTCTTTTCCTTGGATCTTTGATGTTGATCATGTCAAAGTCCGCTATAGTCTTGAATAAAACACAAATCATCAGGGTCGCAATGATCTCTTAAAAAACCTAACAAAAGACGATGTTAATCTCCCGATCATGAAAATAAAGTGAGTAGAATCTTCGATGTTCATATTATGCTTTGGTTTTCTACAAGCATCTTACAAAAAGAAAATATATTTTGGGCATTCTTGCTTTGAATGTGTACTCGCAAGAGGTTGGGCCGACTAGATCTGGGCACTAAAGCCACCGTTAGCCACCACCAATATATCGCCGGACCACGAGGGTAAAAAAAGACTATTTTCAAATTATCTCTATTTTAGACATTGTTTTAAGAGTTTAACCCTGAAATTGTCATGGAAGAGAAGAAAAAATAAGAATTTTGAGATGCTTTTAAAAACGACAGTGGGAAACGGTGGCAATGGAGGGAATGGCAGACGGTGGCTAGGGCGCTCGACGGTCTGTGTGAGAACATTTTATTTACAGAGGAGAAGACTATTTCAATAAAACTTAATATTAAATTGTTGTTTTACTGTTTTTTCACATTGACTACTCACATTTACCGCACAGAAGGTAGCTATAGCAAGTCGCCGCCGTTTGCAAAATGCTTTGGAAGATGGAGAGATGAAACTTTAAAACAACTTAAACGTAATTTTAGGTTCTAATAATATAATGCTATTTTACTTTATTTTAGTTTAATAGATCATTAAATTTTAGGTTACTGGATTTATAATTATACTATTTTATTGTTTTACTTAATTCAATATTTTTCTGTAATTTATGTTATCATTAAAGGACATAAGGAGGTTTAATTTAAGATTTTATTATTATACAATTTTAGTTGATTAAGCTTCTCATTGGAGCAAGAGTTATAATATTTGTTATAATATTTACACATGTACTAACTTAGCTATCTCGCATTCACAAGTTTAAACGCCATGAAAACATTTCGGAATGAAAACATTCCGGTACTGGACTAGGTGTCTAGAATAGTAATACCGCTTTTGTGTACGTTGGAAGACGTTATTTTGTATATGTTAATCATCAAAGATCGATGAAACCATTTTTGTAAAAATTATTGATTTTGGTAAATTTCCGGCGCAACGCGCCGAAGAACTTTACTAGTTATAATATAATTAAAAAATTAAATTAACTTGACTGACTTACCAGCTTAGGCCCCCAACTTCAATGGCTTATGAATCGGATAGGAGATTAATCCGAACAATCACCCTTTAATTTTATGACCCGTATTAGGTAGGTCTTCTACTGTAACTATCTCTTCACCTTCTTGAACTTAATCCAACAACTTTTTTTCTAGTTTGTGCTGGTTTCTTGACTTTCATCTTGATCACCCGATCGAGCAACCACTAACGTTCCTTGATCTTCACTAGTTCTTCGTCGAACTCAATACACTGTGCCGGTGTACATGGCTTTGTTATCTGATTTATCACCCATCTTTAGCTTTCAATTATTTAAGATATACGTGAATGATGTAATAGGTTCCAGATCCAATCCTTTAGATCAAACTCAAACTAAAACTTGGCTTAGTTTAAATCGAAATATGGATAGATCTCGGATTTGATCAACCGAATGACGATAACAAATGACGATAAAAAGAATGTGATTTAGACTCAGATCTTTAACACAGATTTGTTGCTAGCAGTCTACTTTGAGAGTTAGATCTCTACTTAGATCTGCGGTCTATGAAAGTTTGAGTCACGAATAGGGTTGTAAACGAACCGAACGTTCAACGAACAGCTCGTGAACCGTTCGGCGGTAAGTTCGTTTATGTTCATTCGTTTAATAAAGGAATGAAAACGAACAATAAGATTCCGTTCGTTTAGCTAAACGAACGAACATGAACAGAGGCTGTGTTCGTTCATTTATGTTCGTGAACGTTCAATAATGTGTTCGTTAACGTTCGTTTGTGTTCATTCATTTAAAAGTTATGTTTGAGATAATTATGTTAATTACTTATATACATTTGGTGGATATTACATAATGTTTATGATTTTAATTAAAAAATCAATATATTATGATTTGTATTTGTTTGTTTTATGAAATTTTGTTTGTGTTCATTAATTTTCTTAAATATTTTTGTGCGTTCGCTTGCCTTCGTTTGTATTCGTTTACTTTCGTGAACAGTTCATGAACAGATTCATTTCCTTAATGAACGAATACGAACAAAAAATATCGTTCGGTAAGCGTTCGTGAACAGTTCATGAAACACGTTATTTTCTTAATGAACGAACAAGAACATGGCATAGTTCGTGTTCGTCGTTTCGTTTACAGCCCTACTCACGAACAAAATAAACCCAATTCAATCCACAAGTTTTCCATAAATTAAAGGCATAGATATAAAACCTCAATTCTGTCTCGATTAACATATTAAAAAAACCAGGTTGCTTGTTTCTTTTTTTTTTGTCGCTGTTTACTTAATTCTTTTTAACTTAGTGGAAAGAAACCTTAATCGGAGGTTCTTGTCCTTCGAGTAGAACCAATGTTTGACACCAAGTTCCAGCTTGTTTTTGCGATAATAACATGCTTCTAGCTGAAAGGTTTTACCTTTGGTTGCTTGGTTCCCAGAATTGATAAACAAGATCGGCGGCGACTTCTTGAAGCAATCTATCAGCAGTCCCCTAGATCTTGAACTTGATTTTTGACTTGACCGGGCTCTGATACCAGTTCAAGGCACAGGACCGATAAACAATGAAGAACTTTCTTGTTGCAAAGAGAAAACTCACTCAAAAAGTCGTTATAATAATTCTCTATGATTATACATCTTGAGCGCCTATCCAAGCCCTATATTGTAGATATAAACCTAACTTGGTGATCAAGAGATTACCATACTAATTACAATTAAAGAAATTGAACTAACTTGTCAACTTATGTCCCTCAACTTTACTTGTGAATCGGGTAGAAAATTAATCCCAACATTTATGTTTAACTATGTTTCAATGTAAATTCCGTGTAAATCAAGTTTATGTTATATTGTACAATTGATTGAAGCACGAATGTACAAATCATCAAATGTGCTTTAATGTTTTGTGTTTATTATAGTTTTCTTTTTTCTTTCACATAATTAAAACATGAGTATTTTATAAAACATAAGATTTGAAGTTCCTACGTGATTCTTTTTATAAGAGTTTTGAAGTGAGTTTTATTCCACATTTGTTTTAGTCTTATGCTTTATAACATAGATCGTGATTGTTTGTTTTTACATTGACTTTTATGTTACTTAGAGTCTGTTTGATATGTGGTAATGAAATGGACAAAGGGATAGAATAAATAAAAGAATAGAATGGATGAGAGAATGAAATGAATTATTACATTCTATTGTCCTGTTTGATTACCATTTAAGAATAAATTAATCATTACTTTGTGTTATTTGTTAGGTATGAAAAAACGAATCAATGAAATGTAAAAGTGGTTATGATGGTGATGGCGAGCGGTGGTGGGGGCCGGTGGTGGTGGCCGGCGGTGGTTTCCAGAGCTGGCGGTGGTTTCTGGAGGCAGCGGTGGTTTCCGGAGGCGGGGGTGGCCTGCGGTGGTTTCTAGAGGCGGCGGTGGTTTCCGGCGGCGGGGGTGGCCGGAGGCGGTCTCCAGCGGCGGCAATGGCCGGCGGTGGTTTCCGGCAACAGTGGTTTCCGGCAACAGTGGTTTCCGGCGGCGGTGGTTACCGGTGGCGGCGGCAGTTGCCCGAGGGTGGTTTCCGGCGGCGGCGGTAGTTTCCGGTGGCCATGGTTTCCGGCGACGGAAGTGGCCGGCGGTGGTCTGGTGGCGGCGGCGGCCTTCGGTGGTTTCTGGCGATGGCGGCAGGATCCGGCGGTGGTGTTCCCGGGGCAGTGGTGACCGGCGGCGGTGGTGGTTGTTGTGGTGGGTGAGTGAGTGATGTGGTGACTAATGATGAAAGGAATGGAATGAAAAAAAGAAAGGGGAGTGGATGGAATGAATTTGAGGGAATGAAATCAACTATGTAATGGTTCATTCCATTACCTTCACTAACCAAACATGTCTTTGTTCATTCACCCTCAATGGTTCATTCCATTCCGCTCCTCATTCCTGCATACCAAACGCTACCTTAGTGCTTTTGAACACACCCTTACGAAATGCTTCTGTTTTTCTAATTGTTTCAACAACTTTTTACTCTGACACGCTTATTTTTATAATGTCTAGAAGTTAACTTTTTAATATGTTTGTTAAGTTTCAAGGTTGCTACGAAACATTGGCTTAAACCCCCTAGTTAACATATAAACATAAACATGTTTAAGCATTAATCGTTAGAAATATAAACAAGATCAACTTGTAATCAACTCGACCGATAGCTTGTGAACCGAACCCAATCCCTTGTTCAACTATTCGACTAATTAATCAAATCATGTTAATTCAAGTTTCAAATATGCCACAAGGTGATTTGATGGTTGCACTCAAAGGGTGATGAACAACATAGTATATATAGAGAAAAGAGTGGATAAAAAACCTAACCCAATAGCAGAGAGATATTTTCACATGTTACAAGATGTTAATGAGCATTTTTGTGATGCTTGTTAAAATCACTCAAAATATTCATGCTTGTAAAAGCTATTGCATGTTGATTTATAAGGATAATTTTAAGTTGTCTTGTCATCAACAAACAAAACTAGGTGTGTGATGCTACATCCAAATGATAGTTATGCTTAAAAGCATTTCGACTCTTATAACCATCTTCGCTTTTGTTAAATAAAGTCTGAAATGTTCGCTTTGGGTTATGCACTCATGAATTTAATTTGAATAATTCCAATTCGAAGGTTTATTGTTGGCTAATGCTTATTACGGTTTATAATCTACCTACTTGGATGACTTTCAATTCAAAAACTCATATTATTAGTCATTCTTTAAAAAAAAGTCTCGAAGAAAATATATGGATGCTCCCAAATTTTAGAAAATTATAGGTATGATCATAGTTGTTCACTAAAATGTAACATAGGTGGATAATGCGTCGTGGATAGACGTTACGCTCCTATTTTTTAGTTTGTACCAAAATACCCAATGTTAAAAATAAAATAAAAACAAAATACCAAAATAAGCTAGATGGGACCCACTCTAACTTAGAAAGTCAAAAACAGAATTATTTTTTTTTATGAAACCACTTGAATGAAGATATTCTTTCTACCGACAAATAATAAAAATTACTAACAAATATGTTATAATTAAAATTGTGCGCCCTTTTATTTTTATTTCTTATTTATGATTTATTATTCTAAGGTGATCAACGTTAAATGTAAAAACATGCTTTATCCCATTAAAAAATAATTATCTATTATTAACGATGAAACTCAAGTACACGCAAACTGATATTGATCAAATCAAATGTCTGAATAAGCTCAAAAGAAAAGCGATCATATATATATGTTCTCAAATTTATATTACAATATGTATCGTTAACGTGTACATGCCGTTACAAATTAAACTTTTTATTATAACAATTGGTTTGTTCGGGTTAATCTGTTTGGTTATTCGGGTTTTTAATGTTTAAAAATCTAACTGAAACCCGAGTTGGATAACAATTGGTTTTCGGTTAAACCGGTTACAGGTTATTTGAACATAGGTTTAATCAGATCGGTGAAGTCAGATTGGTTTGGATTAATCAAGTTCAGGTAAAATTGACGGGCTTAAGCGGAAAAACCGAACCGATTATGAAATTGGTTTTTGTTTTGGTTCCTAACTGAAATCGAATTGTGAATTTGATTTTCGGTACGCTTTTCAGTTATATATAAAAATTCGGTTTAACCAATTTTAACATGTTCTAATTTATATATATATATATATATATATATATATATATATATATATATATATATATATATATATATATATATATATATATATATATATATATATATATATATATATATATATATATAATATATTTTTGTAATTGAAGTTTATCTCAACTAGTCAAGCCTAAACTTTTCAAAGTGGATTCTAATAACTAAATTTTTATTTGCTACCTCATTTCCAATTATCAAAACTAATTCTCAAATTTCACATCATAAAGAATCAAAGTTGTCTATTTATATTTTTAAAACAGATGCCTAATATTTCAAGAGTTTAATTATTTTTTATGTATTTTAAAATATGTCTATGAAGGGTGATTCCAACATAAATAATTTAAACTTGTCAACATCTAAAATGAAAAAAAAAATGAATTTGTTTGTTTTGGTTTTTAAACTATACTGAACCAAATTGAATTTGGTTTTGGCTGGGCGTATTCCCAATACGATTTAGTTCAGTTCGATTTTCGGTTATAACAAAACCGCGTAAGCCGAACAAAATCTATAACCGAACCATTGAACACCCATAATTTTCATGAAGTTGTAAATTAAAAACTTTTATAATCGTAATTCATACAATTTTGTTCAAAAGTTAAGATTTTTTATTTATTGTTCTTTTCTTCATTCCCTAAAGCAGCCACATATCCATGTTATAAGTAGAGCGAGTGGGCCCGTGAGGCCCAACCATACTTTCATAAATTTTTTAGCCCAAATATTACAACTTTAGGGGCATAAAAGTTTCAAATTGCGGGCCCACGAGAAAGTCAAGAGGGATGAATAAGAAGATAAGCAAAAATTCACCCTATCATTTTGATATTTTCAAACTAAAAAATACCTAAATAATAGTGAATCAATTAAATGGTATCTGATATGTATATATTAGTTTTTTTTCATGAGGTAGATGTTTTGAAGTTTAAGATGAAAAATGATGCAAATTTAGAAGTAGAATTATATAATGTACGTCTACTGCTGAGCATTTTACTCCTTTAGTTCATATGAACCAGCGGTCGTTGGGTATTTCTTTTGTGTTTGGTGTGTTCTTTTTATTTATATTTAACTAGTTGCAACTCTTTCCTTTTTTTTCTTTTGTTAATTATTGTTTAGTTGCACATCCTATGGTTATCTTCTATTACTTTACTAGCTTAGTACCCGTGTAATACACTGATTGAATAAATAAAATATTAAATAATTATTAATAAAAAATTGATGCATTATAAAATCATGCTTGAAGATAAAGTATGATTATAATTACGTATAAATAGCTAAGTAAATAAAAAATAATGTATTTTTCTTAAACTTTTGTTTTATAAAAAATGTGATTTCTAAATATATTGTTTTAAGAAAAATGTTTTTTTAAATTTTTGTTGTATTTTGTATTTTATAAATTATTTTTTTAAAGTGTATTTTAAAAAAAATAGGTTTTTAATTTATTAAATTATATATTTTTAATTTGAAAATGGTATGAGTAATATTATTAGTATTCAATATTATTATTATTAATATAGAGAAATGAGAGAAGTATAATGACTAATGAGGTTTATAATTGTTTCACGCTTACTTTAGTTTTTTTATAGATATATAGATAGGTCAAAAACTCATTAAATAAACGGAATAAATTTTAATGTAAAATATATATGTAAAATAAACATGAATAGTATATTTTAATATAAAATATAATTAAAATTATATATACCTAATAGTTCAAGAATTAAAACAATTATACTATTTTTTAACTCTCTTATCCAAATAGTTCCATTTTTAAACATATGTATTAAGATTTCTTATAAAAAAACTTATTTTTTTATAAAAATCTTGTTTGTTAAAAAAATCTGGTTTGTAATTATTATGGTTGTTTTAATAAAACTATTTTAAAATATTTCACATGTTTTTAATTTTTTTCAAAAAAAATATATATTTTGTTTAAAAAATGTTAGTGTTTTAGAAAATTTCATATTACGTAAAACTTTAGTTTTTTGTTATTTAGATTTTAATTAAAAGATGTGATTTCCAATTTCCTTCCTAAAATCTATTTAAAAAAAAGATAGTTTAGTTTAAAAAAATTAGATAAGAGAGAGAAACATAACAATTAATAAAATATTTTCAATAAAAGAGAGAAATTTGTATGAGTATTTAAATTACTATTATACTTTTTTGGTGAGAAAATTGATGTGTGGATGTCTAAAAAAATAATAAGTGGCACAAAAATGGATTAAGAAAAGGACATGTGATAAAAAAATTTTTTTTTATTAGATGTTATAGATTTAACTGATTGTACAATTAACTATTGTTAATGTTACTTTGTCTGTTTATGTAATTTTTTTATTAGTAGCTATGGACAAAGTTTAAAAGGAAAAATGTCATTTTTGATGCCTAAATTAATAGATTTGAATGATCTTCGACCTACCCTTTTCCTTAGAGCATTCACATCTCATTCTCTATATTCATCCATATAATTACATTAAAAATCATTAATTTTTCTCTTTATTTTTTAATAAAATAATACTTTTTATACATTTATCATTACTTTTTCTCTCTTCTCCTCTCACAACCATTTAAAATATATTAAAATTTTTTTAGGGATTTGAACAGTGATTTCTCAAAATATCCAGATTGAACAGTAACATATTTTCTCTCATTTACTCACAACCATTTATAACCATAACATATAATATAAGAAATAAACTCATATCTTTTAGGAAACCGGATGTGAATGCTCTTAAGGCTAGCTAACAAGTTACATAAATTGTATCCATGTGATATAATGAATTTTTTAATCATTATTTGTTGTTTTCTTTACCCTTTAAGAAACCCATATTTTGATCCCTATCACAAATCCTTTCAAACACAAGCCATCTTATAGTCCGACAATTTCTGATTAAATTAACATTTAGTATTTTATTGCTTTTCTTTACCTCTTTCAAGCATAAGTCATATTGTGTTTTAGGAACCCTTTAGTATGTTACCACAAATCCTTTCGGAACCCTTTCTTTCTTTAATATAGATCCGTTGCTCCGGATCTACCAGTAATATCTCCGAGACAGTTTTCGAGTTTTAGGTGAGAACCACGACAAAAGCTCTCAATCAGTCAAGTTTTCTAGATCAGTTTTTGCACTTTATTATAGAGTAAATTACAAATTATGTCTTTTATTAAGACATGAAATTACACCGTGTGTACTTTAATTTCAATAATTACATTGTATGTCCTTTTTATATAAAGTTTGCACACATATTGTCATTTACACTAACCTTCGTTAAAATTTACAGTTAAGTCATGCATGTGCCCCTCACATAAGGGGCTTTTAAGTATTTTACATGCATACAATGAGTCAAAAATATTTTTACGTCGCTTCATTCTCGTCGTCTTCATGTTAGGTGTTCAAAGTATCCGAATACTAATAGTGATTTCAGATATCTGAATTTTAGATATCCGAAATTTCAGATATCCGAATACTAATAGTGATTTCTACTATCCGTGTAAGGCCCCGTTCCTGGGACACCTACAGTTGGTCATTCATCGCATATAAAACATATAATTACATTTGCCTTAAGAAAATATTGCAGCGGAAACATTTAAAAGGACATCTCATTTCATTATAAAAACTTTTGCCAAATAATACAACGTCAATCGGTTACAAAATACATTGTTGCATTACATCACAAAAGTATTAAATGAATGGATGCCATCCCAAAAGAGCTGAGTAGCCACCTCGTGCCATCCTCAGCAATCATTACCTGCCAACTGGAAAACATATAAAAAGTCAGCGTTGCTGAGTGAGTTCTAGTTTTATAATAAAACATACTTTACTTTCATTTAAAACCATTCGTTACTTTTGCATGATCACACATCATATGTACACATAGATAATATTTTTATTATCTTCTTCATTCATCCATGTATTCATTCATTATATCTTTACTTGCGCATCGGATATCTTCCGTACCAATACCATATGCTACACCCCGAACTATTTAGCTACTGGGCCGAAGTCAATAATTGAACAGCTGAGCGTATGCCGCAGTACTAGAGGTAAGCGGTAGAGGTTCTATAATAATGGTCGATCACAAAGAAGGACCCCGATATCCAATACTTGCAAGACTTTTCATTCCTTTCCACTTTACGTTACATAATACTTCATTTCATTCATTATCATAACACGTAAAGCCACAGGAAAGATAAACATACACCATAATAAGGAACATTAACATGCACCGACATCACGTCATACAGGGCAACATCATACATACATAACATGCATCATGCATAAACATGCAACATCATCATCATTATGCCCTACCTGCTCTCTAAGGCCATAACAGTTATCTTACATGCTCTTACGGGAACCTTTACGTCAAAACTTACATCTGCACTTTCCCCCGAAAGTCAGAAGTCGAACTACACTTTCCTTCGGGTGCAACAACCCTATTTGTGCGTATGGGCACCCTTCAGTCTCATGGCCTCCATGAGACTGAACATCATGCGATTGGACTCATGCGGATGAACATCTATGCGAATGGACATCCAGTCGTGCGTATGGACCTCATGTGGATGGAACTAATGTGAATGAGCACCTATACGACTGACCTCTTGCGAATGGACTCATGCGACTAAGCACCTATGCGACTGGACCCTCAGTCGTATGACTCCCCATGCGATTGGACTCCCAATCGTGCGAATGAAACCTTAGTCGTGCGATTGAACCCTCAATCGTGCGAATGAATCCCAATCGTGCGAATGAACCTCAATCGCCTCTCAATCGGCCGTATGGCCTCCATTCGGTCGCCTAGCCCTAGCTGATGCAGAATGGAGTTCATCCCGAACCCAATCTGCCATTTTCGGCCTCCAAGCTCATCCAAACCCATTCTAAGCCTAAATCAACCATCTTAGACCTTAGGAATGCATACCACAACACCATACAAGCACGCACAAGCCCGGAAACATACTCTAAACGCATCACACGCAACACACCCAAATGGGTCAAACACATATACATACAAAAACGGGTTTTTAATGCTTTCTAGCCCCAAAATCGGTTGAAAACAAGTAAAAGTGGGGTCCTAGAACTCACACAAACGAGCACAACGACAAGGGCTTCGATTTGACTCGCTCCTCGATGATTTTGGCCACTCGAACCAACCCGAACCGACACTTTTTCCTCTTTTCTTCCTTTCTCTCTTCTCCTCTCTTTGATAGCTGAAATGTGAGTGTGGGGGAGAGGGTAAGGGCTGCCCTCTCCCTTATATACTCCCACTCACCCGACTTTCTTTTGTTGGCAAGTTTGGTCCCTTAACTTTGGACTTTATTTCTTTTTCTTCCTTCGTCTGCTTCAAAATAATAAATAACCGGGTGTTACAAGTCCACCCCCCTTAAATAGGTTTCGTCTCTGAAACCTATTATTCTTTGAACAAACGTGGGTAATGCTGTCTCATCTCTTCCTTAGTCTCCCACGTTGACTCGGATCCCTTCCTGTGCTTCCACTGAACATGCACAAGAGGAACCACTTTATTTCTCAGTCTTTTCTCTTTTCTATCGATGATTGCCACTGGTTGATCCACGTAATTGAGCCTTTCGTCTACTTTGATATCTTCCAATGGAACAATCATATCTTCATCTGCCAAGCACTTCCTTAGATGAGATACATGGAATGTCGGGTGAATTCCACTTAACTCATCCGGTAACTCTAGTCTATAGGCCACCTCTCCTACTCGAGCGATGATTCGAAAATGGCCTATATACCTTGGGCTTAACTTACCACGCTTTCGAAAACGGATGAAACCCTTCCAATGTGAGACCTTCAACATAACCCGGTCACCCACCTGGAACTCAATCGGCCTGCGTCGTTTATCAACATACGACTTCTGTCTGTCTTTGGCTGCCTTCATGAAGCCTTTAATCTTCTCAAGCTTCTCATTCGTAGTCTCGATTACCTCGACGCTCCCCAATTCCTTCTGACTAATATCACCCCAACAAACGGGTGTTCTGCATCTCCTACCGTATAGCATCTCATATGGTGGCATACCAATGCTGGCATGATAGCTGTTGTTGTATGAGAATTCGGCTAACGGTAGGTGGTCATCCCAACTTCCACTAAAATCAATTACACATGCCCGAAGCATGTCTTCCAGTGTCTGAATGGTCCTTTCTGACTGACCATCAGTCTGGGGATGATAAGCCGTGCTAATATATAACCTCGTTCCCATAGCGTCGTGGAATTTCTTCCAAAATTTAGATGTAAACCGGGTGTCACGGTCAGACACAATAGACACCGGCACACCATGATGAGTTACAATTTCCTTGATGTACAGATCAACCAACCTCTCAGATGAATATGTCTCGCGGAGCGGTAGGAAGTGAGCACTCTTCGTCAAACGGTCAACTATCACCCATATGGCATCGTACCCTTTCGGGGTATGCGGCAGCTTTGTAATGAAATCCATGGTGATGTGCTCCCACTTCCATTCCGGTATATCCAAAGGTTAGATCTTCCCATACGGCGTTCGTTGCTCGGCCTTCACCTGTAAGCAAGTAAGGCACTTACTCACATACTCCACCACGTCGCGCTTCATACCCGGCCACCAATAATCCTTCTTCATATCTTGGTACATTTTCGTGGCACCTGGGTGAATGGAGTATCGAGTCTTGTGAGCTTCATCCATGATCTTCACGCGTAAATCCCCAAAACGAGGAATCCACACACGACCGAATCGGGTTCTAACACCGAGTGTGTTTTCACCCAATTCCGCAACCAGACCTCTCATTCTTTCAGAGTTAAGATGATTTCTTTCAATGCCTCATCTTGATACTCTTTAACCTGCTTCATCACATCCGAGGTCATGATCAACTGGTATGCTTTCACCCGAATCGGCTCGGGTCTCTCCTTTCGGCTAAGGGCATCCGCCACCACGTTGGCTTTGCCCGGATGGTAATGGATCTCGCAATCATAGTCTTTTATGAGCTCCAACCATCGTCTCTGCCTCATGTTCAGATCCTTCTGCTCAAAGAAGTATTTCAAGCTCTTGTGGTCAGTGAATATGGTGCACTTCGTCCCGTAAAGATAGTGCCTCCAAATCTTTAACGCAAAGACCACAGTTGCTAGCTCCAAGTCATGAGTAGGATAATTGACCTCATGAACCTTCAACTGTCGGGATGCATATGCTATAACCTTTCCTCTCTGCATTAACACACACCCCAACCCCGAGTAGGAAGCATCAGAATAAACCACCAGATCTTCGCTTCCATCGGGTAATGACAGAACAGGAGCTTGAGTCAATCTCGCCTTCAATTCTTCAAACGCCTTCTCTTGAGCTTGACCCCATACGAACTTCACATCTTTTCGGGTCAACTTAGTTAGTGGAGAAGCAATCTTAGAAAAGTCTTGGATGAATCTTCTGTAGTAGCCCGCCAAACCCAAGAAGCTACGAATCTCGGATGGCGTCTTCGGTGACTTCCATTGCATAACCACCTCCACCTTTGCTGGGTCCACCATAATCCCGTCAGGATTCACCACATGACCCAAGAATTGAACCTCGCGCAATCAAAACTCGCACTTGGAGAATTTAGCATACAACTTTGTTGGATCTAAAAGGCTGGTGCAACCAAAACCAAGTCACTTAGAAGATTTTTGTACAACAAATAAAGGACTTCCGAAGCTAAGTGTGGAACTTCCGAAAGAAAAAGGAGCTCTTCCAAAGACAAAGTGTAAAACTTACTTCCGAAGGAAAAATCCAACTTCCGAAGACAAAGAACCTACTTCCGAAGATCAAGACTTAGAATGAAAGATCTGAAGTCAACTTTCAAAGTACAGAAGTCCTCAAGCCTCGGAAGTATAGAAGCCTCTTCCGAAGTATAAGTGGCTTCAGAAGAACTTGTTCTTCCGAAGCCAACTTACCTTCGGAAGACACTGCTATTATCCAGTGGACATAAGTATGGTCTCCCTGACACTCCGCTGCAAACCTCTGAGATACTACATGACGTTTTCTCAAAAGCCATGTAGTTGACCATACTTTAATCCAATGTATACCTTTTTATGTTAGTACAGTTGCCATCTTTAGTTGGTGACAAAAGGTAAGTCATGGACATGTCATGACTACCATATCTTAGATAATACTTTATCTAAGATACCTTAACTTTAGCATTGTAGTATATGCTTTAGTCTTAGGTTTCCAGCTGGTATCAAAGTATATCCGGCTGTAGGATCTAGTATATATAGTTTCTCATTGTAACTCATGTATCATGCTTGTAAGAGTCTTGTAATATCTTGAGTTGAGAAGTAATATATACAAGTGCCTTGAAAAATTACCTCTGCGTGTTCCTTGATACTTATTATATTATTATCAACTCTTGTAACAGACTTTACTTCATCTGATTTGAGTGTTTCTATAAGCGAGTTTGAGAGAAATCCAAGTGTTTAAGTGACAAACCCGATCCTGCAATTGGTATTAGAGCTTTTTAGGCTCTTGATTGTGAGATCTTACCATCCTAATCAACCTGTTTTTCACTCCTCCTTATACCTCACTCAAAATGGCCCTCAACAAATCTGAAGTAGAGATGGGGATGATGACCAAAGCACCCATCATCACCCCTGAAAACTTCAGGTCCTAGAGCAGAAGAATTGAAGGCTTCATCAGGTATCAAGACAGCAAGATGTGGCAATCCATTGTAAATGGCCCGTATAAGCCAAAAGTAGCTGGTGGAAACAGTGCTATGATTGAGAAAGCTGTTGAAGATTATTCTGATGAGGACAGGAGGAAGCTAGACATCGATAGCAACGCTATGACTGTTCTCATGACTGCAATTCCAAACTCCATCATGGTGGGGTTTGAGCATTGCAAGTCTGCCAAAGAACTGTTTGATGCGCTTGCTCAAATGTACTCAAGCTCAAATGACTCCAAGAAGGACTCACTGAAGCAGCAGTTCGAGAACTTCACCTATGTTGCTGGAGAGACTCTTAGCCAGCAATATTTCAGGTACATGGATCTCATTTCTTCCCTTCAATCTGTGGGAATTGCTCATGAACTTAGAGACCTTACAAGAAAGTTCATGAGTGCATTACCCAATGAGTGGACATTCTACTGTGTCTCTATCAAGAGAACAGAGAATCTGAATACACTCACCATGACCGAACTTTATGGGATCCTTGATGGATACCGTTTGGAAATGGAAAGTAAGAGGGGTTATCAAACAAGCAGACCCTTGAGTCTTCCTGCTAGCAACGCTTTAATTTGGGTTTGAAAAAAGCAAGGCTAAATGTTACAACTGTAACCAACTTGGTCATTTTGCAAGGGAATACAAGGCTCCCAAGTCCAACCCGGGAACCCCACAGGCCTCCACACATCCCCCTACACCAAAGCCCACCGGAAAGTCAATAGAAACAGCTGCAATGGCTCAAGAAGTTGACTGGAGCTTTATGGTACAGGATGTGACTCCTGCTCAAGCACTCATGGCCGGAACAGATGAAAATAAGGTATATGAACATATCTGTACTCCTGCCTGTATTGCTAAGGTTAAATTGTATCAGGACTACAATATGGAAATTAAATCTGATATTGAGTCTTTAAATGTTTTAAAATCTGACTTTAAAAGGGCTGAATCTGACTACCAAGGAAAAATTGAGGAGTTAGAGAAAACTGTGTCCCTATTAAAACATGAACACACAAACTATAAGACTCAGATAAAGGATTTAATATCCAAATTGACTGAGGCTCAAGCCCAGCTTGTCACAGCTGAGGCTCAAGCCAGGAAGTATGCTATTTCCGAGCAAAACTTATAAGCCATTCTCGCATCATCCTCTCACTCAAAACTTTGTTACCAAAACAAAGGTGGGTTGGAAACCAATGAAATTGCTCCACCACACTCTTATGAGTCTATAAGACAACCAAGGTGTGGTACTGAAGAGCAAGAGGTTCCATCTGCTGACCCACCTTCTCATGAGTCAAAGAATGATGCAACTATAAAGACCATCACAGGGAAGAACCAGGTAATTATGCCCTCCCCTGCCAATGATGATCAAACCCTAACCACCAAAGCCAGAAGAAGCAGAGCTAAGGCAACCAGAAAAACTGCCAAGAAAGTGGCTGAGTCCAAGCTAAAGATAGACCCAAAGCAAAAGGGTGTATTCATCTCAGCTGGATTCCAGGTGGTTGGAAACTCTGATTCAGGAAAGGGGTGTAGTACCAGCACTCCTGTCCTACCAAAGGATTAGAAGTTAAAGGGAAAGGTTGCTGATGAAGAAATAAAGAACAAGAAACACCAATCCTCAAGTTCCCAAAAGATTAACATTGCATGCATAATGTGTGGTCTGCAAAACCATATTGCCAAAGATTGTTACTACAATCCTGCTAGCACACATTATGCAAATAATGTTAAAAAGGAAGGAGTCAGGGAAGGTTTCTCATTTGGACCATATCAAATGGTTCAAGTGATGAAAAAGGGAAAGCTTGTTTCCGAAGCAAGGATGCTTTCGGAAGAAGATTCTTCTTCTGAAAGGAAAAAGGCTTCGGAAACTAAAGCTATCAAGACTCAGAAGAATAAAAGAGTCCCCTTGAAACCATCCCAGAAGAAGACTGCTTCGGAAGAAAAGGTGGTGAAGGCTTCTTCCAAAAAGAAAGAAGCTTCGGAAGAATGCCAAGCTACAAAAGCTTCAACAAGCTCATCCTCCATGATCAACCAAGGGATGGAATGGAAGATCAAGGAAGATGCTGTAGCCCAAACCTCTTCTTCAAAGACATCCATTGAACCCCCATGCATAAATTTTGGTTCAATTATGTCATTATCATTGGAAGAACCCAAGACCAATAAGGCTTGGGTTTCCAATCAAAACTAATCATCTCATCTTATGTGCAGGGACATCCATATGACAAGAATAACAACATTTGGATTGTAGATAGTGGATGCTCCAGGCACATGACAGGGAACAGATCTCTCCTTCAACAATTTCAACATTATGATGGAGGTCCTGTCCAGTTTGGAGGTGAGGCCGGAGGATATATTTCTGGCAGAGGAAGTATATCCAATGGAAAGTTAAAAGTTGACAAAGTTAATTTTTCAAACAGCTTGAACACAACCTGTTAAGTGTTTCTCAATTCTGTGATCAAAAGCATCAAATGCTCTTCACAGAACATGAGTGCATTATCCTCAAACCCGGGATGACAATTCCTCAGGAATTGGTGCTTCTTAGATCTCCCAGGAAAGGGGATATGTACAAGCTGGATATGAACAATGCTTCCCCAATGGGAGAAGTATCATGCTTTCTTTCCAAAGCTGATGGTGATGAGTCAAACTATGGCATAAACGAATGTGTCATGTAAATTTTAAGACAATGAATAAATTGGCTAAAAATAACTTGGTACATGGTTTGCCTAAAAAGAATTTTTCTGCAAAGATAACTGTGTTGCTTGCCTGAAAGGGAAACAACACAGGGCATCTCATAAATCCAAAGTTGTTAACTCCATCACCACCCCATTACACTTATTGCACATGGATCTATTTGGTCCCACAAGTATAATGAGCATTGGAAGAAATCATATTGCCTTGTGATTGTTGATGATTTTACTAGATTTACATGGGTATTCTTTTTAAGAACCAAAGATGAAACTGCTGAAACTTTGAAATCTTTTATTCTTAAAATAGAAAATCAAGTTGATCACAAGGTTAAAATAATTAGAAGTGATCAAGGGACTGAGTTTAAGAACCTAGTTCTTGACTCATTTTGTAACTCAAAAGGGATTGCCAGACAATATAGTGCTCCCAGAACTCCTCAACAAAATGGTGTTGCTGAGAGGAGGAATAGGACACTTATTGAGGCTGCTCGGACTATGTTAGCTGATTCAAAGCTGCCTCTAACATTCTGGGCAGAGGCAGTCAGCACTGCATGCTATGTGCAGAACAGAGTTCTTGTAGTAAAGCCACATGGAAAAACCCCTTATGAGTTATGGAACAAGAGGCCACCGTTCATTGGCTTTCTAAGGTCCTTTGGCAGCAGGTGTACCATACTTAACACAAAAGACAATTTGGCAAAATTTGCTGAAAAGTCGGATGATGCTATCTTTGTTGGATATTCCTCTTACTCTAAAGCTTATAGAGTTTATAATATTAAAAATCAACAATTTGAGGAATCTTCCAACATTGTAGTCAATGAGCACACTCCTTGTGTTAGGGGGAATGGCCCTGATCATATCTTTGATTTAGAATTGTTTCCAAACTATTCTAAACCATCTTGTGAGAATGTTTCAGCTGGAACAGGTGCTCAAAGTGACTCTGATGAAGATCAACTGTTTGAGCTTCCCAGACCTATTCCAAGTTCTCCAAGAGTTGCAGCAAATCAAGTTCCCACTATTGAAAGATCTGACAGTATAACCATCTCAAGAGATAGTGGTGCTTCAACAAGGAGTTCACCTGCTGACTTTCAAATCTCTTCAGGTGACCCTGCACAACACCAAGCTGATGAAAGCAACATCTTGAAGGAACAGGCAACTGTTGATGATGCTTCACAGCAAACAAATGATGATGTTTCTCTTTCATTCAATCAGTCCTCATTGAATGAGTTTGAAACAACAGCTGGACCAAGTATTCAAGCTCCTGAGCAAAATATGTCCAATTTGGATTTATCTTTGCAACTGGAGGTGATTCCTAGACTTAGGATTCACAACACTCATCCAGCTGAGAACATCATAGGGGAAGTCTCTGAAGGCGTGAGAACAAGAGGACAAACTCACAATGGGAATGTCTGTTTGTACTCATGCTTTTTATCCCAAATGGAACCCAAGAAGGTGGAAGATGCCTTGAAAGATAGTAGCTGGGTTGAATCAATGCAAGAGGAGCTGCTTCAATTCAAAAGACAAAAGGTTTGGAACCTATGTCCGCTACCATCTGGTCAAGTACCTATAGGCACTAAATGGGTTTTCAGAAACAAGAGAGATGATAGAGGCTTGATTATCAAGAACAAGGCAAGACTGGTGGTTCAAGGATACACTCAAGAGGAGGGAATCGATTATACTGATGTCTTTGCACCTGTTGCAAGACTTGAGGCAGTTAGGATCTTCCTTGCTTATGCTGCATCCAAGAATTTCACTGTCTACCAGCTTGATGTCAAGTGTGCCTTTCTATATGGGGATATAGATAGGGAAGTCTATGTATGCCAACCTCCAGGATTTGAAGATCCACAACATCCCAACTATGTGTGCAAATTGGATAAAGCTCTATATGGGCTGCACCAAGCACCTAGGCTGTGGTATGAGACATTGTCTCAGTTTCTCCTGAAAAATGGTTACTAGAGGTACCATTGATAAGACTCTTTTCATAAGAAAGTCTGGGAAGGACATCTTGCTCGTTCAAGTCTATGTTGATGATATCATATTTGGTTCTTCAAATGACCAAATGTGTAAAGACTTTGAGAGCATTATGAAGAAGAAGTTTGAGATGAGTTCCATGGGAAAAATGGACTTTTTCCTTGGAATTCAGGTAAAGCAAATGAAGGAAGGGTTCTTTATCAATCAATCTAAGTATGTCAATGATATCTTAGAACAATTTGATATGAAAGATTGTAAAGCAGCAAAAACACCTATACCCAAAACCACAATCTCTGCCCTGACTCTGAGGGGGAGGATACTGATCAACATCAGTATAGAGCGATTATTGGTTCTCTGATGTATCTCACAACAAGTAGACCTGATATCATGTTTGCAACTTGCATTTGTGCAAGATATCAGGCTGCTCCAAAGGTGTCTCACCTAATAGCTGCCAAGAGAATTCTTAGATACCTCAAAGGAGCACCTAAACTAGGTCTCTGGTATCCAAGAAATAGTGATTTCAATCTCTATGGTTACTCTGACAGTGATTATGGTGGCTGCAATATCAACAAGAAATCAACATCCGGTGGATGTCAATTTCTTGGTGGAAGGATCATCTCATGGCAATGCAAGAAGCAATCCTGTGTCTCTACATCAACTGCTGAAGCTGAATACATTGCTGCTGCTAGTTGCTGTGCTCAGCTGCTGTGGATTCAAAACCAGATGATAGACTACGGATTCAACTTCATGAGCACTCCTATCCACATTGACAACAACAGTGCTATATCCATTACTGAAAATCCAGTGAAGCACTCCAAGACTAAGCACATTGATATCAGGTATCATTTCATTAGAGATATTCATGAGAAAAATCTTATCAAGCTAATCAAAGTTGACTCAAATGAACAATATGCTGACTTGTTCACCAAAGCCTTTGATGAACAAAGATTTAAATATCTCATTACAGCTATTGGGATGATAAACCTTGATTAGTTGATCTCATTTGAAAACCTTTTAATGTGTAAAGTCTTATGTCAAAACAATCTAAGCCCTGTTACAAAAGATCTTTTTCTAAATTTTATCTAAGTATGAATTCTTCCGAAGAGAAATTAACCCTCGGAAGATATTTCACATATCTTCCGAAGCAAATTTCTTCCAGGATAATTTTCTTCTCGGAAGAGTGTTAAGTCTCGGAAAAAGCGATTGATTTCATATCAGATCTACTTCCGAAGCTTATAACACTCTCCATTTGAAAAGCAACATATACTCTCGGAAGTAATCAATTTACCTTCGGAAGTAAATTTGCCTTCGGAAGAACATTACCTTCGGAAATGCTTTATACTCGGAAGAAAGATTTTACTGTGTAACGGAAATCTTTTGGGCCCCACTCTGTAAAAAGTAAAGATTTTGTTAATGATGTCGGATTATTTAAATGGACTAACCTTACCGCCCATGTCACATCATCCACTGAAACCTCACATCGTCTTATCCAAACCCCCTTTAAACCGCCATTCCACCCATTTAAATACCTCCGGCTAATCACTTACATCCTTTTTACCAAAATTACTGCCCTAAAAGCTTTCTTCATCTTCAATTTACCCTATTCCGAACTATCTTCCTGTAACTTTCTTCAATGGCACTTAACCCTCAGCACAACCAAGTCGCACTCCTTGACTCTTCAAGGGATGTTGACTTCTCAGACATCATCTCCTTTCTAACCCAATCTTCTTACTACACAGCTCTGACTGTAAACCCCACGATTTACTCAAACCATATGTCTGAATTTTGGGCAAATGGTCAGATTGAAACCCTAAATGGGGTTCGTGTCATTCGATCGAGCATCTGTGGCCAGGAGTTGGTCATTTCTGAACAAATCATCAGGGAGCATCTAGAGCTTCATGATGAGGGCGCTCCAACGGAATTCCCCAAAGCAGATTTGGACAATTCTTATATCCAAATGGGATATGGTGGAGATGTTAGCAGGTCAACTGTCTACAAATTTAACTTCTCTTACAATTGGAAGTTCCTGCTGCATGTGGTTCTTCACTGCTTGTCCAATAAATCTGGGGGATGGGATCAAATCCCATATGAACTTGGGTGCCTAGTTCATGGTTTGGTGAAAAGCCTCCGCTTCAACTACTCAAGATTTGTGCTGACTAACCTCATGGGAAATCTTCAAAGGGACACATTCTTCATGTATCCCAGGTTTCTCCAGCACATAATCAATTGTGAGCTGGACCAGAGCAAGCTTGTCTGCGCAGCTGCTCTGACTGCTCCTCAAATGAGGCCGACCATCTTCAAGACTTTGAAGAGAGTGTCCACCAACTTCACCGGAAGAGATACTGCACTTCTTCCAGGTATGATTGAGCCAATGGCTCCTGGTGACATCCCTGTTAACCCCACAGGTGATGAACCCACACCAGCAACTACCCTCACTTTGCCAAATCTACCTTCTCCACCCATTACCTTTACTTATCGAGACATTCCAAACGAACCCTTGTTCAATCTTCTCTGATTGAACAAGCTCCTCATGTTCTACCCAAAAAGGCTAGAGTGGAACAAAGGGCTCCCACTCAGCCTGAGGTCCAACCATCCTTCACAATTGACCTCAATATGGGTCTTGAGTCTCCTCAGTCTCAGACCCATGAGCCCGAAACCCAAGCTGAAAGCCCTCAGGGAGAGTCTCTATACTCCCCTGAGCAGCCAAAAAGGGACAGCCCTATCATAGGCTCTACTGACCTTTTAATTGGAGCTGATGAAGAGATTATGTCTCTTTAGGGCAATGAAGTTGATCCACAACACCCTCTCAAGGATCAACAGAGCCCAGAGAGATCTCTTATCTCTAGCCCCCATCAGCAAACCTTTACTGAGGTGAGTCCCACTGATGTGGAGGGGACTCATGTAGATTCAGCTGCCACTACTAAGGAGCCTCAAGGGATCCTCAGGACAGTGGTAACATCACTGAGACTGAATCTACGGCAACCATGCCCTTTGATGACTCTGAAAGAGACATCATTGAGCAAGGGAAACCAGGGCGCCAAGAAACCACATCTGGTGGTGAGGATGAACATACAAGGTATGTTACCTCATCTCCCTGTGATTCTTCAAAAGAAGATGAGGGAAGAATGCAACTCATCACTCATCATTCAAGACCTACTTTCTAAAGTCTCAAATCTTGAATCCAAGGTTAGGACTTTAGAGGATAGGTCTGCCACTCAGCAACTTGAGATTGAAACTCTCAAGGCCAAACTAGCTGAGAAACAATTGAGAGGTCTGTTAGGCATGTACCAACTCAGGTCTCCTTGACCTCTTCCTCTAGCTCATCAAGCTCTCAGGATGATGCTACCAAAAAGGGGGAGAGTGTTCAGAGACAAAGTCAAAGACAAGAGGAAACCCAAAGTCAAGCTCTCACTTCCTTGAGCTCAAAGTATCCTGTGCAACAAGCTTTAATTTTCCCTGAGCTTCCTCCAGTTGTCATTCAAATGGATCAAAGGATGCTTCAAGATCTCAATAGGTTCTTTAACAAGTTCCTATTGGAATCTCTTATAGAACAGCCAAGTCCTGATCTGTCTGTGATCTACTTCGGAGCTCAAGAGCTTCAAGGTTAAATGCACCTTCTACCACTATTGAGGAAGTTGGTCAACCTAAGGTCCAAGTGGAACCTGAGATTAACTTCGAAGGGGAAACAAGGACTGATGGCCCAGCAACTGAAACAGTTGGGACAGATAGTGCATTTTCACAGACTTCCGAAGCACAATTCAAAGCCTCGGAAGAACAATTTCAAACTTTCGAAGCTGAGATTGCTGCTGCGGAAGGACTATTCTCATTATCCGATGATCTAATAGTCACAGATGCAATCCTGGAACTTGCATCTGAGGTTAATAGGGAGGATTTTCTCACCCAACCTCTAGCTCTAACATCAACATTAACTCCAACTTCCATCTCTACTACTCAACCTGAATCTTCCATCCAAGAACCCCCAAAGTCTAGCACTTCCGAAGACATCAAAAAAAAGTGGAAGATGACTATGGAAGAGCTTCAGGAGGAAGAAAGGTTAGAGAAACTCAAAAGAAAAGGTAGGCTTCCAACTGGAAAACTGCTAGCTGCAAGTACCAAAGCAGCTGCAGCCAACCAGGAGGCAGTCAACAACAGAAAAAGAGTAGAGATTATTGATAGACTTGTTAGTCTAGGAGCTGCAAATGAAGATGTACTTCTACTACCATTAGAGGAGTTAGTAGAGTGGAAAAGGCAACCTTGCTGCTAAAACAACAAAAAGAAGAGGCAGCAAGGTTGGCCTTAGAACAAGAAAGGGAGAGGAATGAAAGAGAAGCTGATCTGTAGCTCAGGAGGGAAAGGATAACTTTCCTAACCTCCAAAGGTTTCTCTCAAGAAGAATTATCTCCACATAACAATGACACGATCTTATGGCTCTTCAACAAAGAGCAAGATCAAATGGAGAAAGAGAGAAAGAAAGCTGCAAGGGAAAAGCTGATGCAGAATAAAGAAGAAGAAGAAGGAAGAGGAAGCAGGATTAACTGCTGCCAAGAAGATAGGTGAGAAGGCCTGGATGAAGAGCTATCTCAAGGCTCATGGCTTCTCTGGCAGGCAGGTGGGTCCTATGTCAGAAAAGACTCTCCAGCGACATGTCAGTGACATAAAGGCTGACATTCGCGCGGGGAAGAGGAAGGAGATGTACAGAAGGGGACAAGGGATGATCTTCAAAGCAACCACTCTACCCAAACTCCAAACCCAACCACAACCTGAACCAATACCCTTTCCATTCCCCATCAAAACCGAACCAACCACTGAACCTACACCATCACCCCTACCAATCTCTTCACCTCAACCACCCAAACTACCCATCCTTCAACCCAAAACTCCAGAACCCAAACATCTCAACCTACCCATCAACCCATCAAATCATCCCCTCAGCCTTCTAAACATCTCTCCTTAGAAGAATTCAAGGCAGTCAAGACAAAGCTCATCAATTGCACAAGTCTGAGCGATATCTCCTGTGAGGAGGATTCAGTCAATTTGACTTATGTTAATGGATCCTCACATTCCCTCACTAGAGATCAATTTCTTGATCTGCCCAGAGGAACATTGGACCAAGCTGCAAATCTCCTTGGCCTCAATTCAGACACTTTGAATGAGGAAGAAAAGAAGTTAAGGAGAAGGCTGGTGACTCTACTGGATACCAAGAAAGGCGACCAGGTGCCAAGACAACCTCTTGCACCTAGAAAGAAGATCATCCAGTGGAGGTTCGAAGACTCTTCTCACAACTTTATTGTTGAAAGAGAGAATGGAGAGCTCAACAGGCTAAGTGCCTCATCTCTGCTGCACTTGAGCAGATTTGAAATTGCTGAGTTAGCAGAGAAGCCATTCTCCAACCATTCAAACTCTGATGTAGCTGCCCATATCAGAAATCATCTAGGCAGCCTTCATATGGCCGAGCTAACTGCTAGAAGCAAGGTTGAAGAAGAGTTGAAACTGAGAGAGGAGGAGGAAAGGAAGGGATCAACAACCAAAGGCAAAGCCTTTCTACAAATGGTTAAAGGTCCTGAACTTGAATCCATAGTTAGATGGGAGTATGACTATAACTCCCGTCAACTAACTCTTTTCAGGGGGACACAACAAAGGGTACATGTCATTCAGAGTGATAGACTGGATCTCCTATCCACCAATGACTTGTACAAGCTTCTCAGCACCACTTCAGAGAAGAACAAAGAGACAGACAAATATCTTTTGTCCCTGGTGCTGAAAGCTTTGAGAAGTAGAAATAAGTGAGGTTTTGGTAGCATCAGCCTAGGGGGAGTTTGTTGGATCTAGAAAGGCTGGTGCAACCAAAACCAAGTCACTTAAAAGATTTTGGTACAACAAATAAAGGACTTCCGAAGCTAAGTGTGGAACTTCCGAAAGAAAAAGGAGCTCTTCCAAAGACAAAGTGTAAAACTTACTTCCGAAGGAAAACTCCAACTTCCGAAGACAAAGAACCTACTTCCGAAGATCAAGACTTAGAATGAAAGATCTGAAGTCAACTTCTGAAGTCAACTTCTGAAGTCAACTTCCGAAGTACAGAAGTCCTCAAGCCTCGGAAGTATAGAAGCCTCTTCCGAAGTATAAGTGGCTTCGGAAGAACTTGTTCTTCTGAAGCCAACTTACCTTCGGAAGACACTGCTATTATCCAGTGGACATAAGTATGGTCTCCCTGACACTCCGCTGCAGACCTCTGAGATACTGCATGGCGTTTTCTCAAAAGCCATGTAGTTGACCATACTTTAATCCACTGTATACCTTTTTATGTTAGTACAGTTGCCATCTTTAGTTGGTGACAAAAGGTAAGTCATGGACATGTCATGACTACCATATCTTAGATAATACTTTATCTAAGATACCTTAACTTTAACATTGTAGTATATGCTTTAGTCTTAGGTTTCCAGCTGGTATCAAAGTATATCCGACTGTAGGATCTAGTATATATAGTTTCTCATTGTAACTCATGTATCATGCTTGTAAGAGTCTTGTAATATCTTGAGTTGAGAAGTAATATATACAAGTGCCTTGAAAAATTATCTCTGCGTGTACCTTGATACTTATTATATTATTATCAACTCTTGTAACAGACTTTACTTCATCTGATTTGAGTGTTTCTATAAACGAGTTTGAGAGAAATCCAAGTGTTTAAGTGACAAACCCAATCCTGCAAACTTCTCCCTTCTCAACGTCTCCAGAACCTCCCGAATGTGACCGGCATGCCCAATCTCGCTCCTCGAATAAATCAGGATATCATCAATAAACACAATCACTGATTTATCCAGCATCGGCCGACACACACGGTTCATCAAATCCATAAAAGCAGTTGGCGCGTTGGTCAAACTAAAGGACATGACAAGAAACTCGTAGTGTCCATAGCGCGTACGGAAAGCTGTTTTAGGGATATCCTGTTCTTTCACTTTCAGCTGATGGTAACCAGATCGAAGATCTATCCTTGAAAACCAACTGACACCTTGGAGCTGATCGAACAGATCATCTATTCTCGGTAAGGGGTATCGGTTCTTCACCGTCAACTTGTTCAGCTCGCGGTAGTCAATGCACATCCTCATACTACCGTCCTTCTTCTTTACAAACAGGACCGGAGCACCCCAAGGAGAGATACTCGGTCTAATGAACCCCTTATCAAGCAGCTCTTGCAACTGCTCCATCAATTCCTTCATCTCCGTCGGAGCTAACCGATACGGTGCCTTGGCAACAGGTTGGGCACCCGGTATCAGATCAATCTGAAATTCAATCTCTCTGTCAGGTGGCACTCCTGGTAGGTCTTCTGGGAACACGTCTGGAAAGTCACACACAACCGGTACATCAGACAGTTATGGTGTTGGCGTATCTACATCCTTTACATAAGCCAAGTAGGCGCTACATCCACGCCTCATACACTTTCCCGCCACCGCCATCGAAATTACTTTCGGAATCGTCGTGACCCGATCACCATAAACAGTCACCGAACTCCTGTCAGGCGCTGTCAACCGAATCATCTTCTTGCGACACACAATGTTCGCCTCGTAGTCCGCTAGCCAATCCATCCCAAGAACCAAATCGAACCCACCTAAGGCCATCACGAATGGTCTAACGGGAAACTTATGACCTTCTAGCTCCACGTCACAACCCTCTATCATTTCAGAAATCCGGGTAGACTTACCTATGGCAGTTTCTACATCAAAGGGCGCATCAACACGTCTACTACTAACAGGCAGCTTAGCACAGAAAGCAGCAGAAATAAAACTTTTACTAGCACTAGAATCAAATAACACAGAAGCTAAAGTTTGGTTCACTAGAAACGTACCGGACACAACATCAGGGTCCGTCCTAGCTTCCTCCTGTGTCATAGTGAATGCCCTGGCGCTCGCCCTCGGTCCTTCACTTCCCGTCTTCTTCACCCCAGAACCCTCAGCCCTCGGCTTCTTACAGTCTTTGCTCATATGACCACTTTCCCCACAGTTGAAACATTTGCCCGCCAGGCAATCCTTTGCCATATGCCCTGCCTTCCCACACTTGAAGCACACATTCAAACCCAGCCTACATTCTCCTGCATGCTCCTTTCCACACTTACCACACCTCCTCGATCCCGCTCCCGGTGTGGCCACGCGACGGTCATCCACCCGTGCCTTTTTGTTACCCGTCGAGGCATCACCCCGACCAAACCTTCTCCCATTCCAGTTCCGATCACCACCACCCTTCTTATTCGCTTCAGTCACCACCACCTCCCGCTCATCATATAGCCTCCTGGCCAAATCGACCGTCGACCTAAACGTGCTTGGCCGGGCGGCGATCATATGCTTGCGAACATCCACCGGTAAGCCCTGAATGTACCTCTTGATCTTCCGAGACAGAGGCATCACCTGATCCGGCACCAACCGTGCCATTTCATTGAATTTGGTGGTGTACTGCTGGTGTGTCATGGTTCCCGCCTCCAGCTGCAGAAACTCCTTCTCTATCTTATCCATTTCTTAGTGAGGACAGAACTCCTCAATCACCATCTTTTTCAGTTCGAGCCATCTCATTCTCCTGATTGCCCGATTACCCTTAGCTTGGACAATGTTGTCCCACCAGCATAGAGCCGAGTCCACAAATGAATGAGTGGCAAACTTCACCTTCTGATCTTCCCGACACTCGCTGATGTCGAGAACAGCCTCCATTTCCCTCACCCAACGGTGAGCAGCAGCAGCAGTGCCGTTTCCATCGAAAGTAGGGGGCTTGCATCTCATAAACGCCCCGTAGTTACAGCCTCGTGCCACCTCTTGCACAGGCTCATCTTCCTCTTCCTCATCTTCATTATTAGAGAAAATCGTTTCAGGCTCCGGTTGCTCTCGTCCCCCCGAAGACCTGTTTCTCTCCTTTCTTTCTCCTTCTTTCACCGCCTTAATGACTTCGGTCACCACAGACGGTAAGATTGTCTGCATGACCTGGTGTACTTGTTCAACAACAGCCTCCTTTACGAGGCCCTCAGGTTTGCACTCTCATCCCCAGCCTCCGGATGAGGGGTCTCTTGTTCTTCAGGAACCACCTTTTCGACCCTCGGCCTTCCTATTTTGGGTCGCGGCTCAACATCAGGCCCGCCACGACCTCCACCCCTAGAAGCTTTAGAGGATCTACCACCAGCCATTCTCTATATCACAATGAAAGATTCAAACACCAACACGGTCATTCAAGGAAACAGCTCAGTTTATGTCAAGTACAGTAAGTCCCTAATTACAGTGGCCAGTTATGATTAGCCACTTACTTTACTCATCATACCCCAAGCATTACCTGTCCTAACTACATCAGCATTTAAATCTACATACAACACATAACCACATACCATGCGCACATAAAACCGGTTAACTTTACGAAAATACCTGATGGCACGCAACTACTCAGATTGGCATTCCATTCCCATTCCGTCCCATTTTTAGTTTAAGTTAAGGTTTATTTGAGAATTTACCCGTTTCATTTAAACTTTGGCTCTGATACCAACTTGTAAGGCCCCGTTCCCGGGACGCCTACAGTTGGTCATTCATCGCACATAAAACATATAATTACATTTGCCTTAGGAAAATATTGCAGCGGAAACATTCAAAAGGACATCTCATTTCATTATAAAAACTTTTGCCAAATAATACAGCGTCAATCGGTTACAAAATACATTGTTGCATTACATCACAAAAGTATTAAATGAATGGATGCCATCCCAAAAGAGCTGAGTAGCCACCTCGTGCCATCCTCAGCAATCATTACCTGCCAACTGAAAAACATATAAAAAGTCAGCGTTGCTGAGTGAGTTCTAGTTTTATAATAAAACATACTTTACTTTCATTTAAAACCATTCGTTACTTTTGCATGATCACACATCATACGTACACATAGATAATATCTTTATTATCTTCTTCATTCATCCATTTATTCATTCATTATATCTTTACTTGCGCATCGGATATCTTCCGTACCAATACCATATGCTACACCACGAACTATTTAGCTACTGGGCCCAAGTCAATAATTGAATAGCTGAGCGTATGCCGCAGTACTAGAGGTAAGCGGTAGAGGTTCTATAATAATGGCCGATCACAAAGAAGGACCCCGATATCCAATACTTGCAATACTTTTCATTCCTTTCCACTTTACGTTACATAATACTTCATTTTATTCTTGATCATAACACATAAAGCCACAGGAAAGATAAACATACATCATAATAAGGGACATTAACATGCACCGACATCACGTCATACAGGGCAACATCATACATACATAACATGCATCATGCATAAACATGCAACATCATCATCATTATGCCCTACCTGCTCTCTAAGGCCATATCAGTTATCTTACATGCTCTTACGGGAACCTTTACGTCAAAACTTACATCTGCACTTTCCCCCGAAAGTCAGAAGTCGAACTACACTTTCCTTCGGGTGCAACAGCCCTATTCGTGCGTATGGGCACCCTTCAGTCGCTTGGCCTCCATGACACTGAACATCATGCGATTGGACTCATGCGGATGAACATCTATGCGAATGGACATCTAGTCGTGCGTATGGACCTCATGCGGATGGAACTAATGCGAATGAGCACCTATGCGATTGACCTCTTGCGAATGGACTCATGCGACTAAGCACCTATGCGACTGGACCCTCAGTTGTATGACTCCCCATGCGACTGGACTCCCAATCGTGCGAATGAAACCTTAGTCGTGCAATTGAACCCTCAATCGTGCGAATGAATCCCAATCGTGCGAATGAACCTCAATCGCCTCTCAATCGGCCGTATGGTCTCCATTCGGTCGCCTAGCCCTAGCTGATGCAGAATGGAGTTCATCCCGAACCCAATCTGCCATTTTCGGCCTCCAAGCTCATCCAAACCCATTCTAAGCCTAAATCAACCATCTTAGACCTTAGGAATGCATACCACAACACCATACAAGCACGCACAATCCCGGAAACATACGCTAAATGCATCACACACAACACACCCAAATGGGTCAAACACATATACATACAAAAACGGGTTTTTGATGCTTTCCAGCCCCAAAATCGGTTGAAACAAGTAAAAGTGGGGTCTTAGAACTCACACAAACGAACACAACGACAAGGGCTTTGATTTGACTCGCTCCTCCACGATTTTGGCCACTCGAACCAACCCGAACCGACACTTTTTCCTCTTTTCTTCCTTTCTCTCTTCTCCTCTCTTTGATAGCTGAAATGTGAGTGTGGGGAGGGGGTAAGGGCTGCCCTCTCCCTTATATACTCCCACTCACCCGACTTTCTTTAGTTGGCGAGTTTGGTCCCTCGACTTTGGACTTTATTTCTTTTTCTTCCTTCGTCTGCTTCAAAATAATAAATAACCGGGTGTTACAATCCGAAAATTTCAGACATCCAACTTTGAACACCTAATATAAAGGCGACATAAATGAAATAATGTAAACATATTTTTGAGTCATTGTAGGCAAGTAAAATACTTAAATACCCCTCATGTGAAGTGCAAATACATGATTTAACTGTAAATTTTAACAAATATTAGTGTAAAGGACAATATGTGTGCAAATTTTATATAAAAAGGACATACGGTGTAATTATTGAAAGTAAAGGACACACGGTGTAATTTTATGTATTAATAAAGGACACAATTTGTAATTTACTCTTTATTATATGAATATATACACACACATACATAAGTCTTTTAATATTATATTAACATATATACTTAATTCTTATATATATATATATATATATATAATAAAATTAAAATATTAATTAATTAAAAGAATTTGGACCCTACAAGCTTTTTAGTCTTTTTCTAGTATTGTCTTTTACAACATTTCAAACCCATTTAATTAAAAAACTTAACATCGATTCATATTAAGGACCATAAACGTTACGATTTCGCATACAGTTGAAACCATTACTATAAGTTTAAAATAAGAACCCATATATGCAATATAGGCATTTCGCATGTAACATCCATATAACTAACTCAAAAGAAATAGAAAACAAAAATAATACGTATTTCTTTAAGATAACATAGTATACAATTTATATTGGGTTCTACACTACGTTCTGCACTTGTAACAATCGAGTAAATAAAAACCATCAGATATGATCAAATTCATTGTGTTTGACATGCGTTCTTCTAAAATAAAATTTAAACGACTAAATTTTCGAAACTTTTCAGCCTAGTTCAGTTTGATTCTTGATTTTCTTTTGTATAAGTTCTCTTAACATGTGCACTTAGGAGGATGGTTAATGCATGTTCCGCGGTTAGCGGGTTTGCAGGACCGTTTAAGGAATGATCAATACAATCAGTCTCACAATAAAAAGAGTGTTAGAACACTTAACAGATCAAATAGGGAATCAGGACTATAATATGATACTAAAAACACAAACAAACAAATGAGACAAAAACTTAAGAATAACACAACAAAGTATGGTTTTCAAGGATGTTGTATATTGCTCTCAAATTCTTTTACAAGTGTTACAAAACATAAAGAAAAGATACAAGAATATGAGATACTTTATACTACATCCTACAGCCGGCCATAATTTGAAGGTCAGCTGAAAACACTAATCTAGACAACAAGATCAATGTAAAGTCAAAATGCAGATTTACCTTTTGACTAGTGACTATGACATGCCATAACTGACATACTAATATATTACAAAAAAGATAAAAGTACATAAAGTAAAAAGTTACAGAATCAAGACCTTAATGTACAGTTGCAAAAGCATGGACCTTTTCACCAACTTGTATAAGTTGGTGAGTTTTCAGAGTTGCAGCGGAAAATGGTTCAGGTTTATGTAAAAGTACATCAGAGAAAACATGTTTTTCTTTGTCTTCGGAAGAAATCTGTCTGCACTTCATTGGCTTCGGAAGGCTTTGTCTTTGAAGCTTCGGAAGACTTCATATTTGGCTTCGGAAGATTTTGGTCTTGGCTTCGGAAGATTTTACTCTTAGAATATTTTCTTGTGCAGAGTGTAAAACTTTCAAAGCAACTTTTACTAAGTACCAAGTGCATGTATGCAAGAAGCACTTGGGTTGTTTTGGGTGCATCAGCCTTTTAATAAGCCTTACAGGGTTAAACTCAAAAGGTTGACATGAAACCGAATACAACTTGAACCTCGAAATCGTGTTAGACACATACACCCTAACACAACATCAGTTGTTTTTTTATGGATTTATATGAGTACATCTTGGTCTAGCCGAATTTTTTTACTTTATTTTACCTTTTGTAGGTATTTTGATTTCCCGAGATAGGAGATCATGTAGAGGTATAGTTAAAAAGGGAGGGTGCAGATGTATTTTAGTTATGTCTTGGGCTAGGGATTAGATTTCTCCTAATTATTTTATTTAAATACTGGTATAGAACAACATGCCGATATAAGTTATGAAATTAAACATATGCTTTTAAGTTTAATCATATGATAAAACAACCACATGAATTCGTCGGCATCTTTAGCCGAACATGTTCACATCTCATAAGTTAACTTTAAAACTAGACTTGTTTAGACTAAACCTAAATTCACGAATTCATATTAGTTTTATATCATGTAAAAAAAATACACCATGTTGGAATAAACTTTGTTTCTAGGGATTTTAAAAAGGAGCATAAAGTTCCAAATCAAACAGTAATTTAGCAGCAAATATTAATAAGGAGCAGGTTCACATGATGGCTAGTATATTGACCATTTGTAGCTCGTGTCTCTTATTCTACGTCAGGGATTTGTTTTACATCACTTAAATAATCCCATACATCTTCTATTTCATTAAAAAAAAACAACTTCAATGGTGACGTTTGTGAGACTATGGATGTAAGGGATGACTATGAACGAGTTCTCGAAAATACACAAATGTCCCGTAAGAAAATCTTTTATTAGACGTAGACGATTCACTCGATAAACTTTATTTATCACGTGTAAAGGGTGGCTTAAGACTGTTTAACGGCCGCGGTTATAGTTTTCGGAAGCTAAGTCTTTCGAAAAGTATATTGGGTCGAAAATATAGTAATCATAATCATTTTTTTAATATTTCACTAAAGTCACTCATGATAAATAAATAATAAAATCATACTATCACGAGGGTGTTATATTTTGTGGCCGTCCTTGAGGGTGTAACGAGTGAACAACCACAACATGACCCACATTTTTTGGGGGCCCAAATCTTTTTTCTCGTTTAGGCACCATGTGTATCGACTAGTATATTTAAAAGAAAATTGTAAACTTATTAATAATAATCATATGTTTTAATAGGTTTCAATGAATTATTAAATACTCTATAATTTAATAAAATATTTTCAGAGGGAGTTTGATTAACCCAACTAATCAAATTATATTTAAAAAAATTAAAATCTTTGTTTTATTTAGGTTTGTACAAACGATTTAAACCCAATAAACTATAGATTACACCGCATCACTACAATATGATATTGTTACAAAGATAAACCAACCATGGTGACAAATGCAATATATAACACAATGTCCACTTTACACCCACAAACCTTCAACCAACACACCAACAATGGCACAACAACACCAACAACAACATAATGATAATAATAACAACAACAAATCACCACATGTTCTACTCTTCCCCTACCCTTCACAAGGCCACATAAACCCCATCATCCAATTCGCCAAACGCCTACACTCCAAAGGTGTCAAAACAACACTTGTAACCACAATCTACACCTTAAACACCACCCTCACTCACAACACCACCAACACCTCCATCCCCATCGAACCCATATCCGATGGGTTCGATGCAGGGGGCTATGCGAGTGCAGATAGCCCCGAAACCTACCTCAATACCTTCAAAGAAGTTGGGTCCAAATCACTAACGAATATGATCATGAAGCTCCAAAGTAAAGGAACCACAATCGATGCACTCGTCTACGATTCGTTGATGACATGGGCTTTGGATGTGGCTATGGAGTTGGGGATTGATGGTGGGTCGTTTTTGACTCAATCATGTGTTGTAAATAGCATATATTATCATGTGCATAAGGGGTTGATATCATTGCCATTGGGTGATCATGATGGTGCATGTGTTAAGGTTGATGGGTTTCCACCGGTTGAGTGGTGGGAGACACCGTGGTTCGTGCAGAGTTACGAACCGTGTGGTGCGTGGTCCGAGACTGTGTTCGGTCAGTTTGATAATATTGATCGAGCTCGTTGGGTCTTCACAAATAGTTTCTACCAACTTGAGAAAGAGGTGTGTTATGCTTTTATCTTTTTTTTTTATGTGAAAGTTGAAATTAGTAATACCTTAAAAACCATATACCTTAAAACTATAATACAGACGTTTAATGAATTAAATACGAGTACTCAATGCATATCATGTTAATGGTAAAATGGTTAGTTTATCAGGCCATGGGTCTTTTTTTCTACCTTAAAATTTATGATACCTTAAAAATATAATCAAGGCATTTAATGCATTCAGTACAATTACTTAATGCATATTATGTTGATGGCAAAATGATTAATTTATTGACCTAAGGGTCTTTTGATTCTATAAATTAATCTATGGTTGCATATTTACTTAAACTCTTTTCAGGTTTTTTGAAATGTGACTTTTGACTCCTAAGTTTTTTTTTTATTTTTTATAAAACTTTTATAAATGTTAATTTGATCCTATCGAGTTTTTAAAGATTTGGGTTTACTCGTTCTACATTTTCATTTAAAAAAATATAATTTCTTACGTTCTTATTTATATGTATGTGTCGGTGTAAATTCAAGTCCGTCTACGTTATTACGTAAATTTTGCCGGAAGCGAGCTAGGTCAAATATACAATGTTTTGTGCTAATTTTTGCGTACATTTTGAGCTGTTCTACGTTTCGACGTAGATTTTGTTGGAAAATGAATGAAGTAATTTTTTAATATGTTTCCATTCACCGATAATAATATCAACTACCTCTACGTTTCGACATAAATTAAGTTCGAAACGCGTCGAGACAATTGTAGTCTATATATTATCAAATCGCGTATGCTGCCGCTGCAATGCGCAAGTATAATTACTAGTTATACTGAAAATGGATTTCACAAGTTTTTTTTTTGTTTCCTTCTGTTCTTACAACAAGTAACTCGCACGTTCTTTTCTTTAAATCTAGTATTAAATCTTTATCACTTAGACAAGGAACATTTTTGCTAAAATCATTAGTCTAGCCTGAAAGCGCCTGAAATTAAAATTATTAAACCTAAAAATATTAAACCTTGGACCAACTTTATAGTTTTTTAATGATTAGTGGGTTAGTGGGTAAAAGATTGAGAATTTGATTTTGAAAGCGACTATAAGAAAAGGAATTTAATTTCTTTTTTATATTTAACATATAATTTATATTTTCTATAATAGTATTCTAAATCTAACATTTTTAAAAAGGTTTCTAGAAACAAACTTTACTTTGTTTAAACTTTTATTAGTGTTTCTATA
>CM046030.1:17322663-17425163 GCA_025215565.1 Flaveria ramosissima
AAAAATCATAAAAATTATAAATGAATTTGAGAATTTAGTCAAACAAAAAATTGGTTGTTTATGTAATTAGATTTAGTAATTAGATTAGTAATTGTAATAACAACAAACTTATGGTGGTGGTCTAATTAATTTATAGTATTTATAATCAATATTATGTAGTTATTTTTTATATATTTAGTCATATAACTGATGTGACATGCATGTTCAAAAGATAGCAGTTACATTCATAGAAGACAATGTTTAAAAGATAATAGTTACATGTTTAAAAGATAGTGGTCATATAACTGATGTGACCGAGTCAGACTTGCACGTCTGACCGGGTTTGGTCAGACGTAAACAAACAGATCCTTATTGTCTAAAAGTTTTAACAACTAATGTAAAAAACGATCTTTTCGTCCCAAAATGTATTATAACATTGTATGGATATTATAAAAAAAATCATAATTACAATTCAAAAGATAGAGAATATAAAAGTTATTGAAAACACTACTCACACATATAGCATTCCATTTTTTTACAACTATAGAATGCAAATAAAGTAATATTATTGACGAAACTCTAATATAAATAAACAATTACTTCATTTGCGAGAACTGAAAAAGTAATTTACAGTAACTCTCAAGAAATATAAGAAATAAATTGAAAATGTTAATTTGCTTGCATATGTTATCAACACCCCAATTTTAAGAGGTGAGTTCATGACAACATTTATATTTTTAGTTTTTTCATGGTTTTAAGTCACCATCGTGATATGTAATCATAAAGTTTTACAAAAGGTTGGTTAATTACAACCTTACACACTTTCAAAGAATGTAGATAATAAGTCTTCTAGGGCTTTGGTTTTCAAATTTCTTTTGGAGTTAACAAAAACAGAAGCCTAAATTCATTGTACAGCATGTTGGATTAATGGGAATAAATTAGAATTGTAATTCTTTACAGTTGGTTACAATTCAACATTTAAAAAAATAGTTATTATTCATTTCATATAACATCATGGCTTCTTATTTGTTAGGTGATAGAGTGGATGAGAAAGATGTGGAATCTAAAAGTAATCGGGCCAACACTTCCATCTATGTACCTTGACAAACGAATTGAAGATGATAAAGATTACGGGTTTAGTCTCTATAATGCGAATCATGACGAATGCATGAATTGGTTAGATGATAAGCCAAAGGAATCAGTTGTTTACATATCATTCGGGAGCATGATAAAACTTGGAGCAGAACAAATGAAAGAAATTACATGGGCTCTGCGTGATAGCGATGTGAACTTCTTGTGGGTTCTCAGGGCTAAAGAAGAGGGAAAACTCCCAAATGATCTTTTTGACGTAATTAAAACAGGTAAGGGTTTAGTTGTGGAATGGTGTAGACAATTGGATGTGTTAACACATGACTCAGTAGGTTGTTTTGTGACCCATTGTGGGTTTAACTCTACTCTTGAGGCAATAAGTTTGGGAGTCCCCATCGTAGGAATGCCTCAAGTGTCGGATCAAACTACGAATGCCAAGTGCCTAGATGACATTTGGGGTGTCGGAGTTAGAGTTAAGGCCGATGAAAATGGGATAGTTAGAAGAGAAAATCTAGTGTCATGTATTAAGAAGATTATGGAGGAAGAGAGAGGAGTTGTAGCCCGAAAATATGCAGCAAAATGGAGGGATTTGGCTAAACAAGCTGTTAATGAATGTGGTAGCTCTGATAATGATATTGATGAATTTGTATATGAACTAAGAAATACTTTAAAGACCGGACTGGCCAGTCCAGCTTTAAGAGATAATCTCACCCTTGTGTGATTATGTCACGCAAGTGTTAATCATTCCTGCGTAATAAATTTCACACATTTTGTATGGAAAAATAGACTTTATATAATAACCTTTCCATATATATGTATGCATATATAATGACTGGATCTTGAGTAAACCACTAATTACAAGTTACGTATGTTAAACATGAGTTACGTGTGCGTAACTCATGCAAGTTGTAATCTCTTTTTTCTTTTATTTTGATTTCAAAGATATTTACAACTAGGTTTTGTTACTTTTCAATCACCTTGATCCCGTTAGAGAAATAACTGAAATATTATCATTTAATATAAAAAATTAAAATTAACTGAAAACCCCCTATTGTCAACCATCTCTCTCTAAAAATCCCATTTTTAAAAAAATTGCATTTTAATTATAGACCTATGGAATTTTTTTAAAAATGGGATTTTTAGAGAGAGATGGTTGACAATAGGAGTTTTTCAGTTAATTTTAATTTTTTATATTAAATGATAATATTTCAGTTATTTCTCTAACGGGATCAAGGTGACTACATGAAATTTGGGGATGAATAAAAGACAAACTTAAATTTAAAATGGAGTAAATCTAGGGGTGATAGTTTGAAGTCAATTCCTAAACTATGTAGTTTTGGGTTTATTTGAACCAAGTTTGAAACAGTATAATTGAATCAAGTTCAACTGACTAAACCAAATTCACAATTCATTCAATTGAATGCGGATAACATTTTAAGAAAATTAATGGAATATCGGATTGTCCCACACATAATTTTATTATTTGAAGAAAATTAACGGTAGGTAGATTAGACATTTTTTTTAAATAATGTTATTATATAATATAGTAATTTTGCTTTTTGAGAACTCGCCCATGGCAAGGGCGAGTTCTTGGTTCGATGATGTGACAACTCTGCGTTCTGATGGGTTGCAGGTGACACGTTGACCGAGACCAGAGAACCCGCCCATAACAGGGGCGGGTACCCCTAATGTCTAATCCCAAAAAGAAAAACCTCTCTTGTCAACCATCTCTCTCTAAAAACCCCATTTTTTAAAAAAATTCTGTTTGACTAGATCTTATTTATCATCTAGGTTTATATGCATTTTGACTTGTTTTGATTTGGTTGTATGACTTTTTCTTACGTTCTATGATGATTTTAGTGAATTATATTTTTAATAGGTTTTGGATGAATATATTTACCTGATATGTTGAATACATTTTTGCGCTGGTATATTCAAGTTATTGTTGATTTTTGATTTTCAGTCTAGGGCATAGACCATAAATTAAGCAATTAACAAACTAAATGATCTAATTTGTTTTATAAGTGTGTGGAATTGCATTCCATATATGATATAGTCGATATAAATCACCGTGTATGTTAAAAATTGGCATTTCCATTGTTTGTTATATTGGAGTCTTATAGATCAACTGTATTGGTCCACTTACCCACTTCTCGTCCAATTAAATTTTAACATGTCTCTTACATATAATAAGAATATTTGTTATGTTTGAAATTACTATATCTTATATATTTTAATAGACAAAAAGAAAACTCATGCATATGACTTGGTTAAGTGGTTAAGGTGTTTTTTTTAAGAATAAACTAGTATCAAGACCATCACGTTACGTCAGGACATAAAGTCATGAAAATATAATATTGAAACGTTGTTATGAACCTGCATGTTAGTGGTAAGTAAAACAAAACCTACATGCCGTTGATAATATGTGAAGTCTTATACAAGAAATGAAATCGTTACAAACTCATGCGTTGCGGCGAGGCCTTTGATAATATTTGAAACTATATATAAAAGATACCATTAATTTAATCACTTCATAATGTTGATAAAAATGGGTGTGCGCTATGTAAGAAAAACCAAACAGAAAAAATATTAACATGGATAAAAAATAAGCACCTACAAATTTAGATTCTATAAAAATCATAGTATAAAATATGGAGGAAGAAACCCGTAAAAACATCAAAACATTTAAAAAAAGTAGCATAGCGTAAGGGCATGTTTAGAATCTAATAGTTGTGAACATGATGGTTGATAAACACGAAAAGTAATATAAATTGATGTGCGGGGAATCTGTAACAGGCACTTTATAACTAAATATATGTGGTGACACAAATAAAAATAGTAATGGCGCAACAGTATAATCACAATTTTATAAAAACCAAGAAGTAGTTTTAATAATTTGTACGTTCTTGCATGCTGCGGCCAGGCTGCAGCAATTTGAAAGGCTCGGTTTTGATGACTTGTATACTAGGCTTTACCTCACTGTGAAAAAATAATCACATGGAAAATCTGAACTTTTGTAGAAGATCATATGTTAAACTATGTAAGAAGCGAAAATTGCAAAAAAATTAAATACCTAGAAGTAAGCTTTGACTATTGTATTTTTGTGTTTCGATAACTTATAAATTATTATGTGCAACTCCATTCTATATGAGTGTACACCAAACGTAGAAAAGAATAAATTCATCGTAACGGTATATAAAAATAAAGGAAAAAATATTTTAAAAAGTTATAAGAGAAAAATAAAATATGGTAAAAGAATTATAATATTAAAATAATAAAAAATTAAAAAAAATCCAAATATTAAAAAAGATGTGCACAGGAGGCTATTAATATATTTATATTTGTAAAGAAACCCATATGTTTTTCACACATGACAGTCTGACAACACGTACTAGAGAAACTCGCATAATAAAGTTGTATCATAAGAGCACTAACTTTATATCTATATCTATCTCTATCTATAAAATTTAAAGTATTTGTCTATTTTCCTTCTTCATCTCACACTCTTTTTTTTTTCATCTACAAAATTTAGAGAGTTGGCTATAGTAGATCTTATAGAGGATTACTATTCACCATCTATAAAATTATTATAAGTGTGTAAAAAGTAAAAAAAATAATAAAATAAGTGTTTGTGATTAGGATAGAGATAATTAAAAAAAATAGATGTCGAAAGTTCTTTTTTTATTTTATAAATAAGCTAAATTTTAGTAAAAATATTTTCAGTTAAATTATATAGTTAAAAATGGAGAGTAAGTTGCGAATGCTTTAAGCTTAACATATTTCAAGTTTAATATTTAAGATACAACTAATGATCACGGGTTCAACTCGCCCTCTACACAACTTGTTTGTCCCCTACCTCCATGTGTCCTTCACTCCCTCTGCATGGGCACTACGTACACCTCTGCCCCGTCTTAGCAAAATTATTTGTTACTTCTTTTAATTGTTTTTCTTTTTTTCGATTTTAACTTTTCGTATATGTTTGTTATTATTTTAAAGGGTTATTTGATTTTAATAATCATAACTTTTATTTATTACCTGTGAATATTTCTAACTTAAAAAACCTTTACACAAACTTCTAACTTTAAGTTTATTTTCATCTATAAATCCTCTGCTAACTGAGAGTTAACCCTGTTAGTTTTTCTATAACATAATTTGCTTATGTGATCAAAACACTAAGCGAAAAGTTTAAATTTACTATTAGGTTAAAAGTTGAGAGTGTCTCTTAGCATTTCCAGATTTAGGATTAATCCCGACCAACAAACAAAAATTAAAAATTTTAATATCCAATAACTCTTTTAATATTTTTTTAATTTATTCCATTTCTTTTTTTAAACCTTTTCTTAGCTTAAGATGTTATAAATGCTCCGGTCGTTGTACAACGTACTTATTTATATAAACGTTTTAACGTGAAAAATTTTCATGATTTGATTTTTATATAAAGTTTACTCACGCTATAACACGTGAATTTACGTAAAAGTTTTAGTCATTTATAAAGTTTCAAAGAGCTTAATTATTTTCACAATTTAATGTGTTCCAATGCGCTGGTTTTAAAACTGAGATGGTTTACTTTTCGACGTTCGTCCACTTTTTGACATAAATTTTGTTTAGAAATAAGTCGGGTTAAATATAAAACATTTTTGTTTTTATTTTGATGTACACTTTCCGTTGATTTATATTTCAATGTAATTTTGTTTGAAATACGCCGGATCAGTTATAGTATGTAACCATTTGACGGGATAAATAAGAGTTACTATGTGTAAGTTTCAATGTAAATTAGTTCATAACGAGTTGGGGCGATTGTAATTTAAACTTTATCAAGCTACATACAACGTTGTTGCACGTGATTTTTTTATGTATGTTTTTAGTTGGTCCATGTTTCGACATAATTTGTTTGGAAAAGAGTCAAGTAAAATATAATACATTTTCATTCAACGTAAAAATTCGAGTTACTTTATGTTACGACATAGTCGGGTCGATTGCCATCTATAGTTTATCATGCCGCATATAATGTCGTCGCAACACGCGACGGATTAAAAAAGTAGTTATTAACAAATTTAAATTAGTTACACGGCCAATTCAATTATATATTTATTATTTTATAATAAAAATATATTTTATAGGTAAGTTTATTTTATTGTTGAATTACTTATTTCTATAAAATTTTATTATTAGATCATTTCGTTTTTTCTTTAATAGTGATAAAGCGAATAAAAGAACTAAACTTTATAGAGCTAATTTTATTAAATAAAATATTATGAAATTAATATTACTTTGTGAAGTTTCTATGATTGGTTTTATCAAATTTTCATAAAAATGTAATCTTAAGTATATTACGCCAAGCGCTTGCTGATAATCTTTTAGTATATACGCACTAGTTTAATACCCCATGTATAACACATATTAAATAAATAAAATATACAAATATTTCGTAATAGAACTTTAAAAATTAATTAATAATATATTCAAATAAGATATAATTGAGTTACGTATAAGTAAGTACATCAAGTAAAATAACAATAATATCATTTTAAACTTTCATTTTATAAAAATGTTTTCTTAAACATTTTTTAGAAAATATTTTTTTAAATCATTCTTATTAAACTAAAAAACAATTCTAAAATAGTTCGTATTTTTAAAAGATTTTTTGTTTAAGAAAATTTTTGTATCTTTTTATTTATTTAAAGTGTGTTTTAAAATAATAAAAAATCTGGTTTTTAATTTTTAGAATATCTGGTTTTTTAATAAAAATTTTTAAATAATATAATCACTATATATATATATATATATATATATATATATATATATATATATATATAATATCATTTATTAAGAAAAAGAAGATAGAAATTAAAATGAAAAAGCCTTATATTTTGACACGAGGCTCATCAAAAACTTCTTTTATTATACGTACAGATATAGATATAGATAATTTTTTTTCACACGACCACAGTTTTTGTATATTTATAATCAAATTTAATCTTAAATGAAAATACAAGTATATTAGTTTATATATATATATACATATATATATATATATATATATACATACATATATATACATATATATATACATATATATATCATATATATATATACTATAGATATACATATATAGAGAGAGATATAGATATATATATATAGATATAGATAGAGATATAGAGAGATATATCATAGAGATAGATATACACACCCATATATATATATATACACACCCCTCTATATCTATATATATATATATCTATACATATAAATATATACATATATATATATATACATATACATATATCCATCTATATTCTATCTCTCTCTATAGAGTCTAGATCTCTATATCTTAGATATAGATAGATAGCCCTCTCTATCTATCTATCCCTATGATATATTTCTCCATCTATCTATCTCCCTCTCCATATATATATCTATATCTATATATATATCCCTATCTCTATCTATACCTAGACTATATCTACCACCTATATGCACCCTATCTACCTCTCTATCTCTCATATAGCATATATACTCTCTATATATATATACATCTTATTCTCTATATCTATCTCTACTCTCTCTTCTATCCTATCTCTGTATATCTCTCTCTATCTCTCTCTATCTCTATCTCTCTATCTCTCTCTCTTCCTCTCTCTATCTCTATATATCTCTCTATATCTCTATATATCTATATCATAGGGGAGAGATCAAATGAAAACCATGTTTATAAATAAAACCGTGAAAACCACCACTTCCCAATCACATAATTTCTAATTGATTCAACCTTTTCATTGTTTAAAGTATATTTAAGTAAAATTCAACTTTATTTTTTGAATTCATTATATATTATTTAGTTTAAACTCCAAGCAATGACAATAATGACGAAACGACTTACGTATACGTAACTTGTATGAGTTAATGTACGTAACTTTTAGTTGTACACTTGTTAACACGTACGTACATATACATAACCCTTACATATACGTAACTATTAGTTGTATACTTTGTAACATGTACTTACATATATGTAACCCTTGGTTTTTATGGTTTTCATTATAATATGGTTTTCAATGGAACCCTCCCCTATATATATAATAATATATATATAATATAATATATAATATATATATATAATATATATATATATATATATATATATATATATATATATATATTTTTATATATATATATATATAAGGTTAGGTTCAAATGAAAACCCATCCTTTTTGTGAGAACCCATTAACCCACTATTAACCATTGATCAAAATTTAAGTGGTCAAGATCTTTTTCTTCTTTTTTTATTCATTAAGGGCAAAAGAGTAATTTAACCCACACTTATCACCTCCTACTTTCTTTTTATTTTTTATTAAAAATGTTTCCCCCTTGTTTTTAAAACTTTCATAACTTTTTTATACATTGTTAATTTTTTATATAGATTGCACCATTAAATTTATTATATTTTTCTCTTTAATTCCCATATAATCTTGTAAATTGTATTTTTTTTCCCTGAATTAATGAAATTATATAGGTCTTATACACTATTGTTACATCACAATAACTAACAGTAGCACCTTGATTACAACAATCTAAAAATCAAACGACATTACACTATGTAACTAAACTAATGTAACAAAACTTCAATATTGTAATTAAACTAAAAATAAAATAATAAAATACATTGTATAAAAAAACGCCACTGTAATTACACTATTGTAACGTAATTAAACCAAAAATAGAAAATTACACCACTGTAGTTGCACTAGTGATCAAAATTATACCATTAACAATTTTTAAACGTAAATCAGGCGACGTTACACCATGTCCAAATGATTTAGCACTACATCTGAAACAAACAACCCAAATATTAAACAATGTAAATTTTAAAAAAAAAAAATATTACTCATACATAGTTACATCACGTTACACTGTTATACTACTGTAACTTATAGCAAAACTGTCATGAATCATAGTCTGTAAACTAATGTAAACTATTGTAAACCAATGTAAACTATTGTAAACCAATGTAAACTGATTTCAACAACCTAACAACCAAACTACATTAAACCATGTAACTACACCACTAAGCCTCTTGCACATGTTAGAACGATTTAAATGCATAGTTTTCGAACAAAAATCATCAGATGGTGTCACAGATCTGATGCAGGATGGCACACGAATAATGTTGAAGTTGTCGTACCTTCAAATGTTTTGAATCGCAAGTGAAGTCTAACTGGTCAACTGAGTTGACCACCAAATCAAGTAGGTGTATCTCAAACTAAGAACATTTGAAGATGGCCAACGAAAAGAAGAAGGCTAAGAACACCATTGATGTAGGTTGAAGCTTTCTCTCTCTAGTTTCTCTTCTGGATTATCTCCAACTTGGGTGTTATTCTCGTTGACAAGGAGGAATAAGAAAGATAAGAACACCATTGATGTAGGTTAAAGCTTTCTCTCTCTAGTTTCTCTCTCTAGATTATCTCCAACTCGGGTTGTTGTTCTCGTTGACGGGGAGACGATGGTGGGCGATGTGTGGTGAGAAGAACGTAGTGGTAGAGACGAGTGGTTCAGACATGAACGATCCAAATTGAAATGGTGTTGAAGATGATTTGCATTTTGATAAAAGATGAGGTTTCTTGAATTTATTTTGAAGATTGTTCATCAATATAAGAAGAAAGAGAAGAAATCAATGACATGACAATTGCTTTTAGAAAAAGGACAAACATAAAATGACCATATTACCCTTGATCTCATCTTAGCCATCCAAATGGAATCTTTAATATTTTATATTAAATCAAGGGTTATTGTGGGGTTAAAGGGTTATTACAATTTCTATGGGTTTTTAAATGATCATTCCTATATATATATATATATGTATGTTTAGATATATATATATGTATGTATATATATATATATATATACATATATATATATACATATACATATATATATATATATAGGGTTGAGTTCTTTTCAGAACTTACTTTTAAATGAGAACTTGCAAAACTGATTTTAACCATAGATTGTTTCAATCAACGATTGTGATTAAACAAGGTTAAAAATGTATTTAATTTAAATAAAAGGGTATATAAGTAATTTATTAACTTATTTTTCTTTTCAATTAGTTAACTACTAATTAAATATATCTCATTTCTCTCTCCTCTCTCCTATCAAATTAATTATATGTACAAATTAATTAATCATAATATTGTTCAAAGAAAATGAAGATTAATTTATTAAAAAAACGTATACTAAAAACCATGTGTCATAATTCTTTTAGGTAAACATTTTTATAAACGACTTTTACGTAAACATATATGGATAGTATTTTAAACTTACACGTAACTATTAAATTACACATATGTACCCATTCGATGTTACATATTTGTAAACAGACCAATTATATATACGTAAATAGCATATTTACATATATGTTAATGTTAATATGACTCTTGCATGAATCTAAATATGTTAGTTACTATATGTAAATACGTTATGTGGTATTTGGGAGTAAAATTCGATGTTCGGGGAAAAAGTCAAATTTAAACTTAACATCATTATAGATTTTTTACATAAATGTAAATTTTACGTGAATCTTCAAATATGTATATTTTACATATATGTAAATGTTTACAAAATCAGTAAATAAATTATTTATATATATGTAACTTTTAAACTGATCATTTATCTACATATATGTAAATGTGTAAATATAATATTTACATACCCATTAAATTTTAAAGTCAACTAAAGGTCTATTGTGACATGTACAAATAACAATCATATTCATTCTAAATAAAACACACGAGTATCAATCTCAAACATTTGTTCATAGAGAAAAAATATAAATCTAAACGATACATGAGTAAACACAAATTTTAGCAAAAAAACGTGACATAAAATTATTGTATTAATATGAAATAATTTGAGTCAAAGAGTTAATGTGCTTTTTGATTTTGGAATTTGGTTTAATTTTATTAAAAATAAATAGTAATTTCATCATATCTACAACCATATATACACATCTTAGTGAGAATATTTGATTTTCAACACCAACTGAATAGTAGAAGAAGTTAATCAAATTTTATTTTTATAGAAATCATATTATCTAATATGCTATTTAGTTTTTATGTAAAATCCACAATAGTTTAATAAAGATTAAAACGTTAGATAACTCACCTTTTGTTCTTAGATTTGCGTAGCATAAACTAAAAACTTGATTTTGCCTAGATGTGTTCTAGTTATAATCCATGCCATCTTTGTCGTCGATCGTCACATACTTTCCGACAACAACGAGGTTGAATTTCTGAAACAGCCATAAGGGAGAGAGAGCTTACACCCGCAAATCCAATGTTCCTTTAACACACATCTGTGAAAAAAAAGATGAATTTAGAGTAATTATGTTCGTAAACAAAAAACGAACCACACATGCGTTGGCAAGGTAGCAAAAATGGAGTATTCAATATTAATAAAAAAAAGTGTCGACCATTAAAAGATTTGCAAAAGAGATGAGTTTTTAAATTTGGAATTTCTATAAAAGACTTCAAAGAGAAAAAGGAAACTAAATTAAAGAGGAATTATAGGAGAAGTTAATTAAGTAATTAGATCAAATTACCTTTATACCCTTTTTTCATAAACAAATCTAAAATAAAATTCATATAAAACAATGGCTAGGATAAGTTCTCGCAGTTCTTACGATCTTTAAGAGTTCTGAAAAGATCCTAACCCTATATATACATATACATATACATATACACATATATATATATATATATATATATAATATATATATATATATATATACTATATATATATATATATATATATATATATATATATATATATGTATATACCTATCTATATATATATCTCTGTCTCTCTATCTCTATATTATGTCTCTACATCTCTATGTATATATTCTGTAATATCCCTATCTATATATATCTATCTCTACTCTCTCTAGATCTATATATCTAGATATATATATCTATATATACCACATACATCTATATCTATATCTCTCTACATATCTCCTATTCTCTATCTCTCTCTCTCTCTCTTCTCTCTCTATCTCTCTACATATCTTATCTCTCCTCTACCCATCTATATACTCATATTAATATCTCTATCTCATCTCTCTATACTATCTATCTCTATAATCTATATCTATAATATCTCTTCTATATATCTATTAATCCATGCCAGGTTCTACGATACCACTATTATTATTATCAATAATAATAATATAAAAAGAATAATAATCTATATAATTTGTTTATCAAAATTATTACTAAACGTTCTAAGTTAAAATTCAGATTTTTAAAGTTCCGGGTTTACGTACCACTATGAGTCGGGTATAAAACGTTTCCATGCATATTTTTATATACGTTTTGAATTTATCTACGTTTCGACGTTCGTCTATATTTTTACGTGATTTATGTTCTGAAATGGGCCGGGTAAAACAATAAACGTATTTATTTGACGGTATAAATTTAAGTTTGGAAGACCCCGTTCCCGGGACGCTTACAGTTGGGTCCTCATCGCACATAAACATATATTTTTATTTAATCATAAAGAAACATTGCAGCGAAAACATTAAACAGACATTTCATTTCAAATTACAAAAGCTTTTGCAAAACAATACATCGTTATCAAGTACAAATACATGTTGCATTACATCACAAAAGCATTATAATAATGGGACGCCATCCAAAAGAGCTGAGTAGCCGCCCCGTGCCATCCTCAGCAACCATTACCTGCCAACTGGAAACACATAAAAGTCAGCGTTACTGAGTGAGTTGTAGTTTTATAATAAACATACTTTTAACTCGTTAAAACCATTCTTTACTTTCTGCGATCACACATCATACATACACATAGATAATATCAATATTATCTTCATCATTCATTAATTAACTTCCATTCGTTCATACGTTTTTACTTTCATTCATTCGTTGATCATTACATCTTTTCTTTCCATTAAAACCATAAACCTTACCCTTCTGTTTCGTGGTACAGGACCTAGGCCTATCGTAGACCTTCTATAACAGTGCACCGCACCTCTGGCCACAGTACCTAAGGTAAAGTCAGGATCATTACATCTTTCTTTCATCACGTTTGGATCAGCGTCAACAGCAATGCCCCAAACTATATGGCTACTGGGCCGAAGTTCATAAATGACTTCCACACTGCACGTAGCCTGGCACCAACACCGAAGTAAGCGACAAAGATCCCATCCAAATACTACACCCCCAACGATATGCATAACTCGAGTACTGGGCCGAAGTTTATAAATGACTTCCACACTGCACATAGCCTGGCACCAGCACCGAGGTGAGTAATCACTACTCCACCCCACGATATGCATAACTCGAGCACTGGGCCGAAGTTCATAAATGACTTCCACACTGCACATAGCCTGGCACCAGCACCGAGGTGAATAATCACTATACACCATGTACAACACGTTGGTCAGTGACAAAGACTGGAACCGCTGCGTGTACCCTTAAGGGTTAGCTAAACCATACCCAGTTGAGCTTACGGCATTTTAAGAGTCGTGCACCTCTGTACATTTTGCTTGCAATCCTTTCATACTTTCATTCGTTCATTAATGCATGCATTCATTCATTACCATGTTCCTCTTTTCATTATCTTCCACTTTACGTTACATAATACTTTTATTCCGTTCATTAACATTCCACGTAAGGCCACGGGAAAACAACCACCCATATTAAGGAACATAAGCATAAACAAATACAGCATCACCATACAAGGCATCATCATACATACATACCATACATCTTACATACCATCATACACACACACCAATCATATATCACATCATCATCATCACATGCCCAACGAACGTCTATGACCTCAAAGTTAACTTACCGAAATTCCGGGACCTCCCTAGTCAAAATCCACACCGCACTTTCCCTCGAAAGTCATAAGATGAACCGTTGTTCTTTCGAGCGTATGAGCCCTACTTGGGCGTAGGACACCCTTCAGCCGCATGGCCTTCCATGAGAATGAACACTTAGGCGAATGAACATCAGGCGAATGGACCCTATTCGAATGGACCTATGGGCGAATGGACATCTATGCGTATGGACTCTCAGTCGCATAGCTTTCATGCGTATGGCCTTCAGTCGCATGACTTCAGGCGCATGGGCTTCAGTCGCATACCCTTCTGCAAATGAAACTCAGTCGCATGGACCTCAGTCGCATAACCTTCGTGCGAATGAACCTCAGTCGCATAACCTTCAATCGCATGCCTTCCAGGCACATGAACTTCAGTCGCATGACTATCATGCGTATGGACCTCAGTCACATGGCAATCGTGCGCGTGGGACTTCAGTCGCACGCCAATCGGCCGTATGGCCTCCAATCGTACTCCAGTCGGTCGCCTAGCCCTAGCTGATGCAGAATGCAGTTCAGTCGATCGAAAACTGCCCTTTTCGGCTCCAGCTCTTTCCAAACTTGTGATTTGTTAGGCCAAATCAACCATCCTAAACCTTAGAAACTCTACCACAACACCATTCAGCACACACAAGCCCGAAATCGAACCCCACAACATCAAACACCACACACATACGCATTCAAACGGTTCAACACCCAACTTTTTTCAAAACAGGTTTTAATGTGTTCCAGCCCCAAAATCGTTTGAAAACATGTAAAAGAGGGGTCCTAGAACTCACACAACGATCCCAGACATGAAGAGCTTCGATTCAACCCGCTACACTTTGATTTTCACGCTTCAATCCCCCGAACCAAGCTTTTCTCCATTTTCTCCTTTTTCTTCTCCTCTCCTCTCTTCTTGGATGAAAATGGTGAGTGTGGGATGTCTTCCCCTTTTTATACTCCACTCATCCTACCTTCTCCCGTTTAGCAAGTTTGGTCCCCCGGACTTTGGACTTTATTTATTTTTCTTCTTTCGTCGGCTTCAAAGAAAATTTCCGGGTGTTACAAGTCCACCCCCTTATATAGGTTTCGTCCCCGAAACCTATTATTCCTCGAACAACATGGATAATGCTATCTCATCTCTTCTTTCGTCTCCCTCGTAGACTCAGATCCCCTTTCCGTGCTTCCACTGTACGCGTACAAATGGAAGCAATTTATTTCCTCAGCCCTCTTCTCTTTTCGAACGATGATTGCCGCTGGTTGCTCCACATAATTAAGCCGTTCATCTACTCGATATCATCCAGTGGGACAATCATATCCTCGTCTGCCAAACATTTTATCAGATGAGATACGTGGAATGTCAGGTGAATCCCACTTAGCTCATCTGGTAACTCCAAGCTATAGGCCACCTCTCCTACTCGAGCCATGATTCGGAAATGCCTTATGTACCTCGGGCTCAACTTGCCCCGCTTTTGAGCTGAATGATACCCTCCCGAGGTGAGACTTTCAACATAACTCTAATCACCCACCTGGGGCTCGATCGCTCTACGTCTCCTATCAGCATACGACTTGTGTCTATCTATAGCTGCCTTCATAAAGGCTTTGATCCTCTCGAGCTTCTCAGTCGTAGCCTCGATCACCTTAAACCGTCCCCGTGACCCTGTCAGGCGCTGTCAACCGCATCATCTTCTTGCGACACACAATGTTCGCTCGAAGTCCGCTAACCAATCCATCCCGAGAACCAAATCGTAGGGCGTATCTACATTTTTTTTATTACTAAAGCATATCACAGATAGTAGCAGGAATAAAACTTCTACTAGCGTCAGAATGAACAAAACAAAGGGTAAATGTTGATTTACTAGAAACGTACCTGACACAACATTGGGGTCCGTCCTAACTTCCTTCCTCCGATCTTCTTCACACCCCGAACCTTCCGCCCTCGGCTTCTGCAATCCTTGCTCATGTGGCCTTCCCCCACCACAAGAATAACACCTCCTCACACCGCAGTTCTTCGCCACATGTCTGGTCCTTCCACAAGGAAATATACATTAGTCTCCAATCTACATTCCTCGGGGGGTTTGTGTCCACACTTGTCACACCTTTCTGATCCCGCATCAGGTGTGACCACACAGCTGGTCATCCACCCGTGCACCTTTGTTACTTGGAGCGGTCCCGCCACGTCCAAATCGCTTCCCATTCCAATCCCGATCACCCTCTCCTTTCTTGCTAACTTCTGTCACCACCACAGTTCTTTCATCGTATAATCTCCCCACCAAATCAACCGCCGACCTAAACATGCTCGTCGGGCGGCAGCGATCATGTGCCTACGGACATCCGCCGACAAGCCCTGAATCTACCTCTTAATCTTTCGTGACAGAGGCATCACCTGATCCGGTACCAGCTGTGCCATTTCGTTGAATTTAGTGGTGCATTGTTGATGTGTCATGGTCCCCCCGCCTCCAGCTGCAGGAACTCTCTTTCCAACTTTGTCCATCTCACGGTGAGGACAGAACTCCTCAATCACCAGCCTCTACAACTCTTGCCCCCCTCATCCTCCCGATAGCCCTGCTTTCCTCAACTTGGACAATATTGTCCCACCAACACGGAGTTGAGTCCACAAAAGAGTGGGCAGCAAACTTTACTTTCTGATCCTCCCGGCAGTCACTGATGTTCAAAACAGCTTCCATTTCTCTCACCCACCGGTGAGCAGCAGCAGCGGTGCCATTTCAATCGAAAGTAGGGGGCTTGCAACGTTTAAACGCCCTATAGTCATAGCCCCGTGCCGCCTCCGGCGCAGGCTTTTCTTCTTCCTCTTCTTCATCATCTGTCACACCCCAACCTTGACGGCGGAAACGTCGAGATGTGAGGGTTAAGATTGTTCACAGCCACATAACGCTATATTTAAATTGCAAATATTATTATCATAAGTATTAAAATGAAATACAACCATAAGTCACAAAAAGAAATAAGTTCAACATATCTCAAACATAACATAACGTTTTGTTTATTTAACTAGGTCCAAGTCCTAGTTTTATTGCAAGCTTCAAATGTCCACTTTAAACTTGGAGATTTCCTGAAACATGATGAAAATAAAGAGTCAACTAAAATAGTTGGTGAGTTCCAAGTTTCATACATAATAAGATTACAAGTAGCAATTCATGTCATGGGTTATAAGCTAGTAAGGTTATAGAACCATATCGTTACAACCAAACCTCGACTTGATTACAAGTATAAAAGATTGCTAAGTGTATTTGGTTCCCTAGTGCACAAGCGTACGGCCCCTAGGAGTCGGCAATACCCCCTCGACTTTAGCACCAAATAGGCTTGTCAGGCCCAAAGATCTAAGACGTCGCCAGGCTAGCAATAGTTAATGATTGTAAACAAACTATGTATCTCATATAAACACTTACAATACGCAAATAACCATGACCAAATAATAAGTAGAATTGCATGTGCATTACAAGTCTCAAATGTTTAAACGTGTATGTAATATAAGCATCATGTTTCACCCCAAATAAGTGTGAAATTATAAAAAGGGACAAGGAAAACTCACATGTTCATTAATATATAAGAGATGTTTTATATGAATAATAAGCGACGTTCCAAAGTAACCCTCACGAGGTACCTAAATCTGTATGTATTTACAAGTTTTAAGTTATAATAAAGTTAACGATTTAATTTGAACTAGGGTACTAGGATTTGGGGATTAAAAATAAATAAGTTAGTGAATACTATTTATAAAATTTTTAAAGGAATTAAATCCTTTATAATAATTTGTGAAATTTGGTTATAAAATATATAAACGTTTTAGTTCTATAATTATCGTGATTAATCCATCATTATAAAATATATAGTGACTAAATAATAAATAGGTAATTTAAACTATCATTTAAAATCTTTCTTTTATAAAAATAAACTAGGCATAATATTTGTTTATATAAAAAAATATAGTATTTAAAGTGTTAAATTCTGTAGGAAATAATGAAACAATTTTAAAAATTAATAAATTTACAACACCACTTTCTATAATTTTTAGAAGGTTTTCTATATTTTTTTAAGGCTAAAAACCTAAAAAAATAAGGTTGAGGAGAGCCCGGGTTCGAACCCGGGACCTCAAGGATGGGTGTGTATGTGTTTAACCAGTAGGCGCGGGCGCCTAAGCCTGCTAAAACACAGGTTTTAATTATTAAGTGCCAACTGAAACAAAAATTCCCAAATCCCATAAACCCTAGATTCATCTAACCCCAAATCGAACCCCAGATCGATTATGATAACGAAATTAACTTGGGGCCTTTTAATCCCCAGTAATTTCGAGCATATAGATGTATTCAATTACCCGTTTGAAGTTTAAATTGATGAGAACAAGATGAAGAACAACTCGCGAATGACTGGAGCCCAATCGATGATCAAACGTTGAAAAAAAATCGAATTAAACCCAAGGACAGATTCGGATGGAGCTCTTGATGCTAAGCCCTTAATCAATTGCAGTTAACAAAGCTTGGAAGGTCGATTTTGATCAAGTTGCAGGTTCACGATGAAGAAGATAATCGAACAGAGGTTTTGTTTGTTTTTCAGGTGTAATTGATGTTTGCAATCGATTAGAATCAGATAAACGTTCGATTTAGTTCAGTTAATTGGGTTATGATTGGAGTTTAATGCTCAAACGGTTATGGACCTTAATGTGCTTCGGTTATACCTTCGAATGGAGTGGTAACCGATGTGTATCCTCAATTATTAGGTGCATTCAAGTTCGAGACATGTAAACGGTTGAATTTGGAACGATTTGGGAACGTTTGTGAGTGATTTAATGGATTTTTAGGGTTGGCCGACGCTCGGCCGCCGTGCCGGCGTGGTCGCCGGATTTACGGGGTAAGGGGAAAGGGAGGTTTGGGTTTTAAGATTTTACAGAAATGGTCCCCAACAGTTTAGGTTTATTATTTTATGCCCAAAACCCCTATATTAAGTTTCTTAAATGACTAACAAAACCCCCCCCCCCTAACTCAATTAATATAAGTTTTAACATTTTTTTAGTAACTTAATAAAGTATTATTAATGTTATTATTCTTATTATTGTTATTATTATTATTATTATTATTATTATTATTATTTTATATATAGTATTATTATTATAATTTATTATTATTTTTTATTACTATCACTATATTTTTATCATTATTATTATTATTATAATTTATTTAATACCTAACATTACTAATCTTCAAATTAATGAATTAAAAACAAATTAAGAAATAAGCATGCATAATTCATAAGTTTTATAAATGTCAACAACGAACCCTATAAGAATAAACGAAAGTTAACTTTTAGTTAACAAAAATACGAAATGTTACAGTCTCCCCAACTTAAAAGAATTTCGTCCCGAAATTAAAGAAATGAAACTATACAAATAAGAACGGGTATTTTTCTTCATGTGTTCTTCACGTTCCAAGTAAATCAGCGCCACGTTTATTCTTCCAACGAACCTTGACGATTGGGGTTGTTGTGGTTCTCGTCTTCTTCAGTATACGGTCCATGATTTCAACAGGTTTCTCGACAAAATGTAATGACTCGTCAATCTGAATGTCCTCCAACGGGACGTAACAGACTTTCGTCGGCCAAACACTTTCTCAGATTTGAGACGTGGAACACAGGATGAACTCCACTAAGGTCGGAAGGTAGTTCCAGTTTATAAGCCACTTTCCATCCTTTTCAGGATTTTGAAAGGCCCTACAAATCTTGGAGCCAGTTTGCCCTTCCTTTCAAGCGAACCACACCTTTCCCACGGTGAAACCTTAAGAAGAACCATCTCCCCAACTTGGAATTCCAATGGCTTACGTCGCTTGTCAGTATAGCTCTTTTGACGACTTCTCGCCACTTCAAGGTTCTTGCGAATGATAGAAACTTTATCGGTCGTCTCTTGTATAAGTTCAGGACCAGTGATGAAGTTTTCACCAATGTCGGTCCAACCGCAGATCGGTGAACGGCATTTTCAACCATAAAGTGCTTCGAACGGTGCCATCTTGATACTCGAGTGGTAACTATTGTTATACGAAAATTCCGCGAGCGGTAGATGCGTATCCCAATCGCCACCAAAGTCAAGAACCACAGGCGTAGCAAATCCTCCAAGGTTTGGATCGTTCGCTCGGTTTGACCATCAGTTTGAGGATGGTTAGCCGTGCTCAGATCTAATTGTGTACCCAAGAGTTTCTTGCATAGACGACCAAAAATGTGAAGTGAAACGAGCATCTCGGTCGGATATGATGTGCAGAGGTACCCCATGACGACTTACAATCTCATCAACGTATATACGAGCTAACTTTGATGTTTTGTAAGTGTCACGTATGGGTATAAAATGCGCCGACTTGGTCAATCGGTCAACGATCACCCATATGCTATCATGTCCTCGAGAAGTTCGGGGTAGCTTTGTTATGAAGTCCTGGATATGTGTTTCCCATTTCCACATAGGAATCTCGGGTTGCTCAAGTAACATCCACTTGACGTTGATGTTCGGCTTTAACCTTCGTACACATGAGACACTTAGCTACATAAGTCGCTATGTCTTTCTTCATTCCAGGCCACCAATATTGACCACGTAGGTCCATGTAATCTTATCGGACCAGGATTAGAATACGATGAGCTAACACCATTGACCACTGTAGGTTTGACTGATACATAGAAGTATACCGTGATATCGACCGATAGGTTAATACCAGATGACGATTCGTCATTAAAAGGTACGAAGGTTATCGCGATTTGGAATCCAAATTCGATTGGCGAAGTACATCAACCCATTGGGTTTCGTTTCCAATCGGGTTAGAAGATTATGCTCCAATTCATCCTTCATTCTTCCTTCTCGTTGTACCATTTGTTGAGCCTTCAGGATACTAGACTCGATGTCACTATCTATTCTCTCAGGTTTTGTAGCAGTACGGTAGTCTCGTTGACATCTAGTCGGATCTCAGTATCGAACTCACCCAAAGTGTCAAACCATTGACGTCGATCGTGAATTTCTGGAATGAGGTCATCTTGTTGTGAATCTTTCGGCTTAGTGCATCGGCTACAACGTTTGCTTTACCAGGATGGTACGAATGTCACATCGTAATCACTAATCAACTCCACCCAACGACGTTGTCTCATATTGAGATCTTTTTGATTGAAAACGTGTTGAAGGCTTTTGTGATCGGTGTAGACTATACATTGCGTACCATACAGGTAGTGCCTCCAAATCTTCAAGGCAAAAAAACAACAGCACCAAGCTCAAGATCGTGTGTTGTGTAATTCACCTCGTGAACCTTCAATTGTCTCGATGCATAAGCTATAACCTTCCTCGTTGCATGAGAACACAACCAAGGCCTTGTTTAGATGCATCACAATACACGGTGAAATCGTCGTTTCCGTCGGGTAGGGTTAAGATAGGAGCATTGCACAACTTGTGCTTTAACGCTTCAAAAGCTTCTTCTTGCTCGGGACCCCACTCGAATAGTTTATTCTTTTGTGTCAAAGTAGTGAGCGGTTTCGCGATCCTCGAGAAGTTGGCAATGAATCGCCGATAATAACCAGCAAGACCAAAAAAGAACGAACTTCGGTAGGAGTTGTAGGAACACACCAATTTTTCATAGCTTCCACCTTTGCAGGATCAACGTGAATTCCTGGCTATTCACCACGTGTCCTAGAAATTGAACTTCCTCGAGCCAGAAATCACACTTCGAGAACTTCGCGTACAATTGCTCTTTCTCAACAATTCAAGAACCAATCTCAAATGTAGTTCGTGATCGGTGTTGGACTTGGAATAGATAAGTATGTCATCAATGAAGACGATCACAAACTTGTCTAGATAAGGCTTGCATACTCGGTTCATGAGATCCATGAAGACAGCAGGAGCATTGGTTAAACCAAAAGGCATCACCATAAACTCGTAGTGCCCATAACGAGTACGAAAAGCGGTCTTTGGGATATCATCATCATGGACTCGTAATTGATGATAGCCAGAACGTAAGTCGATCTTCGAGAAAATAGCAGCTCTCTTGAAGTTGGTCAAACAAATCATCGATACGAGGAAGAGGATAACGGTTCTTGATGGTAAGCTTGTTAAGCTCACGATAATCGATGCACATACGAAACGTTCCATCTTTCTTCTTCACGAATAGTACAGGTGCACCCCAAGGCGAAGAACTAGGACGGATGAAGCCCTTCTCGGATAAATCTTGAAGTTGACTAGAGTTCTTGCATTTCCGATGGTGCAAGCCGATATGGTGACTTAGCCACGGGGTTTGCTCCCGGTATCAAGTCAATTTTAAACTCGACTTCACGCACGGGAGGTAAACCACTAAGGTCATCGGGAAATACTTCAGGAAAGTCTCGTACGATAGGGACATCCTTAAGTTCTTTCCCTTTGACTTTCGTGTTGACCACGTAAGCCAAGAAGGCCATATACTTCTTGCTTAAGCACTTTCGGGCTTGAGTGCAAGACATGAGTTAAGCCCTTGGAAGATTTTTCATCGAACACTTTCAAAGTATCTCCAGAGGGTAACAGTATACGAATGCACTTCTCGAAACAAATGATCTCGGCATGGTGTTTGGCTAACCAATCCATACCAATGATGACGTCAAAGCTTCCAAGTTTCATAGGAATAAGATCGATAAGAAAATCATGCGTGTCAAGGCTTAAGATGCAATCACGAATAACGATGTCAACGGTGATCGGTTCTCCATCGGCGACTTCAACGGTAAGAGGTCTTTCTAGTTTCGTATGTGGCTTAGCAAGTATGGGTTCAAACTCTAACGAAACAAAACTCTTATCGGCTCCAGAATCAAATAGGACATAGGCATAAGTTTTATTAATAAGGAACATACCTGTTCAAATTTAAAGGTATTTAACGACATAGGTAACACATGAAAAGAATTAGGTCACAAAAGTTAAAGGTAAGTTAACATACCATTCACCACATCATTGTTTGCTTGTGCTTGGTTAGCGTTGATGTTGAAAGCACGTTCTCAGGCTTGTGGAACATTACCCACAAGACGGGGGCATTGTGGGCGGAAATGACCAGGTTTCCCACAGTTGTAGCAAACACGATTTGTGACCACAGCGGCGTTGTTGTTAGGTGCACGGTGACAAGTCGCCACCAAGTGACCATATTTACCGCATAATGTACAGATACGGCGTGGTTGATTTCCCGGTGATGGTACCTACAAATGTTGCACATAGGCTGAGGACCAGCATAAGCCCTATTCCCAGGCACTTGTGCCACAGGTGCAGCCGCAGGAACAAGTTGTCTTTGAGGTTTTTTAGGTGCAGCCACAGCATAGTTGCGCGCCGGTGTGAACTTGCGCTTCTTGTTGTTGTTGTTGTTGTTGTAAGACGATTCAGCTTTGGTCTCCTTAACAGCCTCGGTAGCCGTCTTCTCTACCTTCTTTGCACCTTTCACAGACATGGTGCCCGCTCGTATATGGTTCTCGGTGAGTTGAGCGGTGATAGTAATGGCTTCTTCCAAAGTTGTGGGTCGGCTACCCACCACAGCATCTTGAATTTGGGGTGGTACACCCTTAATGAACTTCTCGATGTTGCGGGGGACAGTGTCGACCATGTGAGGCCCAGCAGTAAACTCAACTCATGATGCCTAGTTGAGTAGGCCAAATGATCACCATCATTTTGCTTCAAGTTCCAAAATTCTTCCTCCAACTTTTGCAACTCACTTCGTGGGCAGAACTTCGCGATAGCGATGTTCTTGAACTCCTCCCAGGTAAGTGCTTGCACAGCTTCGGGTCCACGGTTCCTCTTCTCGCTATTCCACCAGGTAAGTGCCCTTTGTTGGAGCACACTAGTAGCATAACGAACCTTGAGCGTCTCGGGACACTCACAATTGATAAAGGTATTCTCCATGCTTTCGAACCACTCAAGAAGACCAGTGGCTCCTTCCTTGCCACTAAAACTAGTGGGCTTGCAAGAACTAAAGTGTTTGAAGGTGCAAGTTTGATTGTTCCTGTTTTGGTTGTTCCCGTTTTGGTTGTTGCTATTCTCTCCATGACCATTTCCATTGTTGCTACCATTGGTCATTAAGGTGCTATTAAGTTCAGCAACCATGGTCGGGATGACAGCAGCCATTTGACGAGCAATCATGGCGGTTAGTTTACGATCGGAACTTCCACGCTTTCCATGATCACGAGACATGCTGGATATAACAAAATGAGTTAGATACGAGAATTGGAATAACAAGGATCATAATTCAACGAGGATAATGCAAAAGTTGTAAGGTACATGGAATGGTTCCATTTGGTAACGCATTACCAGTTGGAAACGTTGACACGTCAAGGTAAGTTGACCCACTCGCCTTAGAATTTGTGTATGTTGACCATAGTTTATCACTCATCCCAGAAATCCCCAGGTAAGCATAACTAGTCCCGTCCCGTAGGATTATGCGATATGCTTGCCTTAGCCCGAGGGCCTTTTGCCAGGAAATCCAGGATACAGGTGTCTATATGTCACACAAATATCTTAGGTTCATGAAATCAAAACCTTGATGAGATTTTACATAGATTAGACATAAGTCTAAGGATCCAAGTCATAAGCATAAGTATTCAATTCCACGTGTCGTCGAGAATAAGATTAGAAGTTTCATTTTTCGGGGAGAGTCAAAGTGTCAAGGTAAGTTTAGGGAGACAAGTAACTAAGTTTAAACAATTTCAAGGCAAACCTATGCAAAGGCATCAAGTTGCACATAAGTAAGGTATAGCATTATGTAGCATGTAACAATATATATATTTCCAGAATATAAATATTTTTCTAAGAGGTTCATGCATAAGCTATAGTCTAGGTCACCATTTCTAATAACCTAAATCCCAATAGTTATGGGCTCTGATACCAATCTGTCACACCCCAACCTTGACGGCGGAAACGTCGAGATGTGAGGGTTAAGATTGTTCACAGCCACATAACGCTATATAAATTGCAAATATTATTATCATAAGTATTAAAATGAAATACAACCATAAGTCACAAAAAGAAATAAGTTCAACATATCTCAAACATAACATAACGTTTTGTTTTATTTAACTAGGTCCAAGTCCTATTTTATTGCAAGCTTCAAATGTCCACTTTAAACTTGGGATTTCCTGAAACATGATGAAAAAAAGAGTCAACTAAAAATAGTTGGTGAGTTTCCAAGTTTTCATACATAATAAGATTACAAGTAGCAATTCATGTCATGGGTTATAAGCTAGTAAGGTTATAGAACACATATCGTTACAACCAAACCTCGACTTGATTACAAGTATAAAGATTGGCTAAGTGTATTTTTGTTTCCCTAGTGCACAAGCGTACGGCCCCTAGGAGTCGGCAATACCTCGACTTTAGCACCAAATAGGCTTGTCAGGCCCAAAGATCTAAGACGTCGCCAGGCTAGCAATAGTTAATGATTGTAAACAAACTATGTATCTCATATAAACACTTACAATACGCAAATAACCATGACCAAATAATAAGTAGAATTGCATGTGCATTACAAGTCTCAAATGTTTAAACGTGTATGTAATATAAGCATCATGTTTCACCCCAAATAAGTGTGTGAAATTATAAAAAGGGGACAAGGAAAACTCACATGTTCAATTAATATATAAGATGTTTTATATGAATAATAAGCGACGTTCCAAGTAACCCTTCACGAGGTACACCTAAATATGTATGTATTTACAAGTTTTAAGTTAATAATAAAGTTAACGATTAATTTGAACTAGGGTACTAGGATTTGGGGATTAAAATAAATAAGTTTAGTGAATACTATTATAAAATTTTAAAGGAATTAAATCCTTTATAATAATTTGTGAAATTTGGTATAAAATATATAAATGTTTTAGTTCTATAATTATCATGATTAATCCATCATTATAAAATATATAGTGACTAAATAATAAATAAGTAATTTAAACTATCATTTAAAATCTATTCTTTTATAAAAATAAACTAGGCATAATATTTGTTTATATAAAAAAATATAGTATTTAAAGTGTTAAATTCTGTAGGAAATAATGAAACAATTTTAAAAATTAATAAAATTTACAACACCACTTTCTATAATTTTTAAAAGGTTTTCTATATTTTTTTAAGGCTAAAAACCTAAAAAAAATAGGTTGAGGGAGCCCGGGTTCGAACCCGGGACCTCAAGGATGGGTGTGTATGTGTTTAACCAGTAGGCGCGGGCGCCTAAGCCTGCTAAAACACAGGTTTTAATTATTAAGTGCCAACTGAAACAAAAATCCCCAAATCCCATAAGAACCCTAGATTCATCTAACCCCAAATCGAACCCCAGATCGATTATGATAACGAAATTAAACTTGGGGCTTTTAATCCCCAAGTAATTTCGAGCATATAGATGTATTCAATTACCCGTTTGAAGTTTAAATTGATGAGAACAAGATGAAGAACAACTCGCGAATGACTGGAGCCCAATCGATGATCAAACGTTGAAAACAATCGAATTAAACCTAAGGACAGATTCGGATGGAGCTCTTGATGCTAAGCCCTTAATCAATTGCAGTTAACAAAGCTTGGAAGGTCGATTTTGATCAAGTTGCAGGTTCACGATGAAGAAGATAATCGAACAGAGGTTTTTGTTTTTTTTCAGGTGTCTTGATGTTTGCAATCGATTAGAATCAGATAAACGTTCGATTTAGTTCAGTTAATTGGGTTATGATTGGAGTTTAATGCTCAAACGGTTATGGACCTTAATGTGCTTCGGTTATACCTTCGAATGGAGTGGTAACCGATGTGTATCCTCAATTATTAGGTGCATTCAAGTTCGAGACATGTAAACGGTTGAATTTGGAACGATTTGGGAACGTTTGTGAGTGATTTAATGGATTTTTAGGGATGGCCGGCGCTCGGCCGCCGGTGGCCGGCGTGGTCGCCGGATTTACGGGGTAAGGGGAAAGGGAGGTTTGGGTTTTAAGATTTTACAGAAATGGTCCCCACAGTTTAGGTTTTATTATTTTATGCCCAAAACCCCTATATTAAGTTTCTTAAATGACTAACAAACCCCCCTAACTCAATTAATATAAGTTTTAACATTTTTTAGTAACTTAATAAAGTATTATTAATGTTATTATTCTTATTATTGTTATTATATTATTATTATTATTATTATTATTATTATTATTATTATTATTATTATTATTATTATTATTATTTATTATTATTATAATTTATTATTATTATTATTATTATTATTATTATTATTTAATTTATTATTATTTTTATTACTATCACTATTATTTTTATTATTATTATTATTATTATATTTTATTTAATACCTAACATTACTAATCTTCAAATTAATGAATTAAAAACAAATTAAGAAATAGCATGCATAATTCATAAGTTTTATAAATGTTAACAACGAACCCTATAAGAATAAACGAAAGTTAACTTTTAGTTAACAAAAATACGAAATGTTACAACATCATCAGAGAAAACCGTTTCAGGCTCCGTTTTCTCCCGTCCTCCCGAGGACATGTTCCTCTCTTTCCTCTCTCCTTCCTTTACAAGCTAATCACTTCGGTCACCACAGACGGTAGGATCGTCTGTATGACCTGATGAACCTCCTCTGCAACTGCCTCTTTCATTGAGGCCCTCAAATTTGCACTCTCATCACCAGCCTCCGGATGAGGGGTCTCAGGTTCTTCATGAGCCACCTCTTCGGCCTAGGCCTTCCTCTTGTGACCCGTGGTTCAACACCACGTCCACCACCACCTCCACCATGAGAAGCTTTAAACGATCTACCACCGGCCATCCTCTAAACACACTGAAAGATTCAAACACCAACACGGTCATTCAAGGGAACAACTCAGTTTTGTCAACTATATAAGTCCCTAATTTAGTGGCCAGTTGTGATTAGCTACTTACTTGACTCTTCATATCCCAAGCATTACCTGTCCTGACTACATCAGTATCTAAATCTACCAGCACACACAAAACCATATAACATGCGCACATAATACCGGTTAACATTATGCAAATACCTGATGGCACGCAGCTACTCAGACTGGCATCCCTTCCCTTTCCGTTCCATTCTCAGTTTAGTTAAGGATCATTTTGAAAATTTACCCATTTCACTTAAACTTTGGCTCTGATACCAACTTGTAAGGCCCCGTTCCCGGGACGCTATAGTTAGGTCCGTATCGCACATAAAACATATATTTATATTTAATCATAAAGAAACATTGATCGGAAACATTAAAACGACATTTCATTTCAATTACAAAAGCTTTTGCAAAACAATACATCGTTTCAAGTTACAAAATACATGTTGCATTACATCACAAAAGCATTATAATAATGGATGCCATCCAAAAGGTTGAGTAGCCGCCTCGTGCCATCCTCAGCAACCATTACCTGCCAACTAGACACATAAAAGTCATCATTGCTGTGTGAGTTCTAGTTTTATAATAAAACATACTTTTCTCTCGTTAAAACCATTCTTTACTTTCATGCGATCACGCATCATACATACACATAGATAATATCATTATTATCTTCATCATTCATTAATTAACTTCCATTCGTTCATACGTTCTTACTTTCATTCATTCGTTCATCACTACACTACATCTTTTCTTTCCATTAAAACCATAAACCTTACCCTTCTGTTCGTGGTACCGGACCTAGGCCATCGTAGACCTTCTATAACGGTGCAACCGCACCTCTGGCCACAGTACCTAAGGTAAAGTTCAGAATCATTACATCTTTTCTTTCATCATGTTCTGGATCAGTGGCAACACTATGCCCCAACTGTATGGCTACTGGGCCGAAGTTCATAAATGACTTCCACACTGCACGTAGCCTGGCACCAGCACCAGCGAAGTAAGCGACAAGATCCCATCCAAATACTACACCCCCAACATATGCATAACTAGACTACTGGGCTGAAGTTTATAAATGACTTCCACACTGCACATAGCCTAGCACCAGCACTGAGGTGAGTAATCACTACTCCACCCCAACGATATGCATAACTCGAGTACTGGGCCGAAGTTCATAATGACTTCCACACTGCACATAGCCTGGCACCAGCACCGAGGTGAGTAATCACTATACAACCATGTACCACAACGTTGGTCATTCCAAAGACTGGAACCCTGCGTGTACCCATTAAGGGTTAGCTAAACCATACGCAATTGAGCTTACGGCATTTTAGAGCCGTGCACCTCTGTACATTTTGCTTGCAAGCCTTTCATACTTTCATTCGTTCATTAATGCATGCATTCATTCATTCATCATGTTCCACTTTTCATTATCTTCCACTTTACGTTACATAATACTTTTATTTCATTCATTAACATTCCACGTAAAGTGATGGGAAAACAACCACACATATTAAGGAACATAAGCATAAACATAACAACATTACCATACAGGGCATCATCATACATACATACCATCTTACACACACACCAATCATACATCACATCATCATCATCACATGCCCAACATAACATCTATGACCTCAAAGTCAACTTACACGAACTTCCGGGAACCTCCCTAGTCAAAACCCACAACTGCACTTTTCCTCGAAAGTCATAAGATGAACCGTTGTTCTTTTGGGCGTATGAGCCCTACTTGGGCGTATGGACACCCTTCAGCCGCATGGCCTTCCATGCGAATGAACACTTAGGCGAATGGACATCAGGCGAATGGACCCTATGCGAATGGACATATGGGCGAATGGACATCTATGCGTATGGACTCTCACTCGTATAGCTTTCATGCGTATGGCCTTCAGTCGCATGACTTCAGGCGCATGGGCTTCATTCACATACACTTCGTGCGAATGAACCTCAGTCGCATGGCCTCCAGGCACATGGGCCTCAGTCGCATAAACTTCCTGCGAATGAACCTCAGTCGCATTAACCTTTAATCGCATGCCTTCCAGGCACATGAACTTCAGTCGCATGACTATCATGCGTATGGACCTCAGTCGCATGGCAATCGTACGCATGGACTTCAGTCGCACGCCAATCGGCTGTATGGCCTCTAATCCCACTCCAGTCGGTCGCCTAGCCCTAGCTGATGCAGAATACAGTTCAGCCGATCACAACTGCCTTTTTTGGCCTCCAAGCTCTTCCAAACTCGATTTTAGCCCAAATCAACCATCCTAAACTTTAGAAACACCTACCACAACACCATTCAAGCACACACAAGCCCGAAATCAAACCCTACACACATCAAACACATACACATACGCATTCAAACGGGTTCAAAACCCAACTTTTTCGAAAACAGGTTTTAATATGTTCCAGCCCCAAAATCGTTTGAAAACATGTAAAAGAGGGGTCCTAGAACTCACACAAACGATCCAGACAAGAAGAGCTTCAATTCAACCCGCTACACTTTGATTTTCACGCTCAAATCCACCCGAACCAAGCTTTTCTCCCTTTTCTTCTTTTTCTTCTCCTCTCCTCTCTTCTTGGCTGAAAATGGTGAGTGTGGGGTGTCTTCCCCTATTTATACTCCCACTCATCCTACCCTCTCCCGTTTAGCAAGTTTGGTCCCCCGACTTTGGACTTTATTTCTTTTTCTTCTTTCGTCGGCTTCAAAGAAAATTTTCGGGTGTTACAAAGTTACCCTACGTTTTAACGTAAATTTAGTTCGTAAACGAGTCGTGATGATCGTAATCTATTCTTTATCACATACGGCGTAGTTGCAGGTGTCATTTATGTACGTTTTAAGTTGGCCTACGTTTCGACATAATTTTGTTTGGAAAAAAGTCGGGTCAAGTATAATACGATTCGTTCAACGTTAAAAATTCAAGTTATCTTATGGTTCAACGTAAATTTAATCCAAATACAAGTCGGGTTGATGATTATTTATACGTTATCACGTCACGTACAATGTTGCCGCAGTGTGTTAGTGCATTTACGTTTTGATATTTGAGATCATGGTGGAATTCCTATGTGGAACGCACGGGTTAGGAAAATCTAGTCAAGTTTTAACATGTCTCTTACCTACTATAAAAATACCTATTGTAATTATTGATAAAATCAAATCAGGTGGTTAAACACTCAATTCAATTCCTATTATATAATTTTATATTAAAATTAGGAGTAAATTACAACTTGCATCATTAACCTTTTCAAAACTAACTAGTTGTATCCTTAAAGTTTAAAAACATCATTATGTCCACTGTTTTTTATTTTTTCATCCATTTGAATTCTGAATGTTAACATCGTTAAGTTTTTTTTAAATATTTTATAAAAAGACAAACTACCCATAAAGATTTAAAAAATTAAAAATAAAAACTTATCCAATCACCTTTACAAAGACACTCTCTCTCATCTCTCTCTCACACCCCCCCACACACACTCTCTCTCTCACTCGCTCTCTTTTAAAATCTCCATCACCACTACCATCACCACCACAAGCTCCCCATCACCACTACCACAAGCTCTAGTCACCGTCACCATAACCTCCGGTCACGACCATCATAAGCTCCCGTCACCGCCATCACAACCTCCCCTATCATTGCCTCCGCAACCTCCATATCATTGCCTCTACAACCTCCCCTACCACCGACACCACAAACCCTATCACCGCTACCGTAGTCCCCCATCGCAACCACTGCAGCCCCATCGCCGTTGCCGCCGCCACAACCCTCAACGCCACCACCACAGCCCTAATCGCAACCATTATAGCCCCGCATCAAAACCACCACAGCCCCCCATCGCCGCTGCCACCACAACCCTTATCACCGGCAGCACAGACCCATCACCGCCACCATAGACATGTGTGTGTGAGAGAGATAGAAAGAGAGAGAGAGAGAGCGAGAGAGTGTGTGTATGTGTGACAGTGAAAGAGAATGTGTGTTTTTGGTGGTGGCTGTTGTGGAGATGACGATACCTTTGGTGGTGATGGCGGTTTTAGGGGTGGTGATGGTGGTTCCTGACTTCTGGTGGTGGTGGTGATTGAGTGTGGTAGTGGTAGTGATGAAGAGATGAGAGAGATAATGGGTGGGTGTGTATTTGGTGGGGAGTGTTTGGTGAAGATGAAGATGAAGAATGTGTTTGTGGTCAAAATATGTTGGTTGGTCCCATAAACTTTTTTTTTTAAAATTCAGAATGGTAGTTTTGTATTTTCATAAAACAGAAAACCTAACGGTGTTAGTCATCTGGACTCAAATGGATGGAAAAATAAAAAAGTCAGAAGACATAGTGATGTTTTTAAACTTTAGGGATGCAACTAGTTAGTTTTAAAAAAGGTCAGGGATTCAAATAGTAATTTACTCAAAAATTAGATTTGTTTGGTAAGTTTATTCTTGAGTTACTTATTTGTGTAAAAATTAATATTTAGAGATTTCTCATTGTAATAGTGATAAAGCTAATATAATAACTAAAATTTGTGTGGTAGAGTTATACATAAAATGATGTTTAATCTAAAAAGCCTAAAAAATATTGTAGGCTTGACATGTATCCTTCTAGTGTTTTAAAGAGGAGAACATTTTGGTCATCGTGTCAAATACGTAAGCTCATTATGTCAAATACATAAGCTCATTGTGTCTCTTACTTCGTTGTGTCATATATTTCAAATCATTTGTTACGTGTATTAATCATTATGATTAACATTTTAGATCATTTTATGATATTTTTGTCATGGTTTTTTATAGATTATGAACTTATTATTATCATTGTATTTTACAATTAAAAGTATATAATGATATATTTTCACTAATATATTTTTTAATATTCATAGTATTAAAGATAGCACAATGTGTTATTTTTATTAATATTTTTTAATTTTTTAATAGATCATATAAACTTATTATTATCTATCATTGTGTTTTACCATTAGAAGTACACAATGACGTTATTTCATCAAAATATTTTTCAAAACTCATAGTGTACAAGATAACACAATGACGATAAAAAAATAAATAAATTAGACTTTGTGGTATTTTGTCATTGTTTTTAATATATTAGATTAAATAGTTTTTAATTTGTTATCGTGTTTTACATATTAGAGATACACAACAATGTTCTTTCATTATTATATTTTTTAAAAATTATTATTTTAGAGAAACATAATAGTATTCAGAAAAACAAAATAACTAAAAAAAATACACAATAAACTGCACTAAAGACACAATGATGAGATTAGAGTTTAAAACGTAATTTTTTTTATCTTTTTATATAACAATATTGTACTCGTCTTAGAGATAAAAATACTCAATTTTATGGTGTCATTTTTTATAAAAAATAATGTCATACATAAAAAATATAAACGTTTAAAATAATGGGGGAACTTGCAAAAAGTTAAAAAAATGGCTACTCCTAAAATACCCCTCTAACAAACATTTTTTTAACAATTTGATTTTAACCATTGATTAAGAAGATGGATGATTAATATTACTTCTTACATATTTCAATTTTAAAAGCTTTTGTATAACTAATTTTATAAATAAAAATAATGAAAACTATAGTATTGTATGAAGTTTTCTAGATTGGTTTATCAAATCTTTTTTCATATTACGACATTATTATTATGGTTATACGACCACACTTTTTGTGCAGTTAAACTAAATTTTCATTAATAATTTAAGAAGAGTAGAGATGATGAGATCTAGAAGCATTTTAAAATACAAATATTTGAGCAAAGGTTAAATGTGAGCTTGTAAGAGAGGGTTGCATGCGATGTTGGCTAAATGGAAGCATTATCAAGACTAGCTGAAAGAGTAGCTTTGATTTTTAAGATAAATGAATATTTTATTTATAAATTTTTATTTTGCTTATAGTATTGATTATTCTTAAAAAAATTATTATTTATATTTATGAGAAATCAATAATTTTGTTATTGTAAAAAATTTTTTATGTCATCCGTGAGAGTTGTTCTAAATTAGTTGAAAACAAAGTTTGATAATTAATGATTTTAATAATTTGATTATTTATACGGAAATTCTAAAGAATGCCCAGGGACAGAACTAAAGTTACATGAAGACGGTTAAGTGACTCCATTGATTTTAAGTAGGTAGTGTATTGTATAATATCAAAAAAAGAAAAGAGTGAACCTATAGTATTTCAAAGGTGAACCCCTAAATATTATAAAGTTTAGAATATAGCTGATATGTTATCCTACCTCACTGGTTACCTGCGCTGGGACATGATTCTTGCATCGCTTAGGTCCCAAGTTCGACCTTACAATGGTCAGTTTTTTAAAACTCTTTTTAATGGGTAAAGGTGTTTTTACCCTTAAATATAAACATTTTAACCCTAATTCAAAACCCCCCACCCACTAACCCACACAATCACTACTCTCGAGTCTCACCTACCCTTAGCCCTCTGCTCACCATTTTCAACTGAATCCCTTTGGCTTTCCCCAACCAAGCGAGAACCGACCATCAGACCTCCATCGAGCGAGAACTTGGAGTTGTTGCGTGACAACCTCATGTTGTATGATAGGCCGCCAATGGGAGCTCACCTCGAGTGGATCGGCCGAGGGGAGCTCACCTCAAGTGTGATAAAACATCTAGAGAGTATAAATAGATGTTTTTTTTTATTCTATCATGTTTGTTTCATTTTGTAAAAGTGCTATGTGGGTGAGAGAGCAGAGAGTTGTGTGATAGGTCGCCCGAAGGGAGCTCACATCGAGTGGATCGAGCTTAAACGATGTAAACTCCTTTGGAATTATAATAATTTGAATAATAATATCCTTTTGTGCTTGATTAATGTTCATTGATATCACACACGCACACATCCGTATTAATTTGATTATCAAGTGCAACAATATGTGAAGTCGACCGTGATGAGGACTTTACATTTGGTATCAGAGCAAGGTGTTGCTCTTGATACGCAGATTTTCATTCGGCGACCATCCATTTTAAAACGATAAACAAGAAGATTAAAGACCTAAAGGTTGTGGTCGGTTTTGACTCGATTTCGAAGGTAAAATGGACAAAATCGAAGATGACACACGAATAATCGACTTTGTTACTTGAAAAACTGATAATCTGCATCAATATACTTAATATCTTCGAGTTTTGATGGTGGAAAATGGAGATTTGAGGCCGTAGCAGTGATTCGAACTCAAAAACGTTGATTTTGGTTGAAGTTTTCGTGAGAATAACTGCGTCATGCAAAACCTTTACAAAAATAACTGTATTTTGCATGCTAGAATTTTTTTCATGAGAGAAGTTTACATGAGAAAACTTTTTCATGCGAGAACTTTTCATGAGAAAACTTTTTTATGCGAGAACTTTCCATGTCAGAAGTTTCCACGCGAGAACTTTCCATCCGATAACTTTACATGCGAGAACTTTCTGAAAAAACTTTTCCATGCAAAATTTTTACAGTAGTAACCATCATTTGCAAAAACTTTTACATGCTAAAACTTCACCATGCGAAAATTCATCATCCATGCAAAAACTTTGACTTATTATTTCAGTTTTTGCAAAAACTTTACAAAATACGAGAACATGATCAAGATGCAAAAACTTGTTAGTATTTTAAGGTTTTAGAATAAGTGTTTCTGATCATATCCGGAAGATGCTGGATGATTTGAACTTTGGTACTTAAACAGGGGTTTTTATGATGTTTGATCAAGTTCAAGATTCTATATTTACAACATTTGATTCGGGTCGTTCGTGAATTGAAACTTGACAATGTGGGCTCTCCTTATCCACTGATGGGGATAATGATCGAACGGTTTAATTAAGTGAGCAATCAAGATTGTTTGGTATTGTTGCTTTTAAAATTTAGGCTTATTACATCTTACATAGGGTGAAGAACACTCTAGATGATCTAGTTCATTGTCACAAAATCTTGTCATTAGATAGAAAAAATTGGTTGTTCGAAAATTTGAAATGGAAGTTGGATCTCTCTATGATATGCCTAATACAAATTAAGTTTTAAGTAATCAAGATAAAATAGTTTTATCTTGATTCAGATATGATTTACTTAATGAAGCTATATACTAGGGGAGTTTATAGCTGAGGGGGAATACTAAAGTGAAAGATATCCGAGAATCAGATAATTCATAAAGATGTGTGACCGAAGTCAAACATAGCTTGATATCATAATCCATAGGGGGAAATTATAAGAACCTAGCTTTTATGTATGACAATATCAAATGAAAAGCAAAACCTTAAATTATACAAGAACTACAAGGATGCGAGAACGCCAAGATGTTGATGAAAATATTATCGCGCGACAACTTAGAGTTGTAGCACGACGACCTCATATTGTCGTGCGAGAAGATCTAGAGAGTATAAATAGATGTTTTTACTTTGTATTTCATTATGTGTGTTTTATTTTATAAAAGTGCTCTAAGGGTGAAAGAACATGGAGTTATGTGATAGGCCGCCTGAGGGGAGCTCACCTTTGGTGGATTGAGCTTGAACGATGTAAACTCCTTTGTTATTGTAATCATTTGATTAATAATATCCATTGTGTGACAGACGCACACATCTGTCTTAATTTGATTATCAAGTGCAACAATATGTGGAATCGATCGTGATGAGGACTTTACAAATTTCCACTTAATTCTTTAAAGGTTAGCTTTTAACTTTCCTTGTTTATTTAATTTTTGTTTAGATTTGAAGTTTTAAACCTTATATGGCTCATGGCTAGTTTTACACTTCTTTTCAAGTTTTCATTATTGTTATTTGTTAGTTATTACTTGAATAGTTGAATACTTGTTCGTTAATTTGTTTGATTGAGTTTAGTATCTAGATTTATGTTTAGTATCTAGATTTAAACCCTAGGAACATTGTTTGTGTTTTTCTTAGTGATTAATACTTTAATAGTGTGTAACGTGTGATGTATTGCCATATGAGGATTATAATCAAAACAAGTGGATCCAAGTAGAATGTAGTTAACTTGTTGGTTGATGGGTATTTAGAAATCTAGAACGTAGTTAATATGTTTTTTAAATCGGGTATTTCACTACATTAGTTCTTTAGTTCTTTACAATTCATAATATTTGTGATACATTTAACATTTTAGGAATGTGGACAACTTTGTTGTGAAAAGAAAACCATTAAATATTTCTTCTTCATCTAGTATTAGTAATCTGACAAAAATTAATGTAGATGATCTTCCATGGGATCCTTTTGAATGAAAGTCAATATCATCTAATCACCCTAATAAAAAAGATGAAATTAGAAGAGCATACTTGCTTAGAGGTCCATGTCAACCTATTGGGCATGAGTTTCCACAATGAGATTATAGTGAAAAATCTAGACGATTTGGTCCCGAATGGTTTAAGCAATATGAAAACTATCTAGAATATTGTGTGAAAATGGATAGAGCATATTGTTTGTTTTCTTATTTGTTTAAGGAAATTGATAAATAAGATGCAATTGTGAACAAATGTTTTAATGGTTGGAACAAAACTAAAAGGTTTACCAAACATATTGCTAATATTAATAGCCTTCACAACAAAACACACAAAAAGGTGAGGACTTGCTTAACCAAGAACAATCCATACATATTTCATTTGAAAAAAAAAGTGATAAACAAAAGAAAGAGTATAGAATCGAATTAAGTGCTTATGTTCTTTTTTCACTAACGTTACTAAATGGTGGGTTGTCTTTTCATGCTCATGATGAATATAAGAGTTCACTTTATAAAGGACACTTTAATGAGTTTTTAAAGTTTTTTGGTTAACTAAATGAAGAAATCGGTAAGGTGATCTGTAACACCCGAAAATTTTCTTTGAAGCCGACGAAAGAAGAAAATAAAATAAAATCCAAAGTCTAGGGATCAAACTTGCCAAAACAGGAAGAAACTTGGATGAGTGGGGGTATAAAAGGGGGAGGGCAGCCCACGCCCTCCCCATTCTTGTCAAATACTCAGCCAAGGGAGAAGAGAAGGAGAAAAGAGGAGAGAAGCTTGGTTCGGGCGGATTCGGGCATGAAAATCGAAGTGTAGCGGGTCAAATCGAAGCTCTACTCGACGGGATTGTTTGTGTGAGTTCTAGGACCCCTCTTTTATACGTTTTTGAATGATTTTAGGGCTGGAACAGATCTGAAAATCGTTTTTGGGTATTTTGGGTGTGAACTCGTTTGTGTATGTATGTGTATGCGTATGATTCGTTTAGGCCTTAATTTCGGGCTTGGTTGTGCTTGAATGGTGTCGTGGTATGCTTCCTTAAGGTTTCGAATGGTTGATTTGGGCTTAAAAGAGGTTTGGAAGAGTTTGGAGGTCGAACTTGGCAGTTGCAGTTCGGGATGAAATGCATTCTACGCCCAGCTAGGGCTATGCGACTGGAGGTCCATGCGTCCGAATGGCATGTGACTGGGTCCATACGCACGAAAGGAGTGCGACTGAGGTTCATTCGCACGTAAGTAATGCGACTGAATGAATGCGGATGAAGTTCATGCGATTGAATGAAATGCGGATGAAGGTCATGCGGATGAAGGTCATGCGACTAAAGGTCACGCGACTGGAGTCCATACGCCTGTGAGCCGTATGATTGAGGTTCATACGCACGTAAGGGGTGCGACTGAGGGCCATTTGCATGAAGGTCATGCGACTGAGGTCCATACACCCGGATGTCATGCGGCTGAGGTTCATTCGCATACGAAGAATGCGATTGGAGGCTATGCGACTGGAGGTCCATTCGCCTGAGTGTTCTCATATGCATGAGAGAACATGCGACCGAATAGGGTCCATACGCCCGAATGACCATAGTATTGTCTGCCTTTCGGGAAGTGTGGACGTAGGCTCGAACCTTTGGGGCTGTAGATGATGTGATGGGCATGGATGATGTAAGATGAGTTATGATGATGAGCTGATGATGATGATGATGCGATGCATGATGATGTGTGATGCCGTATGGTTTTATATGATATGATGTGCGTGATTCGTGTGATGTTTGATGTCGTGTGATTGTGCATGATGTATGTTATGTATGTATGATGTTGTCGTGTGTGATGATGTTGTATGTTGTTATGTTCCTTATTGTTATATGTGATTGTCTTCCCATGATTTGCGTTGAACGTTAATGAATATAATGAAAGTATTATGTAACGTAATGTGGAAGATAATGAAAAAAGGAACGTAATGAATGAATGCAAGCATGAACGAACAATGAGAGTAAGGATGGCTTGCAAAAGAAGAAAGGAGGCTCGCGACTCATTGAGATTTGTTAGCTCAACTGTGTGTGTAATATAGCGTGCAATCTTGGCTAACTCATAAGGGGACATAGACACAGTAGGGAGTTCAGTTTTGGTAACTGTTCCGATACGTGCGATGTGGTATTTACTGTGTGCTATGTAGCGTGCGATTTTGGCTACCTCATGTGGATTATGAAGCGTGCGATCTTGGCTAACCCATGAGATGGCGTGCGATTCTGGCTAAACCCCAAGAGTTCTCACACACACAGGGGGAATCGGTCTTGGTGACCACTCCGTTGGTGCGATTTGTGCGATATGTACGATGGATATCATAAGGGACTATAGACACAGTGGGGGTTCAGTTTTGGTAACTGCTCCGATACGTGCGATGTTGTATTTACTGTGTGCTATGTAGTGTGCGATTATGGCTACCTTAGGTGTGCGATTTGTGCGATATGTACTTTGGGTACGAAGATGCAAAGGTGCGATTTGTGCGAAAAGTGCGATCTGTATGAAATGAGCGAACGGAACAAAAGATGTTATAAACGAATGAAGCGAATGATAATGTACCGTACGATGATTAATGAATGAAGAATGTAACGAATGTAATGGAAGATAATAATTATATTATCTGTATGTACGTATGATGTGTGGTCATGTATGAAAGCATAGTATGATTTGACGGAAAGTAAAGAATGGTTTTAACGGAAGAAAAGTATGTTTTATTTAAAACTAGAACTCACTCAGCAACGCTGACTTTGATGTGTTTCCAGTTGGCAGATATGTTGCTGAGGATGGTACGAGGCGACTACTTAGTTCCTTTGGGATGGCATCCAATGTTATAATTCTTTTGTAATGAAATGTAAAATGATATTGTGTAATGAACGGTTGTATTTTTTTGCAAAAGCATTTTGATGAAATGAAAATGTTGTTTTTAATGTTTTCGCTGCAACGGTTTTATGTAAGATGTTGAAAATATATGTTTTATGTGCGATGAATGACCAGCTGTAAGCGTCCCGAGAACGGGGCCTTACAAGTTGGTATCAGAGCCAAAGTTTAAGTGAAATGGGTAAAATTTTCAAAATAAACCATAACTTAAACTGAGAATGGGACGGAAAGGGAAGGGATGCCATTCTGAGTAGCTGTGTGCCATAAGTATTTTCGTAATGTTAACCGGTATTATGTGCGCATGTTATGTGGTTTATGTGTTGCTGGTAGATTTAGATACTGATGTAGTCAGGATAGGTAATGCTTGGGGTATGAATAGTAAAGTAAGTGGCTAATCATAACTGGCCACTGTAATTAGGGACTTACTATACTTGACATATGCTGAGCTGTTCACTTGAATGACCGTGTTGGTGTTTGAATCTGTCAGTGTGTGTGAGGATGCCCGGTGGTAGATTGTCTAAAGCTTCCCGTGGTGAGGTGGTAGTGGACGTGGTGCTGAACCACGGGTCACAAGAGGAAGGCCTAGGGCCGAAGAGGTGGCTCATGAAGAACCTGAGACCCCTCATCCGGAGGCTGGTGATGAGAGTGCGAATTTGAGGGCCTCAATGAAAGAGGTAGTTGCAGAGGAGGTTCATCAGGTCATGCAGACAATCCTACCGTCTGTGGTGACCGAAGTGATTAAGGCTGTAAAGGAAGGAGAAAGGAAAGAGAGGAACAGGTCCTCGGGAGGACGGGAGCAACCGGAGCCTGAAACGGTTCTCTCTGATGATGAAGAAGATGAAGAAGAAGAGCCTGCGCCGGAGGCGTCACGAGGCTGTAACTAAGGGGCGTTTCAATGATGCAAGCCCCCTACTTTCGATGGAAATGGCATCGCTGCTGCTGCTCACCGGTGGGTGAGAGAAATGGAAGCTGTTTTGAACATCAGCGAATGCCGGGAGGATCAAAAAGTAAAGTTTGCTGCCCACTCTTTTGTGGACTCAGCTCTGTGTTGGTGGGACAATATTGTCCAAGTTTAGGGAAGCAGGGCTATCGGGAGGATGAGGTGGGCAGAGTTGAAGAGGCTGGTGATTGAGGAGTTCTGTCCTCACCGTGAGATGGACAAAGTTGAAAGAGAGTTCCTGCAGCTGGAGGCGGGAACCATGACACATCAGCAATATACCACGAAGTTCAACGAAATGGCACGACTGGTGCCGGATTAGGTGACGCCTCTGTCACGAAAGATTAAGAGGTACATTCAGGACTTGCCGGCGGATGTCCGTAGGCACATGATCGCTGCTCGACCGAGCACGTTTAGGTCGGCAGTTGATTTGGCAGGAAGGTTGTACGATGAAAGAACTGTAGTGGTGGTGGCTGAAGACTGTCACACCCCAACCTTGACGGCGGAATCGTCGAGATGTGAGGGTTAAGATTGTTCACAGCCACATAACGCTATTATTAAATCCAAATATATTATTCATAAGTTTCAAAATTACATTACAAGCATAAGTCTCAATAATGAAATAAGTTTCACATGAAATAACAAACATAATCATTTTGTTTATTAACTAGGTCCAAGTCCTAGAATATGCCAGCAACATAAGTTCACTTCAAACTTGGGGGTTTTCCTGAAACATGATAAAAATAAAAGGTCAACTATAAATAGTTGGTGAGTTTCCAAGGTTTTCATACATAATATGAAAAGGTTACAAGTAGCAATTCATGTCATAGGTTATAAGCTAGTAAGGTTATAGAACACATATCGTTACAACCAAACCTCGACTTGATTACAAGTATAAAAGATTGGCTAAGTGTATTTGGTTCCCTAGTGCACAAGCGTACGGCCCCTAGGAGTCGGCAATACCTCGACTTTAGCACCAAATAGGCTTGTCAGGCCCAAAGATCTAAGACGTCGCCAGGCTAGCAATAGTTAATGATTGTAAACAAACTATGTATCTCATATAAACACTTACAACACACAAATAACCATGACAAAAAGGTAAAGATGAATTGCATGTGCATTTACAAGTATCAAGATGTTTATAAGTGTAAGTTAAGGTTAACATGTTTCACCCCAAAAGGTGTGAAATAAAGTAAAAACGGGCATGGAAAAACTCACATGGAAATAAGCATTTCAAGATGATATAAAAAGTCAAAAGATAATCCAAGGTATCCATCACAAGGCACCTAACATGTATATTACAAATTTAAGGTTAACAAAAAGATTAACGTTCAAACAAGGATTAGAGTTTTGATAGAATCATAGGGGTTTTTAATAAGTATAAGTTTATAAAGCAATTATTTATGTTTGATTCCATTAAAAGAATTATATATGTATATATGAATTTAAGTATAAGTATTGATAAGGTTCAATATAAATAAAGCTTTTAAAATTAGTTGGAATAGTATTTTGATTAATGACATATTATTAATCTAAACTTTTTATAAGGAAAATAATATTTGTAACTAATTTGTGAAATTATAAGATATATAATTTCTATAATTATCATGATAAAACTTAAATTAATATAATACCTTTTAATATTATAAAGATTTATTGTTTCAAGTCTAATAATTACTTAATTATTTTAAAAGGAGACAATTCTAAATATAAAAGTTAGATAAACAATAAAGATAATTATGTTTTTAAAGGTAACGTTTGGATCAATAATAATTTGTTAATTTAAACCATCATTTTAAATCCATTTTATAAGGAATAACTAAAAATATATATATATATATATTTATATATAATGAATATATTTAAATTAAAAAAATTCAGAAAATATTTTAGTGTCTAAAATCATTATATTAATTACCAAAAATGATTTTTATATTAATTATATATTTTCTGTAATTTTATTTGTAGTTAAAAAGGCTTAAAAAAATAAAACAAAATAAAAGGAGGTGCCCGGGTTCGAACCCGGGACCTCAAGGGATACAGTGTGTGTGTTTACCAGTTAGGCTGGGCGCCTATGCCTGATAGAATCCCATTTCTATATTTTATAAACCAAATCAAACTGAAACCCCCAATTTCTAAGAACCCTAGAACCAAATCCGATCAAATTGAACCTCAATTCAACAATGATTACTGAAATAAACATGGGGCTTTTGTTCTATGTATGAAAACGAGCATGTAGGTGTTTTTATTTACCAGAATGATGATCGAATTGATGCTACACGATGAGGAACCAGTCGCGACCACGGATGATCATGATTCAAGATGCAATCGTTGTTGGAAATCAAATTAACTTCGAGGGTAGCTTCGTGTGGGGTTCATGATGCAAAGTCCTTTGTCAATTTCAAAGATTAAAGCCCAGGTCATAGTGTTCGATTAGTTGCAGATTCACGCTGAGGATGATAATCAAATTCGATGATGGTGTGTGTTTCAGGTGTAATTGAGGCCTGCATACGATTCGAGATAGATGAAAGATCGTTTGCGTGCATTTAATTGGATTATCAATGAGTTTTAGTGTTCGAACGGCTCTAAGTTTTAAGGCTACGGTTACTACACTCGATTAAGGTTTGTAACCGATGTTTAAATGTACATAATTGTTGTTTACAGGTTCGAAACGTGTTCTAGAAGAGTTGTGAAGCGGTTTGGGATCACGAATCGATCAAAATTGATGGTTTTAGAGTCGCCGGAGTTGGCCGGGAGTGGCCGGAGGTGAACCCGCCGGAATTACGGGACTAAAGAGGGGGGTGGGGGTTTAGTTTTAGATAAATTACACCTTTGGTCCCTCAACTTTAATTTTCTATTATTTTATGCTAAAACTTCAATTTATGGTTTATAATATGCCATTAAACCCCCTAAACTTTAATCTAACTTGTTTATTATTAATATTATTGTTATTATTACTATTATTATTATTATTATTATTATTATTATTATTATTATTATTATTATTATTATTATTATTATTATTATTATTATTATTATTTTTATTTTTATTATAATTATTACTTTTGTTATTATTATTACAATTATTATTATTATCCAATCATTAGTTTATTAACTTTTTCATTAATAATTAATGATATTTTAAAAGTTAAGCATAAGAAATCCATAAGTTTTATAATTAACATAAATAGCCCATGCAAGAACTTAACAAAGTTACTTTAATTTAGCTTAAAATTACAAGATGTTACAGTCTCCCCAACTTAAAAGAATTTCGTCCCGAAATTAAAAATGAACTTAGATGAACAAAAGGAGTTGTAATGAAAGGTGAGTGTTCAACGAACAGTGTTCGACGTTTGATTACAGGTGGAACGCTTCACTTTATGGAATCTTACAAGATTCTTAACATAGTAAACGCGAGGCGTTTTGAGATAAAACGTTGAAAAACGATAACGAGCTACCGTGGTACCTTAAGTCACAACTTCTAGAATGTAATTTCGTAGTAAATTGATGTCTAGAAATCAATAAAGGACCAACAATGATAAGAAAGGTTAACCGTCAGGATTTAAGAATCCCAAACGTCACTATATGAAACGGTCTTAACGCATATCTTGTGAATATGTATTTCTCCTTTGACCAATCATCGGTCCAAGAATAATACGATATGCGAAGATTTTGGAATAAGTTCACGACGATGGTTAGGAACATTATTAAAAGTAGAAAATGAATTGATCATCCAAGTTAATGATCGATATTTAACGACATACCACGGTATACGACTATTTGGGATAGATACGATCCAATTTCTCGACTCGTTAACCCACATGAGTCAATATGAAATTTGTTAATCGGTCTATAATGCACCATTTGTCATCATGACATCTAAGATAAGAGGCACTTAGTGATGAAAAGTTAAACAGGAGATTCATAGGAACACGAATGTTAGGCTTTGTCATATATGAAGGTAAGACACTTGGACACATACCAAGTTATGTCTTTTCTTTTATGCCAAACCCATGACTACAAGTTACGAAGGTTTATGAACCTCCACGTCACAATGTAAGTAATATCGAGTCTCGTTAGTCGAAACCATGATAGAGTTTTAAAGATTTTCCAAGGTTAAGGGTTCAAAAGTGGTTCAAGAAGTAATGCAAACAATAAGACATGCATTTGTAACCATATCTTGCAAGGTAACAAATTTTCCAAATATAGATTGCATACGTAATTCACCAAACCCATAAGTACAGTCGAGAACATTCGTATGACTAGAAAGACATAACCACAAGTTGTTAATGTCTTTATTTAGTAGAAAAATTATTTAAGAAGGCTACCATCACACAATCATGTGTTGATGACAACTCAAAATGAAAGTTGATAAGTAAGGAATAAATGGTTCGATGTAGCTAGATCGAGTCAAAACATGAAGATAAAGGGAGAGAAATCGATTTAAGAATTCAAATGCTCCAAGCTCGGAATCAAAATCAACCCAGAGTGATCGGGTCTCCTTTCAAGTTCAGAAATCATGCTTTGGCTTGATAGGTCCAATCACTAACATTGGTTCACCCTTCAAGTTACTACATGTTCCTTGTTACTTGATTTAAAACCTTGGTAAGTTGGAGATCAAGAAATGAGAATAGTCATCAAGGTGTGGTTTTCACTCCTAACTTGATGGTGTATTCCCAAGGTATGACCACTAACTTACCAATCAAAAAGTTCGATCCCAACTCCTTGTTGAGGATCCACAAAAATAAGACGAGGTAACTCACCATTAAGGTAAGGGAAATCACTCCTATCTTAACGGTGAAGTTTTACAAAAACAAAATATGTCAAGATTAACTTCTTCATCAAAATCCAGAATTCACTCCTACTTTGATGAAGTCGTCTCATTTGAACAAATACAATTCATAAAGATGATATTTTCATCAAGGTATGGAATTCACGCCTATCTTGATGATTGAATTTCATAATAGCAAGAAAACAATCGAAGATTGACATTTGTCACCAAAGTACGGGTTTCAATCCTATTTTGGTGAGATCATGTCATTTGTGAAATGTCATTCCAAAGAAAATAATTGAAGTCAATCCTCAGGATAAGGAAATCACCCCGATCCAGAGGATGAAATTTTATAAATCATAATTGGAAACCATTTATCGAAACGAATAGAGAATCATCAAAGTAAGGGAATCACCCCTGTTTTGATGAGTTAGAATCATTTAGGAGATACGGGTGTTCTTAGTCATAGGTTGACTTGCAAATACTTGCATCTCTCACGGTGCAGACGGTACGGAGTTTGACTTAACGACGAAAGGAAAATAATATCAATTAGAAATTCAGAAAATTTCAAGTTACATCAATGTAACAAAAGGAACAATCATGCTTACAAGCTTAAGATCAAAGTTCGAGATAAGAGAATTTGTTGTGGTGTTCAAATCTTGGATGGTTTCAATCGGGAAGACGAAATCAAGGGCAGGAAATTATTCAACACCACAATGAGATGTGAACATTCGATTCACAATCGAAAGGAGTACATGGACTTCTCAAGATATGAGGTCAACCATAGCCTTATTGAAGACACGCGTACTTATAAGTGATCACCCATCTCAAGGGTTTTGAGTCAAGTAAATGGATTCAATGATCGAGTCAAATCACCATTTGTTGGATTCTTTATGCCCAAGACACATAGAACATTGATGTGGTTAGTACGTTATGATCTAAGTCGGGTCATACCCAATAACAAGCTTAGCAAACACCAATTAATATTTAATTGATGATATGATCATGCAATTAAATAAATACACCAATTTAGAAAATGGGTTTTCTAAATAAGTTGCATATGAGATTGAACAACTTATATGGATATTTTGTTCATGGATATTATTTGTAATGTTGTTTAATTTAGTTAAATAACATTAAATAATAAAAGTGTGTGTATGTTATATAATTAAAAGGTTAATTATATATATATATATCTTTATTAATCTTTAGTTTGACAAAAGATTAATAGATAAGGACCTATTGGGAAAATAACACAAAATGGAACAACCCTAAAGGGGTTTCGGCCGCCCCTTGTGGCAGCCCCATTCATTTTGTTTTGTTGTTGTTCTCTCTTGAGTTTGATGCTCTCCAAGAACACACATACTCTCCAATCTCTCATCTCTCTCACATATGCAAGAACCTCAAGGCTCAAACCCTTCGATTTAGAAGATTATCTCGGTTGTAATGGAGTATTCCAGCAGCTTTGATTTTGGCTGAAAATGGGTTTTTCAGCAGCCTATAGGTTCGGTTTTTGGTGCTCAAATCCTAGCAACCATGGTGTTTTCTTAGAGGCTTGTGGGTATGGACACTTGAGGACATCTACTTTGGTGTTTTGGCCATTCAAGAGCAGCCTTTTCTTCACCCAAATCACGTTTTAGCAGCCCTTATGGAAGGTGTTTCATTCACGGTTTCAGCAGCCTACAAAGGTAGTTTGTTGATGTTGTTTTGGTTGTTTCCTTCTCTTGATAGCTAGTTCAAACACATATGAATGATCCTTATGTTTTGGGTTTGTTGAAACAAAGTTATGAACTTTTAATTTTCAGATTACAACATGATATTAATCTATTATTCCGCTGCGTTTTTCTAAGTTTAAATGGTTAAACTAGTTTTTTAAAGGTCCAACAAACCCTACATTGGCATCTAGAGCCGGATATGTGGATGATTACCTTTTTTTGTCCTTGTAAAATTGGTTTTATAGGACTTTAACAACCTAATAGGGGCTGTTTTGTGATGATATGATGATACCCCAACCTTTCAAGGTTATATCTTGCATGCTTATGATTAAATCTTGAAAGGATGACATCAAATGGTTGATTGTGTTGTTTGGACATAACCTAAATGTTTTGGTTCATGTTGGCCAGAACTTTAAGGTTACAAAAGGGGTTCATTTTGTTCTTGAAATGATGTATATGGATACATATTTTAGTGCATAACATAGCCTTGACCATGTGTGTTTTGGATTTGGTTGTTTGTGATTTTGTCATGTTGGTTGTATTCATTCAAAGGGTTGTAATATTATTCTTTTGTGTTTGTATTTGGGTTGTAATTTATTTATTCATTTGGTTATGTAATAAATAGAATATATGCATTTCTTTTATTAGAAAATTGTATTAGGATATGATTTTGTAAAAGAAGATGCACAAGAAGAAGACCCAAAAGGAAGGACACAAGAGACATGGACACTTGAAGCATTTGGATGTGGAATCAAGTGGGAGTTCATGGACACATATGATGTGTCATTATTAACCCTTAGGAATGACCTTATGACAACACTTGTGATGGCAAACAAGTGTAGTCAACTTAGTGGCTATGGTTATGCACATATGTTTGTATGATTATGCTTGTTTGGTTGTTTGTTGTATGATTGTTGTTTGATATTTGGATATGCAAAACAAACTCATTAGCAAACTTAACAAGCTAGAAATTTATGGTTTCTAATCATTAAGTGGTTAATAAAAGGTTATTAAAAGGATTAATGATTTAATAAAAGAGGTTTTATTAAAAATAAACCATAGGGTACCATGTATTTGAAAGCATGCGAATACAAGGTACATAGAGTTTTCATAACTAGAATTAATGGAAACTTAAATCCCTTTGGTAACAAGTCTAACACCATCCTTTTGCACGACACTCGAATCTCTTCGGAATTATTTGTGGGATAAAGGTCACCTAACCACTTGTAGGGAACTTGTATCTTTGAGGTGAGTCTAACGTACTTGTGGGATAAAGGTCACCTAACTGCTTGTATGTGAAAACTCACACGTGTGTGTAAGTAGGACGACTTGAATTGGAAACTATGTGATTAGGGTCACCGAAGCATGGCGTACAATGGTGTTGATGGGATTAAACATGCCGACTAAACATATGATGTTTAACCGATCCCATAAGACTAGAAGTTGCAATAGGTTGCAATTGTCAACTGTTGACTACCTTGTTAATTTAAATAATGGGATAAAGGTCACCTAACCATCATTTAAATGTAACGTTGGATTCCAGATTTTAATTATTAATTGTCTATGAGACATGTAAAGGATATTAATAGTTAAAATGCAATTTTTCAGAAATTCTAAAATGAACTTTGTAATTTTGTAGTAATGGCCGCAAACCACGATGCTACTACCCCGACCGTCCCTATCCTATCACCGAGAACCATCTTAAAAGGGGATCGTCTTAACCATAATAAACGTATGGACTCAATTTCGAAATTTGAGAATCGTTCTCAAAATGAGTAAAGGCCTATGTCCTTGACGATCCCATACCTCACCAACCAACGCTGTTGATGTTAAGGCCTTTTGACGATTGGCTTAGGCACACTAAGGATTCTGTGCAAGTATCCTACCTCATGTTGGGAATATGATTCCCGAACTCCAAAAGGGTTTGGAGCATCATGGGGCATATGACATGATAATCTAGTTGAAGGAAATGTTCCTCAACAAACTCTAGTAGATTGCTACGAAACGGTTCGAGCATTTTATACATGTCACATGGAAGAAACCCAATCGATATCATCTTATATACTCTTAAGATGAAAAGCCACATTGATAGCCTCAAGATGCTTAACTGTCCTGTCTCAAAGTAGTTGGCCAAGGATTTGATCCTTGATTGCCTAACTAAAGGTTTGAGACATTTATAATAAACTGTAATATGAATGGGTGGGACAAGAGCATTGGTGAACTTCACGCAATGCTCAAAGCAACCGAGGCAGGGATGGATAGAGAGGTTCTACCTATTCTCTCGATCAATGAGGAAGGCTATAATAAATGGCCAATCCCGATCCTAAGGCAATTATTGCCAAAGGAAAGGAATACATCAAATCAAAGGTTAATGCGAAACCTCGAAAAGCCTAAGCTTCTGAAGCCTAAGGTAACGAAGAACGTTCCATGCTTTGAGTATGGAGAGATAGGACAATGAATAGGAACTGTTCCTCCTATCTCAAGGAACTGAAAGACAAGAGGGATGTTGAGCAAACCTCAAATACAATTTTCATGATTCACACATTGTATTAAATGTCATTTCTTCAAACACATGGGTATTGGATACCGGATGTGAAACTCATTCTTGCAATTGTTGCAAAGGGGTTCAAAAGAAATGTGCGCTTCAAGGAAGGAAACTCTATTTTGAGACTTTCAAATTGTTTGGAAGTTGTTCTCAAACCCTTTTGTATGCATCTAGTTTGACTAGAAACATAATTAAGGTTTCCTATTAAAACAATGTGATCATGATTTAAAGTTTGTAAATAATGGTATTAAGTTTTATGGATGATGTATTTCATTTTAAGGACATACCTTTTAATGATATCCATGAATTGGTTCATGATAATTCGTCCTATAATGACTTATTATACACATTGAGCACCAAGAAACTTAAAATGGGTTTAAGTTATTATTATCTTTGACATTATCGTCTTAGTTACATAAACAAGAATTGGATTCAAACACTTCAAAAGAATGGTCTTTTGGAAACAAATGAAAATGTTTCATTTGATAAGTGTGAACCAAAAGACTTACTAGGAATGATACATTTGGATGTATGTAGTCCTTTTAAGACAATGACAAAGATTGGTGAAAGATACTTCATTATTTTACCGACGATTACAGTCGCTATTATTGTGTGCACTTGATGACACATAAGTATTAAGCTTTTGAAATGTTCAAAATCTTCAATAATGAAGTAGAATATCAACTCCAAATAACTATCTGTGTTCTTCATTCTGATAAAGAAGAAACTGAACCTTATTTGGATATGGTTCAATTTATTATGGCTATGAGCTTACCATCTTTATCATATTGGGTTTTCGCATTGCTCTTTAAGTCTCACATTTTGAATATGACCCGGACCAAGAAAGTGTAGATTAGTTGAATATCCTAGAGACTGTATAGGATACTGTTTCTTCGACTCAACAGAGCAAAAGAATTTATTGCTCAAAAGGCTAAGTCCTTGGAAACCGAGTTCTTTATGGAAGGAATGACGTATAGAACTATGGAACTTGATAAGGATCAAGATCCACAAGCCGGTACACTTTTGGTTGACACTAGCTACCAACAAGAGGTTGTTGATGATAATCAAGAGGTTGATAAATATACACAAAACGTTCACAAATCTGGTAGAGTCAGTATTCCATCTAAGTGATATTATTCCAAGAATGGATGCTATGTGGTTGACCCCTGTAGGCTAACCATATACCAAGATGTTATGTCCAATTTGGATTGGGACAAATGGCTAGAAGCCATGAACGTAAGGATGCAATCCATTTATAACAACCAAGTTTGGGAATTGGTTGACCCTCCACTTAACTCCAAACCGGTTGGATACAAGTGAGTTTTCAAGATGAAAACAGATATGCATGGAGACTTGAATACTTATAAGTTAAAGACTTATAGCATAAGGTTTCCATCAAACTCAATTGGTTGAATATGATGAAACTCTTGCGCCCGTGGCAATGCTAAAGTCGATTAGGGTATCATGTGCCATAACTGCATATTCTGAATATGAGTCTTGGCAAATGGATGTCAAAACCGCTTTTCTTAATGAACATCTCGAAGAGATTGTCCATTCAGTTCAGCATGATGGTTTTGTCGATCCATGACATCCTAATAATGTATATAAGTTAAAGTGATCAATCTATGGATTGAAACAAGCATCGAGAAGGTTGTGTATATATATAAAGGCTAGTGGGAGCATAATTGTATTCTTAGTGTTGTATGTTGATGACACACTACTATTTGGAAATAATATTCCAACCTTGGAAGGTGTTAAAACCTAGCTTGGAAGATGTTTTCATATAAGATCTCGTTTAAGCCACCCATATTTTGGAATAAGGATCTATAAGGATAGATCGAGGTGGTTGATAGGGTTAAACCAAAGTGCATATATATTGATAAAATCTTGAAAAGGTTCAAGATGAAAAACTCTTAGAAAGGTATGGCACCTATTCAAGGAGGGACAGTGTTGACTACGTCTCAATGTCCAAGCTCATAGGATGAGCAAAATCAAATGAATGATATCCCATACGCATCTGCTATAGGATCCATCATTTGTGTGATGATATGCACTAGACCAGACGAGTCATGCTTATTAAGTATGACAAAGTAGATACCAATTGAAATAACCATCGGATGGCTCTTAAAAGTATATTGAAATACCTTAGTAGGACTAAGGATTTGTTTCTAATATACGGATCTATTGAAAAGGAAGTCGTTGTAAAGGGTTACACGGATGCAGGCTTCCAAAACTGATCAAGATGATTTTCGATCACAATCGGGGTATACTTCCATTATGAATGGAGAAGAAGTGTCCTTGAAAGGTTCAAAGCAAGACACGGTAGCATTGTTCACTACAAAAAATCCTAATACATAGCCGCTTCATTGGCAGCTTGGGAAGCTGCATGGATAAATTTGTCCATTGCTTATCTAGGGGTGGTCTCTACCATTCAAGACCCCTCGAAATCTTTGGTAATTACGTGGGTGGGATTGCTCAAATCAAGGAACCCCGTACTCATCAAAAGACTAAGCACCTTGAGCGGAGATTCAACATCATAAGGTATGGAGTTGAAAAGGGTAAAGATATGCATTCGTAAAGTTCATAAAGATCAAAACATTGCTGATCCACTAACGAAGCTCCTTGATGAGGGCAAAGTATGAGGGTCATACTTGTGCCTTAGGACTTCGATTTACTGGTGATTGGAATTGATCTGTTTGGCATATAAAACAAGGAACAATTGTAATATTTAACTCTTTTATAAATTTGAGTTATGTTTCCTTTTAGCATGTTTACATCCATGAATAATTCTTTTATTCTAAATGTCCGTAGTCGGTCATATTTGTGGGAACAAATATGAATGTAAGGCTATTATGAACTTGGATTGGTGGATATTCATAAGGCATGAATATAGAGCAATTGGTTGCTGCCAAGGTTCATAGATATTCATGGGATACGAATATTGGACTGACCCGCGTCTCAAATCTTACTACATGGAATCTTATTGATTGATCATAAGTAAATTTGAGTAAAGGGGAATATCATTTGGTATCCTCTGACCTGAGATACATATTGGGTTTTGATATTCACCAAGTGTTATACCTTGAGCTAGTTCTTCGCTGATATGAAATAATGGTCAGTACATAAGGCTATGTTCAGATATGACATAAGGTGATTGTGAGAAACGTATGTAGTCAAGATGGGATTTGTTCCTCTTATTCGTTGAGAGTATGATGTCTAAGGCCTGATTAAGTTAAATCAACAAGGAATGATCATTCTGTGTCCTTGGATTTAACATGACATCTGTAACAAAAGGATAAATGATTGATTCACCTAAATCATTTCAAGTTTGGAACTTGAAGGGGATGATGTTATTGAATGGCTTATAGTCATGCGTATTAAGGGTAGTAAACCGTTGTTAGGCGGTATTTACTGCTTGCATCAATCTTCTATGTATCTTGTGCAAGTGGGAGATTGTTGGATTCTTTATGCCCAAGACACATAGAACATTGATGTGGTTAGTACGTTATGATCCAAGTCGGGTCATACCCAATAACAAGCTTAGCAAACACCAATTAATATTTAATTGATGATATGATCATGCAATTAAATAAATACACCAATTTAGAAAATGGGTTTTCTAAATAAGTTGCATATGAGATTAAACAACTTATATGGATATTTTGTTCATGGATATTATTTGTAATGTTGTTTAATTTAGTTAAATAACATCAAATAATAAAAGTGTGTGTATGTTATATAATTAAAAGGTTAATTATATATATATATCTTTATTAATCTTTAGTTTGACAAAAGATTAATAGATAAGGACCTATTGGGAAAATAACACAAAATGGAACAACCCTAAAGGGGTTTCGGCCGCCCCTTGTGGCAGCCCCATTCATTTTGTTTTGTTGTTGTTCTCTCTTGAGTTTGATGCTCTCCAAGAACACACATACTCTCCAATCTCTCATCTCTCTCACATATGCAAGAACCTCAAGGCTCAAACCCTTCGATTTAGAAGATTATCTTGGTTGTAATGGAGTATTCCAGCAGCTTTGATTTCGGCTGAAAATGGGTTTTTCAGCAGCCTATAGGTTCGGTTTTTGGTGCTCAAATCCTAGCAACCATGGTGTTTTCTTAGAGGCTTGTGGGTATGGACACTTGAGGAAATCTACTTTGGTGTTTTGGCCATTCAAGAGCAGCCTTTTCTTCACCCAAATCACGTTTTAGCAGCCCTTATGGAAGGTGTTTCATTCACGGTTTCAGCAGCCTACAAAGGTAGTTTGTTGATGTTGTTTTGGTTGTTTCCTTCTCTTGATAGCTAGTTCAAACACATATGAATGATCCTTATGTTTTGGGTTTGTTGAAACAAAGTTATGAACTTTTAATTTTCAGATTACAACATGATATTAATCTATTATTCCGCTGCGTTTTTCTAAGTTTAAATGGTTAAACTAGTTTGTTAAAGGTCCAACAAACCTTACACCATTTACACTTTGCCTAGACAAAGTATCTCGAGATGTAGAAATTCCACCTATAGCATTGCATGTTCTTAGTTATGGGACACATCCTTAAGAAGATTTGAGAACCATAAGTAACGGTTTAAAGTTTTGAAGTCCATTCGTTTTAGATTCCCAATATCATTGGATATATTAAGAGTCATGCACACATTGGTCAAGGTATAGAAATAGATACATGAAACGCTCAACGTGTAACGGTGTTTAAACGTAAGAGTTGAAATGTAGGATAGGTTCAATATTAACAGGAACATTTTGTATGATAAGAATGAGGTGATACCAGTTCAAGGAGTCAAAGATTTTAAGATACGAAGAGAATGGTTCCATTTGGTAACGCATTACCATTTGGAATCGTTGACACGTCAAGGTAAATTGACCCATTTGCCATAGAGACTTGTGTATGTTGACCATAGTTTATCACTCATCCCAGAAATTCCCAGGTAAGCATAACTGGTCTCACAATGAGATTTATACGATATGCTTGCCTTAGCCCGAAGGCCTTTTGCCAGGAAATCCAGAATACAGGTGTCTATGTGTCACACAAATTTCTTTGGTTTATGAAATCAAAACCTTGATGAGATTTTTATAGATCAGACATAGAGTCTAAGGAATTGAACCCACGACGATAAGTGTAGATTCCACATGTCGTTGAGAATAAGTTTAGGAAGTTCATTTGTCGGGGAGGGTCAAAGAGTCAAAGTTAAGTGTAGGGAGACAAGTAACTAAGTTTAAGCATACATAAGGCAATCCTATGCTAAGGCATCAAGTTGCACAAAAGGTATAGCATTATGTAGCATGCAAACAACATGTAAGCACAAAGGTATAAGAATCTTTCTATGAGGTTCATGCAACTATAGTCTAGGTCACCATTTCTAATAACCTAAATCCCTATAGTTATGGGCTCTGATACCAATCTGTCACACCCCAACCTTGACGGCGGAATCGTCGAGATGTGAGGGTTAAGATTGTTCACAGCCACATAACGCTATTATTAAATCCAAATATATTATTCATAAGTTTCAAAATTACATTACAAGCATAAGTCTCAATAATGAAATAAGTTTCAACATGAAATAACAAACATAATCATTTTGTTTATTAACTAGGTCCAAGTCCTAGAATATGCCAGCAACATAAGTTCACTTCAAACTTGGGGGTTTTCCTGAAACATGATAAAAATAAAAGGTCAACTATAAATAGTTGGTGAGTTTCCAAGGTTTTCATACATAATATGAAAAGGTTACAAGTAGCAATTCATGTCATAGGTTATAAGCTAGTAAGGTTATAGAACACATATCGTTACAACCAAACCTCGACTTGATTACAAGTATAAAAGATTGGCTAAGTGTATTTGGTTCCCTAGTGCACAAGCGTACGACCCCTAGGAGTCGGCAATACCTCGACTTTAGCACCAAATAGGCTTGTCAGGCCCAAAGATCTAAGACGTCGCCAGGCTAGCAATAGTTAATGATTGTAAACAAACTATGTATCTCATATAAACACTTACAACACACAAATAACCATGACAAAAAGGTAAAGATGAATTGCATGTGCATTTACAAGTATCAAGATGTTTATAAGTGTAAGTTTATAAGGTTAACATGTTTCACCCCAAAAGGTGTGAACTAAAGTAAAAAGGGGCATGGAAAAACTCACATGGAAATAAGCATTTCAAGATGATATAAAAAGTCAAAAGATAATCCAAGGTATCCATCACAAGGCACCTAACATGTATATTACAAATTTAAGGTTAACAAAAAGATTAACGTTCAAACAAGGATTAGAGTTTTGATAGAATCATGGGGGTTTTTAATAAGTATAAGTTTATAAAGCAATTATTTATGTTTGATTCCATTAAAAGAATTATATATGTATATATGAATTTAAGTATAAGTATTGATAAGGTTCAATATAATAAAGCTTTTAAAATTAGTTGGAATAGCATTTTGATTAATAACATATTATTAATCTAAACCTTTTATAAGGAAAATAATATTTGTAACTAATTTGTGAAATTATAAGATATATAATTTCTATAATTATCATGATAAAACTTAAATTAATATAATGCCTTTTAATATTATAAAGATTTATTGTTTCAAGTCTAATAATTACTTAATTATTTTAAAAGGAGACAATTTTAAATATAAAAGTTAGATAAACAATAAAGATAATTATGTTTTTAAAGGTAACGTTTGGATCAATAATAATTTGTTAATTTAAACCATCATTTTAAATCCATTTTATAAGGAATAACTAAATATATATATATATATATATATATATATATATATATATATATATATATATATATATATATATATATATAATGAATATATTTAAATTAAAAAAATTCAGAAAATATTTTAGTGTCTAAAATCATTATATTAATTATCAAAAATGATTTTTATATTAATTATATATTTTCTGTAATTTTATTTGTAGTTAAAAAGGCTTAAAAAAATAAAACAAAATAAAAGGAGGTGCCCGGGTTCGAACCCGGGACCTCAAGGGAAACAGTGTGTGTGTTTACCAGTTAGGCTGGGCGCCTATGCCTGATAGAATCCTATTTTTATATTTTATAAACCAAATCAAACTGAAACCCCCAATTTCTAAGAACCCTAGAACCAAATCCGATCAAATTGAACCTCAATTCAACAATGATTACTGAAATAAACATGGGGCTTTTGTTCTATGTATGAAAACGAGCATGTAGGTGTTTTTATTTACCAGAATGATGATCGAATTGATGCTACACGATGAGGAACCAGTCGCGACCACGGATGATCATGATTCAAGATGCAATCGTTGTTGGAAATCAAATTAACTTCGAGGGTAGCTTCGTGTGGGGTTCATGATGCAAAGTCCTTTGTCAATTTCAAAGATTGAAGCCCAGGTCATAATGTTCGATTAGTTGCAGATTCACGGTGAGGAGGATAATCAAATTCGATGATGGTGTGTGTTTCAGGTGTAATTGAGGCCTGCATACGATTCGAGATAGATGAAAGATCGTTTGCGTGCATTTAATTGGATTATCAATGAGTTTTAGTGTTCGAACGGCTCTAAGTTTTAAGGCTACGGTTACTACACTCGATTAAGGTTTGTAACCGATGTTTAAATGTACATAATTGTTGTTTACAGGTTCGAAACGTGTTCTAGAAGAGTTGTGAAGCGGTTTGGGATCACGAATCGATCAAAATTGATGGTTTTAGAGTCGCCGGAGTTGGCCGGAGGTGAACCCGCCGGAATTACGGGACTAAAGAGGGGGGTGGGGGTTTAGTTTTAGATAAATTACACCTTTGGTCCCTCAACTTTAATTTTCTATTTTTTTATGCTAAAACTTCAATTTATGGTTAATAATATGCCATTAAACCCCCTAAACTTTAATCTAACTTGTTTATTATTAATATTATTGTTATTATTACTATTATTATTATTATTATTATTATTATTATTATTATTATTATTATTATTATTATTAGTATTATTATTATTTTTTTTTTATTTTTATTATAATTATTACTTTTGTTATTATTATTACAATTATTATTATTATCCAATCATTAGTTTATTAACTTTTTCATTAATAATTAATGATATATTAAAAGTTAAGCATAAGAAATCCATAAGTTTCATAATTAACATAAATAGCCCATGCAAGAACTTAACAAAGTTACTTTAATTTAGCTTAAAATTACAAGATGTTACAGACAGCGAGAAAGGTGATGAAGACCAGAACTGGAGGGGGAAGAGAACTGGACGGGGTGGTGTCACAACGAATAATAAGCACGCACGGGGGAATGACCGCCGCGTGGTCACACCAGGTGCGGAGTCGAACAGATGTGGTAAATGCGGGATGGAGCATTCGGGAGAATGCAAAAGGGGACCAAACACTTGCTTCAAGTGTGGGAAGCCTTGTCATGTGGCTAGAGAACGTGGGACTGTGAGATGTTATAATTGTGGAGAAATTGGCCACATGAGCAGGGACTGTAAGAAGCCAAGGGCGGAAGGTTCGGGAGTGAAGAGGACCGGAGGAGAAGGACAGAGGGTGAACGCAGCGCCTACACGATGATGCAGGAGGAGGATAGGGCGGACCCCGATGTTGTGTCGGGTACGTTTCTAGTAAATCAATCCCTAGCCTTTGTGTTATTCGATGCTGGCGCTAGTAAAAGTTTTATTCTTGCTGCTTTCTGTGCTAAATTGTCTGTTAGTGGTAAGAAGATAGATACGCCCTTTGATTGATCCTAGGAGTGGATTGTTTGGCAGGAGCGAACACTGTGTGTCGCAAAAAGATGACACGGTTGACAGCGCTTGACGGGATCACGGTGATGGTTTAAGGTGATTGAGTCACGACGATTCCGAAGGTGATTTCGACGACAGTGGCGGGAAAATGCATGAGGCGTTAAAGTATTGCCTACTTGGCCGATGTAAGGTATGTATATACACTAATATCCCAACTGTCAGATATACTGAGACCCGAATAAATATTATTGGTGGCCGGGTATGAAGCGTGATATGGTGGAGTCCGGGAGTAAATGCCTTACTTGTTTACAAGTGAAGGCCGAGCACCAAATGCCGTATGGGAAGTGTTGAGGTGATCGAGGCCACGACCGAGAAGCTCGAAAGGATCAAAGCCTTGATGAAGGTAGCCAAAGATAGACAAGAAGTCGTGTGTGGATAAACGACGTCGACCGATTGAACTCCAGGTGGGAGACTGGAAAAGAGATGAGACAGTATTGCCCGTGATGGTTTAATGAATAACAGGTTTCGGGGACGAAACCTATATAAGGGGGGTGGACTTGTAACACCCGAAATTTTTTTTGAAGCCGACGAAAGAAGAAAAGAAATAAGTCCAAAGTCGAGGGATCAAACTTTCCAAAACGGGAAGAAACTAGGATGAGTGGGGGTATAAAAGGGGGAGGGCAGCCCACACCCTCCCTATTCTTGCCAAATACTCAGCCAAGGGAGAAGAGAATGAGAAAAGAGGAGAAAAGCTTGGTTCGGGTGGATTCGAGCGTGAAAATCAAAGTGTAGCGGGTCAAATCGAAGCTCTACTCGACGGGATTGTTTGTGTGAGTTCTAGGACCCCTATTTTATACGTTTTTGAATGATTTTGGGGCTGGAACACATCTGAAAATCGTTTTTGGGTATTTTGGGTGTAAACCCATTTGTGTATGTATGTGTATGCGTATGATTCGTTTGGGGCTTGATTTCGGGCTTGGTTGTGCTTGAATGGTGTTGTGGTATGCTTCCCTAAGGTTTAGAATGGTAGATTTGGGCTTAAAATAGTTTTGGAAGAGTTTGGAGGTCGAACTTGGCAGCTGCAGTTCGGGATGAACTACATTCTGCGCCCAGTTAGGGCTATGTGACTGAAGGTCCATGCGTCCGAATGGCATGCGACTGGGTTCATACGCACGAAAGGAGTGCGACTGAGGTTCATTCGCACGAAAGTAATGCGACTAAATGAATGCGGATGAAGTTCATGCGACTGAATGAAATGCGGATGAAGGTCATGCGACTGAAGGTCACGCGACTGGAGTCCATACGCCTGTGAGCCGTGCAATTGAGGTTCATACGCACGAAAGGGGTGCGACTGAGGGCCATTCGCATGAAGGTCATGCGACTGAGGTCCATACGCCCGGATGTCATGCGACTGAGGTTCATTCGCATGGGAAGCATGCGATTGGAGGCTATGCGACTGGAGGTCCATTCGCCTGAGTGTTCTCATACGCATGAGAGATCATGCGATCGAATAGGGTCCATACGCCTAAATGACCATAGTAGTGTCTGACTTTCGGGAAGTACGGACGTAGGCTCGAACCTTTGGGGCAATAGATGATGTGATGGGCATGGATGATGTAAGATGCGTTATGAGGATGAGCTGATGATGATAATGATGCGTTGCATGATGATGTGTGATGTCGTATGGTTTTATATGATGTGATGCGCATGATTCGTGTGATGTTTGATGTCGTGTGATTGTGCATGATGTATGTTATGTATGTATGATGTTGTCGTGTATGATGATGTTGTATGTTGTTATGTTCCTTATTGTTATGTGTGATTGTCTTCCCGTGATTTGCGTTGAACGTTAATGAATGTAATGAACGTATTATGTAACGTAAAGTGGAAGATAATGAAAAGAGGAACGTAATGAATGAATGCAAGCATGAACGAACAATGAGAGTAAGGATGGCTTGCAAAAGAAGAAAGGAGGTTCACGACTCATTGAGAGTTGTTAGCTCAACTGTGTGTGTATTATAGCGTTCGATCTTGGCTAACTCATAAGGGGACATAGACACAAAAGGGAGTTCAGTTTTAGTAACTGCTCCGATACGTGCGATGTGGTATTTACTGTGTGCTATGTAGCGTGCGATTTTGGCTACCTCATGTTGATTATGTAGCGTGCGATCTTGGCAAACCCATGAGATGGCGTGCGATTCTGGCTAAACCCCAAAAGTTCTCACACACACAGGGGAGTCGGTCTTGGTGACCACTTCGCTGGTGCGATTTGTGCGATATGTATAATGGATATCATAAGGGACTATCGACACAGTGGGGGTTCAGTTTTAGTAACTGCTCCGATACGTGCGATGTGGTATTTACTGTGTGCTATGTAGCGTGCGATTATGGCTACCTTATGTGCGCGATTTGTGCGATATGTACTTTGGGTACGAAGATGCGAAGGTGCGATTTGTGCGAAAAGTGCGATATGTATGAAATGAGCGAACTGAAGAAAAGATGTTATAAATGAATGAAGCAAATGATAATGTATCGTACGATGATTAATGAATAAAGAATGTAACGAATGTAATGGAAGATAATAATTATATTATCTGTATGTACGTATGATGTGTGGTCATGTATGAAAGCATAATATGATTTGAAAGAAAGTAAAGAATGGTTTTAACGAAAGAAAAGTATGTTTTATTTAAAACTAGAACTCACTCATCAACGCTGACTTTGATGTGTTTCCAGTTGGCAGGTATGTTGCTGAGGATGGCACGGGGCGACTACTCAGTTCCTTTGGGATGGCATCCAATGTTATAATGCTTTTGTAATGAAATGTAAAATGATATTGTGTAATGAACGGTTGTATTATTTTGTAAAAGCATTTTGATGAAATGAAAATGTTGTTTTTAATGTTTCCGCTGTGATGCTTTTATGTAAGATGATGAAAATATATGTTTTATGTACGATGAATGACCAGCTGTAAGCGTCCCGGGAATGGGGCCTTACATGATCTGAGGAAATGCTTCGGGGAATAGTCAAATGACATCTTCACTAATCCAAAAAGAAATTTGTAATTATTTTGCATAAGAAGTATTAAAGTTGATTTTTGAAGAACTTGATGATTATGTTTTTGATATATTAGTTGATGAGTCAAGAGATGTATCTAAAAAGGAACAAATGGTCGTGGTTATGAGATTTGTTGATAAACTGGGAGTTGTTAAAGGAAGATTTACCGGCCTTGTTCATGTCATGGAAACAATTTCATTGTCTTTCAAGTCGGCTATTGATGAATTATCTGCTAGATACAATTTAAGCTTGACTGGAGTTAGAGGCCAAGGATATTATGGTGCAAGCAATATGTCTTTAAGTTTAATAGTTTGAAAGCACTAATTTTAAAAGAAAACTCTTTGGCTTACTTAGTACATTGTTTTGCCCACTAATATCAATTAGTTGTTGTTGCCCTTGCAAACAAACATGTTGAGATTTATAAATTTATTGATGAAGTGTCACTTTGATAAATGTGGTTTGTGCATCTTGCAAACGGACATGTATGATGTGAGAGAGTCAAAAGGAAAAGGGTGAAAGAACAAATTGGTCATTAGAAGTTGATAATAAAAGTGGTAAGAATCAAGAAATCTCCCTTGCAAGATGGATACAATAATAATTAAATGATTGTTTTCTAACAAGGCTCTACAACAAGGCTCACACTTCACTTCATTCTTTCTACTACAATTATAGGAATTCTTGTCGTAGCATAAACGAATTAACAATTCATTTATGTGCAGTTGTCAACTTGTAGGCTCATCGCATAGGTCGTTGAGCGCATGTTGTCAACTTAAGCTTATGTCACAACTATAGTGAAGAGTGTTCCTCGAAACGACTTCACACCCCCTTGCATTTGTTTTTATCAATATTTGAATCTTTGGATAGAAGGGTGATGTCGTGCCTGTGAGGCATTTTTGTTCTACTAGCGTTATCAGCTCTTGTTAGTAGCTTGCTGGTCTAGTGCTAGCCCTTTGTTGGGTATGTCATCACTTATGGTTTCTAAACAGTTGGTTAATAAATTAACTAACTATCTCCACATTTCTTATCCTGGACTTTAGTAATAAACTTTTTCTACAGTACCTACAATAATTATTCTTAGTAGGAGTACCATGATACGTTTATGATATGGTCACCGACTCCTACCATATTTACTATAGGTAATCCATCAATGATGCTTCCATCAGCGATCCCTCAGTAAAGACCATATTTGGTGCATTGGTGAAAATCACTAGCTAATCCATCAATGATATGGCCATGGTCATCCCAATTACAACATATTAAAGCTAATGAAACTATTATAACATGTTACATTAGGTCTTGAAAAAGTCGCATTAATCATTGAAAAGTTGCATTATGCCCAAAGCATCTTTTATACCAAATGCTACATCATAATATTGCAAAAGATCGAAAGCAACTTTTTTTTTGTTATATAATGCAAGATTTTTGTTTGCAAATGCAACTTTTTTGTTAGAAAATTCAAACTATTTTGAAAGGTGTTTCTAAAAGATTGTATTAGGCTCATTTTTCTAGTAGTAATCATGTAGTTGTCAATAATCCCTCAACGATCTTCTGTTGATGATCCTTAAATAAATTCTGTTGGCGATTCTCATTAAGTCTCTTAGTGATCCGTCAGTGAAGCCTACCCACACCCCTTTTGTCCACAAAATTCAACGACAGATCACCGAAAAACGGTACTTGTATTGGCTGTCCACTAACCGATATATTTGCCGCTAAAATCTCTCTCATTTATTGTGTATGTGTCTTATTTTTTAAACTTATATGATATTTTTAATATCATTTAAGTTTTACTTGATTAATATGAAATTATTGTAATTTGTTTGCAAAATTCTCAGCTGTATAAATTAATGTACCAATATATATATGATAAAATATGTAAAAATCTTGGATGTTGAAAATGAATATTATAAAACTAAATCATTAAGAGATTCAATACATATCTTACTTAAACTTTGAGTACGAATATTGCACACAAATCTTCCATTTACCATTCTAAAATCAACTCACCCCTTCCTCCATGATGGTAAATCAACATTTATGCTTTAGTTCAAACACAAACTCATCAATATCCTTATCAGAGCTCCCACCTTCATCAACGGCTAGTTTAGCCAAATCCCTCCATTTCGCCGCGTTCTTTCGCGCAAATTCTCCTCTCTCCTCCTCCATAATCTTCTTAATACACGACACGAGATTTCCTCTTCTCACTATCCCATTCTCATCCGCCTTAACTCTCACCCCGACACCCCAAATTTCGTCTAGAAACTTTGCATTCGTTGTTTGATCCGTCCATTGAGGCATTGCCACCACCGGGACTCCTAGACCTATTGCTTCAAGAGCTGAGTTAAACCCACAATGTGTAACAAAGCATCCTACTGATTCGTGTGCTAACACGTCTAATTGTTTACACCATGTCACAACTAAACCGTTTTTAAAATTTTTGTCTATAAAATCTTTTGGGAGTTTTTCCTCTTCCCCAGCCCTAACAACCCATAAGAAATTAACATTGCTATCACGCAAAGCCCATGCAATTTCTTCCATTTGTTCGAATCCAAGTTCTATCATGCTCCCGAATGATACGTAAACAACAGATTCCTTTGGCTTATCGTCTAGCCAGTTCATGCATTCGATGTGGTTTGCTTTGAAGAGGTTAAACCCGTAATCTTTATCATCTTCGAGTCGTTTGTCAAGGAACATAGATGGAAGGGTTGGTCCGATTACCTTCAAGTTCCACATCTTTCTCATCCAATCTATTACCTAATAAATTGGAAATCAATTATGGAGATCACACAATACAATATATAATCTATAAATGTTTGAAAACAGAAAATAAGTTAGAAGCCGCTATCTAAGATAAGTACTTCAATTTAATGAATTTTAGACTATTCGTAATGGGCCTGATGAAAAAGTGGTTTTATGCATGTGGCACATGTGGAGTGATACTATCTCATTCAAAGGGTGTAATGGTTTTATATGAATTTGAGATTTGATTAAAAAAGATGATAATACGAGGTGTTGTGGTTTGTTGGTAAATTTTAAAAAATCAAAAACCAAAAACCAAAGTCTTTCTTTTTGTTTAAAATTTTAATTCAATTTGTAATTTAGTTTTTCTAAATAATATTTATGTAATATTTTTAGAAGTTCTAGATAGACGGTTTTTTTTAAATTTATTTTATGTTATAATATAACTCTTATTAAAACCTGCCTATTCGAAAATAAAGGCTTCATGTTGCTTAATGTTAAACAAAAAGAGGACCCATTTGTTAGTTCTTGGAAACATCGTTACATCCCTTCCTTTTCAAAAAACTTTAATAATAAATGAACATTGGAAGTATTCACTATTTGCCTTAATATACCATATATCTAATCAAAAATAAATTACACATATGATCTACTTTATTAAGTTCTTAAATTCCAATCAACTTGTAAAACATTTAAGAATTTGTTTTCCATGTCAGTACAATAAATAAAACTATTTGTTACGGTTCTGAAAACATTTACTAGAAATAATTTATACAGTATAACATTTGCAGGAAAAAAAAGCAAAACCGACCTCTTTCTCGAGTTGGTAGAAAGAATTCGTGAACACCCAACGAGCGCGATCAATATTAGCGAACTGACCGAACACAGTTTCGGTCCAACCAGGATAAGGTCCATAGTTATGCACAAACGATGGCGTCTCCCACCATTCAAATGGTGGCAACCCCGGAACCGTAACACTTGCACCATCCAATGGCAATGAAATCAACCCCTTATTTACATGATAATATATGTTGTTTACGCCACAAGCTTGAGTCAAAAACGAACCACCATCAATCCCCAACTCCATAGCCACATCTAACGCCCATGTAACAAACGAATCATAAATAATTGCATCAATCATGTTTCCCTCAGTTTGAAGCTTCTTGATCAAATGAGCTAGTGATTTCGCCCCGACTTCTTTGAACGTTTTAAGGTAGGATTCGGGGCTATCTGCACTCGCGTAACCGCCTGCATCAAACCCATCGGATATGGGTTCAATGTTGATGGAGGTGGTGTTGGTTTTGTGAGTGAGTGTTGTGTTAAAGATGTAGGTGGTCGTTACAAGTGTTGTTTTGACGCCTTTGAAGTGTAGGCGTTTTGCAAATTGGATGATGGGGTTTATGTGACCTTGTGCAGGAAAGGGGAAGAGGAGAACATGTGGTGATTTGTTGATAATATTACTTGGTTTATGTTGTTGTTTTGCCATTGTTGGTGTGTAGGAGAAGTTTGTGATGGTTGTAGGTTAATATGGAGATGTGTTAAAGGCATAACGTCATTGCCTTTGTCATTGTGGTTGGATTATATGTATGATCTTATCCTTGTTTATAGTTTGTCTCTTGTTATGATAAGTGATATGCTTTGATTTGATTTTTTTTAATAAAAGAAAGTTAAATCTGATATCATTAAAAGATATTAATAAGGTCAAGAATTACAACAAATTTAAATTAATATTTTTAACTACTATTTATTAACTGATAATAATTATATTAACAATTTGATTAATTACATTTTAAACTTTCATTTTTGTTATTTATGTGAATCCCAGTAACATAATAATCAAATATTTACACATGATTTGTTCTCAGTTTTGCTACAATAATGATTATAAGTAAAAAAACAACACGATCGAAATTGAGTAGAACGAAAACACAAATCGAGTGTGAATATGTAAGATAATTACGCTTTCAGGATAATTATTGGTAATACATGTGAAAGTTTTGAGTGTAATTAGATAATATAATACTATGAGATATTATCGATCAATAGATAATAGTTTGAATTATTATAATGCATTTTTATATGAATAAACTACATACGTCAACTATTTATATGCCTTTGTGTCTAAGTTTGAAAACTAATAGATTTCATATTTCAAACTTCAGTTTAATTGTGTAGCCGGAAGTAACCGTTGGCCTGGGTTGTAAGTGTGGTCCTTGAGAGGAATCGTCGACCTAGGTTGCAACAGTTGGTGTTAAGAAGTAAGTGGTTCCTTTTACTTATCATTTTTTAGTAAATTAGATAAACGGTCAATTATTATGGTATCAAAACGTTAGCCATATAGTTTATGACTTTTACTTAATTTAACAAGGGAGAGTTAACGAAAAAATAAAAATTTACGAGAAAATTGATGAGAAAATATGGATCAATATATATAATCATGTGTGACATATGTAAAATTATGAGTTATGTATGTGTAACGCATATAAGTCTCTTACAAATTACATACAAGTAACAATTTCTTATAAGTTAAAGGTTTTCTTTTGATATACTTAATAACTCAACAATGAACAAACAATAATATCATTTAGGAACTTTTACATATTTTCTCTTCTTATGACAAATACATATTTTCTCACATCAAAAAAAAATCAATTACTTATTTCACAGAGAGCAATTAATCTTGGTTCGCCGGCTTCAATAGGACTATACGCCGGTTAACTACTTTTGATGTTGATTATACCGTTTCAATAGTTTTTTGTTGTTTGATACAGTAGGGTGTTTTGAAATTTTGGGAGAGTAAAAGTTGATTGTTTTGCTTGAGGTCTTTCAATATAATATTAATTTCATTGTTTTAATAAGTTCTGGTGTTTGATTGTTGCCCATCAAAAAGCCCTATGCTTTGTTGGTTTATGCAATGATCTCTACTAAAATGTTGGATTTTAGAGTGTTGGTTTATACTTTCATATTTCATTGCATTGATTGATTAATATGTATGTTTAAAACAAGGTAACGCTTGATCATTCAACGTCTCTCATAGCTCCGGTTCTTTCCAAGTAACGCTTCTATCATTTTACGCCTCTCGCAGCCATGTTCCTTCGACTAAGGGTTCAATATATTTTAAGTTTTAGTTTATTTTCATATACTATTTGGAAAGGTAAGACTATAATTAAGGAATATATAAGGCAATGCGTATCTACTAAAAGGAGAGTGTATTATGCAAGATGTAAGGTATGAGCAACATACTCTTTAGTCATTTATGATTATTTAATTAGGATAAGTAGTAATGCAATCATCATACTTCTTACATGTAAGATGCAAATGTGCAATAAAATTTCATGATTTTATAGCCTCTGTTAAGTGATTCAATATATATCTTAAACTTTTACTACATATATTGCACACAAATCTTCCATTTACCATTCAAAATTCAACTTTATCCCATTTCTCCATTATAAAGGTAAACCAACACTAAAGCTTTAGTTCAAATACAAAATCATCAATATCCTTATCAGAGCTCCCACCTTCATCAACAGCTAGTTTAGCCATGTCCTTCCATTTCTCCGCGTTGTTTCGGGCCAATTCTCCTTTCTTCTCCTCCAAAATAGTCTTAATACACGACACGAGATTTCCTCTTCTCACTATCCCATTCTCATCCGCCTTAACTCTTACCCCGACACCCCATATTTCATCTAGGAACTTGGCATTTGTTGTTTGATCCGTCCATTGTGGCATTGCCACCACGGGGACTCCTAGACCTATTGCTTCAAGAGTCGAGTTAAACCCACAATGTGTAACAAAGCATCCTACTGACTCGTGTGCTAACACGTCTAGTTGTCTACACCATGTCACAACCAAACCTTTTTTAAAATTTTTGTCTATAAAACCTTTTGGGAGTTTTTCCTCTTCTCCAGCCCTAACAACCCACAAGAAATTAACATTGCTATCGCACAAAGCCCATGCGATTTCTTCCATTTGTTCGGGTCCAAGTTGTGCACAACTCCCAAATGATACGTAAACAACAGATTCCTTTGGTTGATCGTCTAGCCAGTTCATGCATTCGTTGTGGTTTGCTTTGAAGAGGTTGAACCCGTAATCTTTATCATCTTCGAGTCGTTTGTCAAGGAACATAGATGGGAGTGTTGGCCCGATTACCTTCAAGTTCCACATCTTTCTCATCCAATCTATTACCTAACAAATTGGAAACAAATTATGGAGATCACACAATACAACATATAATCTACTGGTCTATTGTGCACTAAGACTGATATGTGTCTAAAGAAGATACATGGTTGTAAATATGTTTAAAAAATTATAATAAACTTCTTAGGAAATTTGTTGTTTTCAAAACCAATAATGACAAATAGGTCTTTCTATAATTGTTTGAAAAAAAAATGGAAGTCGCTTTTTAAGAGAAGTACTTCAATTCAATGAATTTTAAACTATTTGTAATGGGCCATTGAGAATGATAAAAATGTGGGGTTACCATGTGCCACATATGTAGGGTTTACTATCTCATTCAAAGAGTGTAACAGAGTTTATATGAATATAAGATTTGATTAGAAAAAAGATGAAAATGTGTAGGGTTGTGGTTGGTGGGTAAATTTTAAAAAATCAAAAAGTAAAACCCTTAAATCACGCTAGTTGTAACTATCATAAAATATCATATCATACCAAGCGGACGATGTTAAAGGTGTTATTAAAATGTTATCTAAGATGATCACTTTTTACTACAGGTGGTCTTAATGTCTGCCTTTTTCTTTTAAATTTTAATTCAATGTGTAATTTAGTTCTTTTTTAATAATATGTAGTATTTTTAGACGTTCTAAATACAAAGTTTTGTTTTAATTTCTTTAATGTTTTAATATAACTCTTATTTTAAAACATGTCTATTCAAAAACAAAAAATCCATATTACTCAATAAGAAAAGAGGACACGTTAGTTGGTTCTTGTTAAGTTACATCACATGATTATTACATCAGATTATATGTATTAAAAATATATCCACGTGGACATAATTTTTTTAATGGATCAATGTAGTTGAAAAAATAGATCAATAACACGTTAAAACTTATAAGTAAAATCTCAAACAAATTTTATATATTTTTATAATTATTTTTTAAAGTTAATTCTATAAAAATTTACTGTTTCATATAATTTAAATATCAATAACAAACTTAATACATAAAAATCAAAATGCAAGCCACGTACGTAAAGTTATGTAGGTATATATGATGAGTAAAATGTTGATTGACAAATAAAACCTCAAACAAATTTTATATGTTTTATCAACACTTTTTTAATGTTAGTTATGTGAAAAATTATTGTAACATATGATTTAAATATTAATAATAAACTTAATATATAGAAATTAGAATGCAAGACACGAGAAGTTACTTTGATGCTTTTGTTCAAATTAGAATGTTAATTCTATAAAATTTATTGTACCATATGATTTTCATAATTATATGATTGTGGAAACATCTAAATTACTTCATGTGATTGCACTTTAATTTTTATGTATTAAGTTTAATATTAATTTTGAACAGAAACCTAAGTTTATTATTGACATGATACAATCATTTTTTTGTTTAAGGAGTTACTCCTTATAATGTTTTATTGATTATATGTTCCTAATACATCATTTCGTTTTTGGATTATGTTACATATATGTTTTCTATATATATATCCTCACTTGACCTAACTTAATAATGCTAACTAACAACCATTAGACTAAAAGACCAAAGATGAAACCAATCATATACACAAAGATCGTTCGGTGAAATTAATAAAAATAAAGGTTAACAAGTAAAACTAGTTATATAGTTAAAGGTCATTTTATGTAATTTATATTATACTAATTTGCAACTTAATTATGCATAATGATATGTAACTTATGCTTTGGGTGTTTTCCAAAAGAGAATTTGATTTTTCACTTCCAACCCAAAACTTCTAACCCTTTTCAATGTAAGCTTATAAATTTTATTTTTATACTTCAAACTCAATATTTTTCATCTTTGGCAATTAAACACTTCAATTTTTTTTTACTTTAAATATTCATTTTATGTTTTGTTCTAAGTTTTGAAAGTTAACATGACACAACATGCATGTGTGGTTCAACATATTTACATTATGTTTTACGTTTCGTCTAAATTTTGTGAGTTAACACAACATAACATGCGTATGTGGTTCAATGTTTTTACATCTATTTTCCCTTTTGACATGTAAGTCGCAACACGCGGGTCCTAGATCGACTTAGTTATACTTTTATATGTTTTACGTTTCATTTTAATTTCTTTACATTAACACACCGCAACTTCAATTAATGGTTGCTGGCAGCGGCGTGACATTGGTGATGCTTGCATTGGTTTTACGCCCCTGTCGCAACGCGAGTGGGCTTAATTCTAGTTTACTACATAATTAATATCTTTTGCCTTACGATACCATACATCTAATCCAAAATACATTACACATATGATGCACTTTATTAAGTTCTTAAATTCCAATCAACTTGTAAAACATTTAAGAATTTGTTTTCCTGTCCGTACAATAAATAAAACTATTTGTTACGGTTCTGAAAACATTTACTATAAATATCCAGTATAATATTTGCATGAAAAAACAAAAACCGACCTCTTTCTCGAGTTGGTAGAAAGAATTCGTGAACACCCAACGAGCGCGATCAATATTTCCAAACTGGCCGAACACAGTTTCGGTCCAACCGGGATAAGGCCCATAGTTATGCACGAATGATGGCGTCTCCCACCGTTCAAATGGTGGCAACCCTGGAACCGTAACACTTGCACCATCCAATGGCAATGAAATCAACCCCTTATTTACATGATAATATATGTTGTTTACGCCACAAGCTTGAGTCAAAAATGAACCACCATCAATCCCCAACTCCATAGCCACATCTAACGCCCATGTAACAAAGGAATCATAGATGATTGCATCAATCATGTTTCCCTCACTTTGAAGCTTCTTGATCAAATGAGTTAGTGATTTCGCCCCGACTTCTTTGAACGTTTTGAGGTAGGATTCGGGGCTATCTGCACTCGCGTAACCGCCTGCATCAAACCCATCGGATATGGGTTCAATGTTGATGGAGGTGGTGTTGGTGTTGTGAGTGAGTGTTGTGTTAAAGATGTAGGTGGTCATTACAAGTGTTGTTTTGACGCCTTTGAAGTGTAGGCGTTTTGCAAATTGGATGATGGGGTTTATGTGACCTTGTGCAGGAAAGGGGAACAGGAGAACATGTGGTGATTTGTTGATAATATTACTTGGTTTATGTTGTTGTTTTGCCATTGTTGGTGTGTAGGAGAAGTTTGTGATGGTTGTAGGTTTAATGGAGATGTGTTAAAGGGGCATAACGTCATTGCCTTTGTCATTGTGGTTGGATTATATGTATGTTGTTATCTTGTTTGTACTTTGTCTCTTCTTATGATATGTGATATGCTTTGATTTGATCTTTTTATCTTCTTTTATGTAAGTAAGTTAAGTCTAATGTCTTTAAAACATACTAATAAGGTCAAAGAATTACGACAAATTTAAATTAAAAATTTTAACTAATATTTATTAAGTGATAATAATTTATATTAACAATTTGATTAATTACATTTTATTTTTTCATCTTTTTTATTTATGTTAATCCCAGTAACATAATAATTAAATATTTACATATGATTAACACTCAGTTTTGCTCACAATAATGATTATAAGTAAAAAAAAACAACATGATCGAAATTGAGTAGAACGAAAACACAAATCGAGTGTGAATATATATGATAATTACGCTTTCAGGATAATTATTGGTCATAATTTATACTATTATATTGTCTAATTACAATTAGACAATATAATAGTATGAATTATTATCAATCAATAGTTAATAGTTTGAATTATTAAAATTCATTTTTATATGAATAAACTACATACATCAACTATTTATATGCCTTTGTGTCTTAGTTTGAAAACTAATAGATTTCATATTTCAAACTTCAGTTTAATTGTGTAGCCGGAAGTAACCTAGGTTGCAACAGTTGGTGTTAAGAAGTAAGTGGTTCCTTTTACTTATCATTTTTTAGTAAATTAGATAAACGATCAATTATTATGGTATCAAAATGTTAGCCATACGGTTTATGACTTTTACTTAATTTAACAAGGGAGAGTTAACGAAAAAATAAAAAAATTATGAGAAAATTGATGAGAAAATATGGATCAATATATATAATCATGTGTTACATATGTAAAATTATGAGTTATGTATGTGTAACGCATATAAGTCTCTTACAAATTACATACAAGTAACAATTCCTTATAAGTTAAAGGTTTTCTTTTGATATACTTAATAACTCAACAATGAACAAACAATAATATCAATTAGGAACTTTTACATATTTTCTCTTCTTATGACAAATACATATTTTCTCACATAAAAAAATCAATTACTTATTTTTCCATACTAAATCATATATATTACATATTTATCTATTTTAATATAGTTAAATTATTAAATTACTATTTTAATATTATTTTTATTTAACGGATTTTTACATATTGACTTTCTGGTATTGTAATTGTGTGAAACTTTAACAAATGTTTTTTTTTGTATTTGGAGATATAATATTGATTATCGATGATTGTTACTTTAACATGAAGTTTCAAACTTTTGTATATGAAGATGTAATGTTATTGTTTTTATTTATACAGAAGGCTTGAACATAAAAAAACACATATGTCATTGATGGTTCAAATAAGAGAAATATGTAAATTTTCTTAATAAATATGAAATTAAAATAATCATTCAACAAGTTAATTTAATAAAATGAATAAATATGTAATATATATGTATGAAAAAAAAGAAAATACTACAATTAATTTTTTTGGTTTGAAGAAACTTGAAATTAATGATCTTAAGAAGGAAAAATACGTAAGTGCCCGCATGAGTTAAAATGAAGGTAACGACAGATGTTTAATTTATCTATTATAATAAAAGAAGGTTTTGGGTGCACACTTGTCATAATTTTAGACCTCTTATTAATTAATTATATTAGATACTAATGATATTATTTAACTATTTTTAGATTAAAATTTTTTAATTTAAATAAAAAAGATGCTTTTTTTACAAATGTAATTTCTAAAGAAAACTTTTTTTATAAAATAAGAATTTTTTAAAACACATCAAGCTTTTTGAAAAATACGAAGTATGTTAGAATCGGTGTTTCTAAAAAAAGAATTTATAAACCAAGCTAATTAAATTTCAAAAATATAAGGAAATATTAAATATGATAGTTTTTTAAATGGTTTATTTTGCAACAAGATGTTTGATTTTTTTTTAAAATACTTAAAAAATAAAAGTTTAAAAAATGACATCAATGTTTAATTAGTTAAAGTTTTGTTACTCATATTTAATTTTAATAATATCTTATCTCAAAATATCATATTATAATATTTAATAATTTATTTATCAAACACATGTAATACACGTGATAATAACCTAGTTATTATATAAAAAATAAAAAAATAAAAGATATCATAACATAAATATTTTAGGAATAATATATATTTTGTTTGGAAATATACTTGCCATATCAAAAAAGATATTAAACAAATATATAATAGTTGCGTAACGTTGTATGCAACCAACCAAAGAAAGATCCAAATTGTAGTGTTGGAAGACAAAGGCTTCACGTGGTAAACTGATACGAGGTTCAGTATCATACTATCATGTGAATACTGTTAGTTTATTATATTTTTGTCATTTATAATTCTTTTCTTAAGTTTTTTCAAAGAAAAGGAATATTCCTTATATATAAATTTCATCGTTTAATGGGGACAATGAGACCTACATGCGCTCCTCGTTTATCAAAACACTATTTCGTACAATAAAAAGTTTTTGTAAAGGTGTTACTTGTTATTTATTATAAAAATATTCGTAGCATAAGTACAAGTCTGAAATATCTATCTATCTATATTAATATATCAATCTATTAAGTCACATGATAATTTTTTTAGGCCTAATTTTACAAAGTGTTAATCATTTAGGCATCCTTTTTCCTACACTACATTTGATTTCACGCGGGTCTTAAGGATGGATCGGGATTACCCATTCAACAAAATGGACTCTATTAATGTAAAATATCCATTTTTGAAACCCTAACTCCTCACCGAATCTCTTCCTACATTTTCTTTGAATTGATTCATCATCTCCAGACCACCATTAACATTGGAATCTTAGACACAATCTACAAAGAGGCGTCGATTGTCGTCGTCAGCTACAAAGGCAAGTATCATATTCGTTCAAACTTAACATCTTTGAGTTTTTTTCTGATGTATTTCATCACAGATTGATGTTATTTTCAGATGTCTTTCGTTTTTTAATTTCGTGAAATCAATTTTCTAATATAGATTTCTATTATACCTTGATGGTTGATTATCTATCAGATTTCAGATCTTCCATGTATTATACAATTGATTTTACCATGATGATTGATTATCTGTTCGTGTTTCGTAAGATTTTTTTTTGTTTATTAATCTCTTGAAATCGAGGTTCTATTATAGATTTATGTTATACTTTTATGATTGATTATTTTCATACCTTAAATCTTCCATTTATCTAAACTTTGTGTAAAGTCCATGTATGTAATATGAAGTTTGTTTATTAAAATCAAGTAACATGTGACTTATACAATATGAAATGAATCTTCTTCATCAATTATCTTCCAGATCTCAGTTTTGAATTTTTATTAAACCTTTTGTTTAGTAATACTAATTTCCTATTATGTTGTACATACATGTTAAATACATATTTAGATTTGATACTAACAATGTTTCTGAAAACTTCCATATAGAATAGTTCATTTCCTTCAATTGATTTACTTCCTGGATTTTTTTTCGTCATCTTCTTCACAAAGCCAACATATCTGGTGAGATAAATGTAATAAACTTATATGATGTGTTGTACTCTTTCTCGATTCCTAATACCATAAATTTGAACAAAGACCCTCTTTGTTATATAAAGCCAGAACATGAGGTTGCATAATTGTTACAACAATCCACCTTGATTATTTGGGATAAAGCATCGATTATACAAAAACATGCATTCGAGGGATTAAACAGGACTATGAATGACATACTTAACACTCAATCATCAAAAAATCCGAAATGCCATTTGGAGGGAATGTAGTTGTTTTTGGAGGAGATTTCCGTTAGATTCTACCAGTTATTCCAAATGGAACACAACATGATATCGTTAATGACTTATTAAGTTTTTCCTAACTTTAGTCAAAATGCAAGGTGTTAAGGTTAACAAAAAACATGAGGTTAACTGTAGGAAGAAATGAATGCAACATTGAGCAAACAAGGGAGTTTTCAAATTGGCTTTTGCAACTAAGGGAAAGTAATATTGGTAAATACAATGACTTTGATTATGATATCGATACACCTAAAGATCTTCTAATAATCGATTTGAATAATCCGATATTTGCTTTAGTCAATTTTGTATATCATGAGATAATTCAAAACTCAAAATACAAAACCTTCTTTCAAGAACAAGCAATATTAGCACCTACAAATGAACATTTCCACGATATTAATGATTAAACACTCACATTATTCCCCATTGAAGAGGAGTATCTGAGTTGTGACAGTCTATGCTGGTCAAATTATGTATATGATAATTTTAATGAAATTCTTTACTCACCTGATGTGTTAAATGGTTTAAAATTATCTAGAATATCTAACATAGATTAGTTTTGAAGGTTGGTGTTCTTGTAATGTTATTAAGGAATATTGACTAAAAAACGGTTTATGTAATGGAACAATATTATACTGATAATATCTTTAAGCAATCGTGTTATAGAAATCAAAATTATATCAGGCAACAATATCAGCAATCGTACTTTTATTCCAAGATTTAGCCTCACACCTTCAGATAAAAAGATTCCTTTCAAGTTCAAAGAAGACTATTTCTATTGGCTCTATGTTTTACAATGACCATTAACAAAAGTCATGGACAATCATTATCAAGGGTTGGTCTATATTTAAAAAGTCATGTTATTACTTATGGACAGTTATATGTTTCTTTGTCAAGAGTTAAAGTAGAGATAGTTTGAAACTTTTACTTTTCAATAAGAATGGGAAGCTTACATCCACAACAAAAACTGTGGCCTACTAAGAAGTTTTTACCAATTTGTAATTTCACTTTTACATGTTCATTTGTGTTACCATTCATCCGAACTATTTTTATTTTACATGTATGAAAATTTTCATCTTTATTTGTATAATATTATTATTTACATCCCGTGTGTCACATGCGTTTATAGGCTAGTTAACCTATATATGAAAAAAGCAAGCTGATGAACAGTTGTATTTCACCTTTAATGTCTGATGTACAATTTGTTAATACACGCATAATGTTTACAAATTTAGGTACAACTACTTGATGCATCTTGTCTCTCCTTTAAAGTGTGTCTGGGTTTTCATTTAAGACATATTGTGCATGTTCTAAAGAGAGGGAGTGGGGGTGCCCGTTGTGGTTTGTCGTCGTATGTGCTATCGAACTTGCGGTGGAGCCGCCATCATGCTACCACCTGCTTTCTTTTACCCCGATTGTTTTTATAGAGAGAGGAATTCCAGTGGTGGTTTTGCCGAGATGGGGGTTTCGGTGGTGGTTTTGCCGAGAAGGGGGTTTCGGTGGTGGGTTTGCCACTACTTAAACTACTAGTCTTAGGCGTAGCCACCCCCTTGCTATCACATGTATCCTTTGATATCGGTAATATTCAAGAGAGAGAGAGGTTTTCGCTGGTGGTTTTGGCGAGAAGAGGGTTTTGGTGTTGGTTTTGACATCACGCCTTCCGCCGCCCTTAAGGCGGAGCCTAACCGTGCGACCAATGGCTTCCTCCGATGCATTTTATGTTCTAGAGAGGGGGTTACGGTGGTGGTTTTGTGGTAAAGGGGTTTCGATGGTGCATTTGCCACCACCTCTACTAGGGTGGAGCGGCCACCAGCCTATCTCCTCTTCCTCCCGTATTTGACCTGCTATTGCTTTGAAAATTGAAAGAGTAGTAAAGTTCCATGTATAAAGCGTGATGTACAAGATGTTGATGCAATTATAATGTTTACAACTTTATGTATAACTATTTGATGCTCCTGGATCCCTCTTTAAAATGGCTGATGAGGGGTTGGCTCTATACCGGTGTTTTGCATGCTATTCTAGAATGAGAGACTCTTTAATACATGATTGTTTGTTTAAGAAAAATTCGGCAGCATTTCCACTAAGCTCCCAAGTATATACATATAGAGATATATACCTGAGGAGCAAAGAGAAAATGACAACCAAATCTTTCTTACATAAACAATCATTTAATACACATTCATATCCTAAATGAGATAAAATACTCAAAAAGCAGTCCCAAAACGGGGGCAACCCGAAATTAATTACTAAATCAATTTTGGGCTGGTATTTTTAAGCTCATGGTGATTAGAATGGGGTCATGAAACCTAATTTAGTTTCTTTTAAGTAAATACCTAAATAATCTAGTTCAACTAATTTATCAACTAAATGGTTTACTAGTATAAAATGTATGTTTTATATAATTTCAACTAATGATAACCAACTAAATAACAAAATACCCAAATCCATATACTTCAAATATTAAACAAAAGCTAAAGCATATATCAACACATTTAGTTTCTCATCCTAAATATAATTTCAACAAATATGACTTTTAATCCTAATCCAATTAGTCCAAAAGTTAAGCATTTACATCTTTAATATGGTTTTAACATATACATATCAACTAATCAAAACTTAAATCATTAATTATATGTTATCTCATTCAAAATAACACTATCAAACAAATAATTTTATCAACTAAACACCACCTAAAGCATTTACATCTAGAAAACCCTAGTTTTAGTCCAAAAGTTAAGCATTTACATCTTTAATATATGGTTTCAACATATACATATCAACTAATCAAAACTTAATCATAAATTTATATCTTATCTCATCCAAAATAACACTAATCAAACAAATAGTTTTATCAACTAAGCACCACCTAAAGCATTTACATCTAGAAACCAAAAATCTTTAAAAAAAAGAAAAAAACAAAAAAATACCGGATCTTTGTAGTAGCGGCGACGGAATAGGAGCAATAGCGGTGACGGTGCTCGGCTTGTGGTTTTGGCCGGTGGTCGGCGATGGTGGTGGTTGTGGTGGGTGGTGGCGTCGGCACGTGGTGGTTGTGGTGGTGGATGTGGATGGTGGTGGTTGTGGATGGTGGTGGTTGTGGTGTCGGCTACTGGTGGCGTCGGCGGCTGCTGGCGTCGGCTGAGTCAGAGTCGGAGGAAGGGTGGAATATTGTGTGGAGGGAAAGTGAAGGAGGAGATGAGGCTGTGAACCCACGTATATCATTTAGCATTAGCGGCAATACGTCGCCACTAATGGTTTATGTACTTTTTAACTGTAGCCATTAGATCTAATGGCTGATGAATGGCCAGATATGAGTGAGTAAAATAAACAGAGGATCGCCAACCTTTAGCGGCGACATGTTAAGGTTTCTTGTAAAAATACTTTTATATTAAATACAACTCAAGGCGTTTGACAACATTAACTTTTTAATCTTATTTATATTATAAAATTATTTTTTGTGAAATAGTATCATATTTTTGTTTAGAATCTTTGTATTACATGAACTTTAATATGGCTATGCTCATCTTGATTTTTTAATTTGAATCACTTATTATTTCTTATATATATTTAGTGTATGAATTTATTAATATATATTACATAGACTAGAGTTTAAAATATAAATTATGCATATAAAAATTACAATGCCAAAAAGTACAACTTGAAAAAGATCGTCAATTTATTAATTCGGAACTATAAATATTATTATACAAAAGAAGTTCTTAAAAATACAAAAATAGTGCTTAAAAAAATAAAATACAGTTAACTCATTTTTGAAATATATACTTTATGGTTTTTAATTTTTATGTTAAAAGATTTGATAACTCTATGATTTGTGATTAAAAGGTAAAACTCTATAAATTATTTTCGTATATAAAAAAGTTATTGTGTCATATCCAAACTTAAAAAGAAAATTAGTTTTTAGACAACCTAGTTAATGTTTATTTCTTTTGTAACTTTAAAAATAAGCATAACCTCAAAAAGTAAGAATTTAACAAAATCATCAACCTTGTGGCTTTTTACAAAGACATGTGAGCCTCCTTTTTCTTAAGTGTTTAATAATATATATATATATATATATATATATATATATATATATATATATATATATATATATATATATATATATATATATATATATATATATATATATATATATATATATATATATATGCATGAGCAAGTAGAGATTGTATCCCGTCGTAGAGCGTTAGTTACCCACTAGTTAAATACATTTGATGTGTTAATCCAAGATGATTCAAAATCAAATCTGGTGCCTTACCGCACCGCAGGCGGACGCGCGGGAGCGTCTGTGGTGGTGCTTTAGGATTCCAAATGCCATCCATATACTAATCAAACTTTTTTTAATAAGAAAAAAGCCGGAAAGGGACCATCAAATATCGTTATACAATTTAAAGTTTATAGATAAAAATTCATTATTCCTCTATATAAAAGTAAAGTCCTAACTACAGTAGAATACATGTTTTTAAGCATGCTTTACAAGTGACTAATGCATCTGTCATTTGACTAAGACGCAATGTTGATGTACTATCATTTAAATGCACAGTACAGGCGGCAAGGCGTTATATGTATAATGTAACACACCTCCCCTTTTCACCACTGCCTCTATCCAACTTCTTCATCTTTCTCTTGAAGTAGTGTTGTCGCATGTTTGTTTTCAGCTTTTGTATTATGCGATCTTGTAAGGTTTACGGTTTACAAGGGTGTGATTTAGTTTGTTTGTGTCTAGCATGTTAGTTCCCTGTTGCTTTGATGTTATATGATCTATTTTTGCCATTTTTTAAGCAAGTTACCAAATTGGATTGAAAGCAGTAACTTGAATTGGTGTGTTGTTTTTTTTTAACAATTTTTGATTGCTTGATTTCCTCTGCATGTGTGTTTTTTGTGATTGTAAGGAATCTGGACCATGAACAATTATAAGGAATAAAAAAACAACCCACTTTCTTACTGATTGATATTGCATGTGTTCAGTTTTCATATTTTACTCTTCAGGTTTTTTAATTTGGGATCTAAAATCACCTACAATAGTATAGATGAATACGTTTGAGCGATTGTTGACTTCAAAGTCATACAGTTAAGAACTTACAGTTTAAGACACAACTCACAAGTGTGCATTAGCAGTATTGTAGTATGTTGTTCATTGCTAGGCCTACACTCACTGCATATCACAATAATAACAACATATGATATAGTTAATGATGTTATAACCTTTTTATTGATACAACTACAGGGGTATCTGTTTGTACATATATTGAATCTGTCATCATAATTTAGATGTTCTGATGTGAGAAAGTTTAGATCTAATGTCGATTATGATGATGATTATTGAAACGAGAATAGGGAATTAAGAATAAAAGTCGATAAGAAATCAAAGATTTTGTTCGAATGCTACGAAATTTATATTATTGGATCAAAATGCGTCGTTTGTGTGAAAGTTTTATTTGTTTTTTTTTATGTGATGACTTTGCATGTAATTTTTATACTCGAAATTGTTTGAAGGTGTACACATTTCTTATTTATGTATTTATTTAATATTTGCAGGAAAGTTTTAAGAATTAAATCGTCACTTTTGATCAAGAAATTAGCAGGTAGCTTTTTTAAGAATTGTGTTATGGCTTTAATTCTTTGTTTTTTTCATATTTATCTCAAAAAGATAATTAATATGGTATATGAATGAGTGGATATGGAGGGGTTTTGAGGGTGTAGGTTGAGATGAAATTGACATAGATAAAGTTGTCTTTGTCATAAGCTAAGAACAAAAATAGCTATAATGCTAACATAAAAGATAGATCTTATTATTTTTTTTAATACAGAACATAACCAACCATAAAGATTATAGGCATCAGTGACGCCAAAAGAATCTGATACGTTGATCACCAACCAACGGCAGATGAAAAACCAAGGACTCAAGATCTGGACTAATCAAGCAACACAAGAAAAACATCATGAAAAATGTTAGACTTTTGAATAACGGGCATACAATACAAGACAGACGCCCTAGGAATCTTTTGAACACAAACTTTGCCAAGAAGTATATTTTGAACACAAGACAAATGTCCTAGGAATCTTTTGAGAACACAACCTTTTGCCACACTAGGAAGTAAATGCATGTAACTAAAATCATTGGCATATAGAACTTTTATAACTTTTCATAAGTAAAGGCATTAGTATATAGCCCTAATATGGACAACTTTTATAACTTTTCATGTAGGTAAAGGCATTAGTATATAGCCCTTAAATTGACAAATTTTGTAAACATTAACTATTTCATATGGTCTAACAACTGCATTTACAAAACCAAAATACTATGATACAAAACGCCTATGGCACCATCTAGTTGCTATAGAAAGAACACTTTAGTTAGTTTTTCTTTTATTTTTGAAAAATTCAATCGGAAATGGCCTATCGAATAGTTTAACACAGAAAGAAAACTAAAAAAGATTGAATTGGAAGAAACTCAAAGCAAACTACGTACTGAAACTCAATTAAAATAAAAACATACTTAAAAGTAAATCATACTTACAAAAAATAATCTCTAATTAATAATCATCATATCATCCTAATCGAGCACAAGTTCATCTCCCCCACCATCAAACAATCCAATACATTACTTTTTAATAACGCGTCGCATCAACGCATATTGCAAGACCCCGCATATTTTGCTACACCGTCGCATCAAGCACACGTCATAGAATCGCATCGTATCAAACCTTATGCATGCATTTTAAACCAAAGGTTAGAAGTGAGATACAAATGAGTAACAAGATCTTAATTATGGAAGGAGTTAGCAATATGGGGATTAACACAATGTTTGGAAATGAAATTATTTGTAATGTTTTTTATGTTCTTGACTTTGATGAGAACACATTAAGTATGGAGCAATTGATCTTTCAAGAATATGAAGTTCAGTTTGATGGAATAAATTCATAAGCAATGGGTTGGAAAGAAATTTTGCACTATCAGTTACAAAAACTAAATATAGAATCTTCAAGTGGGACAATACAGGAGAAAAAATTTGATCCAAATTTATATAATCAAGAAGGGAGGAAACCTAAGGATTATGTGCAAAAGAAACTTTAGATTCACAAATTACAATGACACCATCATGAGGGTGTACAACAGAAAGGAGGAAAACCAAAACTTAAGGAAATCTTGAACCATCTACAAGGAGGCTATAATGGAGATATCATTTCTGAAGAAAAATAATAAAGAAGATAGTTCACAAGCAATATATATATATATATATATATATATATATATATATATATATATATATATATATATATATATATATGTATATGTATATGTATATGTAACAATAAATTTCCACATATTTCTTAGGTGTAGAAATTTAGGGGGAGAGTAAGTAATTAAAATAAAAAAGAATACATAAAAATAAAAAGAACAGGGAACTTGAGTTCAAGGTTCAAGATTTAAAGTTGTAAGCATACAAAGTTCAAGGTTTAATTTTTTTTATTTTATTTTAATCACCACCCACAAAAATAAACCTCAATCATTTTTCATTAATTAAACATCATATTCACACGAAAATCACTCCATAGAGTGTAATAGCAGCCATGGGTTTATTATTAGTACTTCAAACAACTCAATCAAACCAAACAAAATCTTGTATAAACCATTCTACAATTATCCAAAATCAATATACCATAGGGCAGGCACATCCAAACACCCCTTAAGAATTAGATGCTCACATATCCTTGTAATTCTTAATCTTTCAAGTGTAAACCATTCATTCTAATATATAGAATAAAACTCTGAATATGTAAACATGTGATAATACATCTAAAGTCTATACTATTAATCACCACCTTCTTTCTATATCATAATTAACCAACCCCCCCCCCCCCCCCCCCCCCACACACACACACACACACACAAAAGATAATAATAATAATAAGACCAAAACAGTTCTTAGTAGATAGGGGCACTCTTAACTAGAGGTGGCAAAATGAGTGGGGGTTAGATAATGGGTCAGGTTAGGCCAACCCACAATTACATTTCTCTTTTTTCTTATTACATCTAACATATAATTAATGTTCTAAATATTATTAAAAACTACATAGCTACAATAGTGATCTAATTTTTAAAATAAGGTTTAGGTGGTTGAATACAATTTGGAGCACTTTCAAACTTTCGACCCATTTCAATTAAACTTTTTTTGGAGTGTACCCATTTGACCCGTTAGAGGTAATGTATATAAGCCAAAGCGTCGCTTTTACCCATATATGGATCAGAACTAACAAAATACACAGGCTTAATTTGATAAGCAATCATTGTCCAATACATTACATACATCCTTTGTAAGTTATAACTATCAATAAATAATCTAATGCATGTATACAACATAAGTAAATAATAGTACTTTTCACACAAGTGACAAAATCATAAGCACTTGTTGATGCATCAGATGCCACTATTATTAACTTAAATTGCTAGATTAAAGAAAAAGTAGCATTACCGTTGTCGATCAATTCTGAGCAGATGCAGCAGGGTTACTATTAGAAAATGATGGCATACCAGCAGGCCCGCCATTTAAATTGGGTTGTTCTTCACTAGCATGCTGAACAAATTCCTCTGGTGACATGTGGGACCCATGGCAAGCGCAAACGATGCGGATTTGGGTCCCGCTGTATCTATATGTGACACCTGATATTGTTTTCCCGTTTGGGCCAGGGCCCGTTGTGGAAACCCATGGTAGATTTGGGGAGGACCCACTTCCTCCAAATTTCAGTTCTGCAGCTATACCGGGCCTTATAGCAGGGTGTTCAGGAAGAAGCCCTTCGGGCTTTGACTGGCCAATTACATTTATACCCTTGGTGTCAAGTTCTGTATGCATAGATGTTCCTTCTTCTTTGGCCTTCTTCCCGTCCTTTGCCCTCTCAAATGGCTTCGGTGCATTCACAGGTACTGCAGCTAAATAATAATGTTTTAAAAATGTAAAAAACACAAAAAAAAACAAAAAAAAAACAAAAAAATTTGTTTTTTGATTATCTAGTAATGTGGAAAAATCATAAAGAAAAGGAAAAATAGGGTAAGACAATAACAAATGAAAGCCACATGCATGCCAATAAGTATGCAGTATATGATTACAAGTTTCAACCTTTTAGCAATCCCCGTGGTTTATTAAGAATATTGAAATTAAACTTACCCTAATAGTTCCAAGGCAAAATTAATGACAGATCTTTCACTTCAGCCCTGCTTTAATCATTGCAACTTTTTATACATTTTAGTCATTAAGAGATGACTTTATGACCTGTTTGGGCCATTTACGCAGACTTTTAGTACTGCTCGGGTTATTACTAATATACCCTCTGATGACCAAAAGGACACAAAAATAACCATCTTTTAATGACTCAAATGTACAAATAGATTGCTCAAATTGACCACTGGGCTGATACTATCTAAGAGTTAAAAAAGATAACCTTGGGTAATCTTTAATCCATCATTTTGCTTGTTTAAATTTGGGGTTCCCCTGCCAGTATAAGTATAATGTTGGAATGAATAAGAATTACCTGCAGATACAGTCGCCCCCTGGACCGTAGTGTAACCAAACATCAATGGCAAATTTGCAGGAATCACAGGTTGTTGACCTCCTGGAATAGAGTTTGACTCTTTGCCCGGAAACGAATAAGGCAAATTCATAGCATTTGCTGATTTACCCGAATATGGCACACCATGTGACACAACATGTTTTTCTGATGTAATTGTAAGTGCCTTTTGACTTTGCAAGTCAACACCAGTTGACTCAGAAACCCGAACTTCCTTAGATCCTTTTGACACGTCATCAGCTTCAGAATCCGCCACATCTTCATTTTCAGCAGTTGAACCGTCATCTGTGTTTATTGGGACATGTGGGGTCCGTTGTTTAATATGTAATGAAGCAAGATAAGCGTCTCTCTCATGCCGTTTCTGATTATTCATTTCATCAAACATGTTTTTACGTTTGTTACCTCCTTCCACATTAGTAGGTCCCTTTGAAAGATCATAAAAGATATTTTCCTCTGGTTTTGACTGATTAATTCTCTGAGAGATGACAGCTGGATCTTCTTTATGATTAGAACCATCCAGAAAGTTCTTAAAATCATCGATCAATTTGCTACCCCTATCAGCTTCCTCCACCCTCACCTCAGAACCAGTGGCGCTTTTACCCTTTAAGGCAGCAGATGGCCCGCCACATGGTAGGGATAATGTAAGATCAAGTGTATTACCATCCTCCATGTGGTTTTCCAAACGAGTATATGCCGACCAAAATATATATATAATCTTACGAAGAAGTTCTTGTCAGCCAAATTCCAAAGAACTCAACACTCTTTACACCATCATCTTCTTTCTGTTCGCCTACATAAATCTCAATAACTTCATCCCAAAAACACATGATGTTTATTTAAAGTGCATATTTTTGTCATCGATAAAGTCATTACTCATAAAACCACAAAAGAGTAACAATAAACCAAACAAAGGAAGTTGATGTGTATTTAAAATCTTAGACAAAAGGCGATTATTTTACTCTCCAATCATAATTTTTTGATTTTCTTGTCATAATACTTAGCAAAACTCATCCCCTTATAAAACACATAATTACAGACTACTAACTTCTGCAATGATTAGCGGGTGTTTGAGATTGCATATAAAAGCAAATTATGCTTATGCTTATAATCAAAAGCAAATAACCAACTTAATGAAAACAACTTCTTTTACCATAAGGGTACACTTTTGAATCCACCAAGTATAATCAGCTTGAAACAAGAAATCTCAAAGTGTTTCTCAAAAGCAGCTATTTACCCTAGATTAAGAAGATAAGCGTAAGCAGTTTTTTCATCTAAACACTCGAAAGTGCTTATTTGCTTCTAAGAAGCACATAAGCAAATAAGCCAAAAAAACCAGGGGTGTCTCAACAGATTGATACGGATTTATAAATTAGACCTTTAAAGTTATTACACTAATGAATTTTGTTTTTATACTTTCTGTTATGCAAATTCTTCATCAAGTTTTGAAATTAATTTCTTGTTGTGTATCTTTTCAGATTCATAAAATATTCAATCTATCTAATCTCCTTTGTGACAATACTAATCTTGAACAATTATTTAGCAACTTTATGTTGGAATAGTTAATTTTATACTATGTACTCATATGCATCAAAATTTTAGTCTATGAATTCTTTTAAAATGCCTAACTATAAATAAATCTAAACATCTATACATATTTACTAATGTGTTCCAAAAAAGAATTAAGGTTAGCACTGCCTCCTTTACATTTTTTCCAACGAGTGATTAACAAAAAATACTAAATGGAAAGCCAAAAGTAATTTTTGTATATGTATTTACTCAATTCGATTATGTTTTCACAGAATAGTTTGTTTGAGTATGTAAAAGTCTATTATAAAAGTTTGAGAACCTCTCTTACAAGAAAAGTATAACAAAAAATGACTAATTAGTAATTCATTTGTACATTATGGTACTATTATACTTTTTTACAAATTTTCCAGATTTGAGGCCTTAGCATGCAAATCATAAGCTACTACAATAGTACAATCAATATTAAATCTTAGCAAACAACACAAAATTACAAAGTTTCTGAAATCGAAAGCACCATTAATTAACTATTTTAGTCGATTGAAACTCTAAAACCAGTAATAACACCGATTGAAATCTACGACATATGAATATCTGCAAATTCCTTCAAATAATAAACGGATTAAACGGTAATCAAGCTTGGAGTAATCAGTAACTGATGAACTCATTACGTATACGATCTAAATTGGTGAAATTGACAGAAATTGAGCAATTAATGAAGATTTTGATTGTACAACATCAAAGAAACACTTAGGAAAGTGATTAAAATAAGAAATATGAAATTGAAATTACCTGAATTTGTTGGGGGATGAAACCCTAGGTGTGAAGGTAGGTGCCAATTGGGAGAAGAGTTGGTAAAGGTACAATTTTCTCAATAATATTTAGGGTGTTTCGTTCTTTTATTAAGCACGTGGTTATTAATTTATTATACTTTTTATTTATTTCTTTATTTTTTTATTTTTTAACAGCCAATTATTACAACTTTTTTATTTTAAATTGCTAATGTATATTTTAAGTTGGTCATCAAGGTAAAACTATCGGCGAAACGCTACTTATGTTTGCGAACATAGTCAGCGCTGGTGACCGGCTCGATAAATACTTTGAGGGAAATTCACCACTAAAGGCATACTGTTGTAAAACCCCTGACTCACTTAAATCATATTGCATCAAGTGATAATCGAACGTATAACCTCTTATTTAAAAAATCTGGGGTGTAGTACTTTTGATATTTTATAAGATAAAAGATATAATTATTGGTAATGATTACTAAGGAGCACTTATTCCAATTTCCCAACCAATTTTGACACAAATTCCATATTGAGTATGAGAATGAATTCCCAATTTTGACGTAAGTTCCCTATTGGTTAAAGACTTTTTGACTTTGTGTAAAACATCTAAGTTCAATCAAACAAAAGAAAATGTTGTAAACGGTGATTATGACGGCTTGTTGGTGTATTTGAACGGCAAGTTGTTTTGTGACCAAAATATTGAAGGATATCAAGACTACAAGCTATCTTGGGGTTGAAAACATGTCCAATATCAGAAAATTTGAAGTGGATTGATTGGTGTTTTTTTATGTTTTCATTTGTTTTGTCTTAGGTGTATTCACATGTATGATAATGAATTTCAATTCTAACGCTTGGTTTTAAAAAGCGCGAAGCATACAAAAATGACATGGTCTAAAACAGAGGCGCAAAGCGCAAATGTGCATCGCTTTTCGTACGCGAGGCGCAAGACGTGTATATAAATATTTTAATATTTAATATATATATATATATAAACATATATATGCCATTTAATAATATAATTAACATTTATGTACAACCTAAAACACTATAAATACAACCTAAAGAAGCACATAATATGTTGATACACTCATTGTACAACAAACAAAGCATGATGTACAAGAAACAAAAAAAGAAAAACAAATTAGAAAAGGTTGTGGGTAAACTTTAATAATAATTATTCTTCAGGGGTAACAAATGTAATTAATATAAAATAGAAAAAGAAGTCCAGCGGTTTATATTAAGGTTTAGGGGATTCCAGCCGTCATCCACATTCCTTCTTCATCTACAGACCTGGTCTCCTCCATTGACAAGGTCTCCTCCATCGACTGAATCCCTTTTTCATCGTCCATTTGCAGGTAAGTCTTCAACCCCATTTCATATCCATGGCTAAGTCGTGTTCCCGTACACGTAGCGCGCCATTGACATCGATTTTTTGCCTCAAAAATGTGCTTCACATGCGCTTCACGTACACTGCTCGTCTTAGGTTCACAAAAGCGAAAGGGGTCGCCCCTGAGGTCGCTTTGCGCCTAGGCGCGCCTCAGGCGCGCTTTTTAAAACCAAGTTCTAAAGTTATTAGGTGTGCCTTAAAAATAATATTCATGGTAAATTTTTATATCTTATTACGTTCTATCATATGTTTCGGATCTAAAACCGGGACATCCCATCTAAGAAATAAAAGTCTCTATCAAATGTGCTAGTCTCACATTAGTGAAATTATATAGAGGAGTGAGGCGGAGAAACAGGGGAGATGGGTGGTCGAGAGTCGACTATTAAAGATGGCAGCGTATGCTTACGATTCAGCTTGTGATGGTGATTCACAAGATGAATATGGTGTTGTGTGATGGTGGTTCACAAGATGAAGATATTGTTTGGTGCGGTGATGGTTGTCGTTAAAGAGGGGGTGAAGGGCCAACGACGCTCTCTCCTTGTTTCCTGTCAATTTGTGGTGGTTGTAGGATGTGTGTCAAATGAATAATATAATGATTATAGTATATATGTTGGGATCATGAATCGATAAGCTTTATAATTTTATGTTTTAAGCCATCTTCAATAGCAGAAAAATGTTTCACCCAATCTTTTTAATTAGTAATCAGTAGAATACTAGTATTACGTCCCCTGCGTTGCAGCGGGAGGAGGGGGGGCGTAAAACCGTGTTAAATAGTATCAATGGCACACTACCGCAGGTGACCACCGACACCGAAAAAACTCGTATTAGAAAAGAAATAAAAAGAAAAAAATAAAATCAAACGAAAAGTAGGCGTAAAAACATTGAACCACACAAGCAAAACGTAAAACATATTAAACAATTAGTAAGTCGATCTAGAACCAGCACGTTGCGATAGAGTCGTTAAACAAAAAAAAAATATAAGGGTACGAATGTTGATTCACACACACACTGTGATCGTTACTCGCAAAATTTATTTGGAAACGCAAAACAAAAAAATTGTAAAATATAAGAAGTATGGGTGATAAAAGATGAAAATAAAATAAAATATTAGGGCTAAATTGTCAAAAATATGAAAATAGTAGGTTAAAAATAAAAAAGTTTTTTAAGAAAAAGACAAAAATAAACACAACCCATTAAACACATAAAACAACACACTAAACATACCAAATTTAATAATTAGTATTATATAAATGTGACTTTTTGTGAGTTTTCTAGATGCAGGGACATCCAATCCAAACGACCAACATGACTTATGGTCAACCCAACCCTACTCCACATAAAATTATCTAAAAGATTGGTGGAAAAAAGGAGGAGATTTGACCATATCTTTATGATTAGTATGATTTTTTTTATTGGTTTCGTTTTTTAGGTATAACTTTTTTAATGATTGTTACTTTTTAGTTATTCAAGATGATTATCTAGAAAATGTATGAACAAGATCTCTTAGGAAATCTTTCAGGTGTCTCGTTACTAGATTATCTTAATTTTTTATATGGTTTTCTAAGTATAATTTTATTATAATGGTTTAAGTCGAGCCTTTGTAAAACAAAAAGAAATGTTGAATTATTACATATAAGAACCTTGGAACTTTGGTTCATTTTAAGTTCTTTGATTATCATTAGTAATTTGAGTCATTTGATCGTTTTTTATTTGCATCATTCCCGGTAACAAGTTCTTCCGGTTTATAAAATTTACAAAACTAAACACATTGTATACATCTGCACTTCACTAGAAAACCGCTCATATAACAAATCATACATAATCTAATTACAAACAAGTTACATGCCACTATATCGCCGTATAACCAAATGAATAAAAATGAACACTTGAATACCTGATATCAAGTACATGATGCGTGAATCCTAACCTAGAAGCTTAGCTAATTCGTCGACTCTTAGAGTCGCTTGTGGAGCTATATCAAGATAGTTCTCCTTTGACTCCTTCTTTCGGGTTCTTGGTTTTGTGTTTTTTCCGCCTTTTTTATGCACAGAAACAGTTACCCCCTCGTTTCCGACTGTTTCTTCATCTTCTTGATTCTCTGTTGCTGTTGTTACCACCTTCGTAGGTCGATGGTGTCTAAAAGTGGGCCCAGGCTGCGCAGATTTTGAAAAAGTAACTGCCTTTGCATACACCATGTCTGCATCCAAATGGGAATCTTCTAGAACAACCGCGATTCCATCCTGGACCGCCTGCTTTAAGAGTGACATCACTCCTGTTAAAGAATCTTGGCTGCTAGTGTTATCTGATATATTGTTTCCGATCTCAACGGGTGTTATGCTTTCATTCTCATCAATGTTGTCGAGTGTTATACTTTCATTCTCATCAATGTTGTCGAGTGTTATGCTTTCATTCTCATCAATGTCATCGAGTGTTATGCTTTCATTCTCATCAATGTCATCGAGTGTTATGCTTTCATTCTCATCAATGTCGTCGAGTGTAGACGCTATAATTTCATTTTGCTCAGACTTGGTGTTGGGATGCTTTGCTTCTTGAGGCTCGTTTTCTTGTGGGAACATCGATTTCCAATTTCTCCCTCGCCACATAAGTATATGTTCATTCTCAAATGAAATCAATACACAGGGGACAAGATCCTGCAATGTCAAAAATGATATTACTAAGTGCAAGTGGTCATTAGACGTCGCAATTTTGTCTCATGTCGTTTTGGTTTTGTTTGATCTTTAACCGGTCAAACGAATAAAATAGAAAAAGCTAAAAAGAACGAAGGTCATATATATTTTCGAATTTAATACATTAAACCTCCTGAACCATTTTATTTAAAGAATTAAACTATCATCAAAATAACACAAGTTTTGTAATCGCATAGACAGACACTGATTATTTATAGAACATTTTAATAATTTGGGACAAATGTGTTTCGGATCAACCAACCTGACCAACCAATCACCACCTCTATCCATAGATAATTTGCAAGTTTGACGCACTTGTATACTACATATGCATCTTTGAGTTGTACGGAAAAGTAAGAGTGTACGACGATCACATACCTTTAGTTTTGCACCAATTTTGCGGTAATCACTCCCATTCATTCCTTCACAATTTATCCTCACTAACTCACATGCTTCAAATGCCTCTCTGACATTCTTAACAAGATCACAGTAAACCCCATTTTTCCCTGAAACAAGAGCAAAGCATCTTATAATCAACTTTTTCCAAACACCCAATAAAATATTTATAAAGAATCATATATAAATAATATTTTCTATACATAGTGAAAACTACAAAAAGAACTACATGGTGGGTTGGTAACTGGTTAAAACGGGTAATCTTTTGTAGTGGTTAGGTATGGTTGACCTTATTGTCCAACAAAAGGTGATAGTTTATCAATAAAGGCAAAACATCATTACAGAAATTATATAGTTTTCAATTATAACTAATTTTATGAATATAATGATTTAGAAGGCTTTATACATTAGAAATTTACTTTGGGCAACTTTTGACCTGATTGACCCATATCATTTTTAGATATCTTTTTTGATTTTACCCGTTTGAAAGATATAGTGCATGACCCGTAGCGACACATTCATATATTAATAGGTCAAAATTGCCACTTCTAATTATAACCCAAAAGGCTTACCAAGCTTGCATATTGGGGTTAATTCTCGTCCTTTTTTGCGCATTTCAATTGCTTCTTCAAGAGTTAACCCCTCTGGGACTCGTGGAATGAGCCTTGGGTATACAGGAGTTACAGGCTTCCACAACATAAGAGGAAAAACCGGGCGAGTTTTGTAATTATAATTTCTACCACGAAAAAGATACACCACTCCTCCTTTGCTATATATTACTTTCCCTCCTGTCTTCTCCTGATACAAGATGAAATATTAAAATGGGTTGTTGATAGATATTTAAATCAAAGAGGGTATAATTGAAGATGACAATGGAATGATCAAACAGAAACATAGATTGTATTGCAAAATATAGGATGATAACAGAATGAAGAAGATGATATCAAAACTCAGTCACCGCCACAAAAGTGTTCCAGGGCTATGCCCTTCTCAATGCTATTGCAAAGAGCCCAAATGAACCTACTAATTCCCCTCCTCCTCTAAGGATTTACTAATATCTACTTATATAGAATATAAGTTGCACTTGACACCCTTCTAGAATAGACAATTGACATTTAAAATAGAAAGTAAAATATTATTCCTATCAGTTGTTTACGAGAATAGTGTTCAACAAATGAAGAAAATAGAGATTAATTAGGGTGTTTGGGAATGTTTAATTAACCATCTTATCTGCTTATTGTGCTTTAAAAATCATATAAGCGCTTTTGAGTGTTTGAGTGCAAAATGTGTATGATTATTTGTTTATTGTTCTTGTTTAGAAATAAGTTGTTTTGAATATGCATATTTCAAAGTGATTATTCACGATGGTTTCAGAATTACGAGTCTACCCTTCTGTAAAATATGTTGTACTCAATAAGCTAAAATTATCTGCTTGTGCTTATTAGAGTAAGCATACTTGGTTTTTAAAAACAAATTCCAAAGCAAAGGGCTACGAGATTGGTTCCAAGTAATCAGTCAGGTATCACCTAATACCATATCATCCCAAATTCCAAAAAAAAAAATTGTAATTAATAATATGCACAAATACTAGTCCCGGTTCTTTACTTCTTTATGGTTTCAAGTTTTCCTGTTGAGTTTAGGATTTTTTTGGCATCCCTATCCCAAACACCCCATTACAAGAATAGTGCTCCACATATGAAGAATATAAACATTTGGAGTAGCGAGAATAGTTACTTCATACTGTTAGGATTCGAGCATTGAAAAGAAAGCACAATATTCACATAGTTCAACAATTTGCCTACAGGCTACATCCACAACTTCTATTAAGGTTAATTTCATGCATACTTACAATTGAGGAAATGTTGTTTTGTTGGTTTTGGAGGGGAGGGGATCTATAGGCCTTCTAAGTTATTCACACAAGCCCAAACCATTTGACTACCCAGGTATTAACTAATTCAGAAGTCAAACTTCACAAAAATAGCACTAATAAAGTTCTAAAATATAAATAAAATAGCAGAACACAAAATACTGTATTTAGTACCAACCTCTAATTGCTGGCGTACGTTGTCCATGTCTACCGTGCATACGCCTTTACATTTTATTTTGCAAACCCTTCTTCGTTTCCAATGAGCATGGATATTGTCCAACATATTGTGTGTCAAACCATCTCTACCTAAAATATTTACAATAAATTAGCAATGAACAGCTATAAACTTCATTTAAGTATGCATTGGAAACAAACTCTAGACTATGTTGCTAGTTATCGGCATTTAAATTATGTTAAGTTTAAAATAATAAAAAAACTGAACTAATCGAAATCTCATGTTTCTAAAACTGCTTATTTTGTTATCTGTTCTCTATGTTACACATTGATTCAATCAGTCAAGCTTGTATTTTTCTAATTTACAATAAATATATCTTCTATATCTATTCCTATTACCGCATAAGCACATGAAGCTTCAACATAATCTAAAAGTGATTAGTACATTTTAAGCAAAAACCAGAGGATTATTAGTGAAATACTGTTTAGGCATGCAATTTCTATGTGATTATCGCGATTCAAGAATCATAGTCAAATCACGACTTGATCGAAGTTAGGGATATCGAAATAACTATACATTAATATCAATAATCACTAGCTTCCCAAAATTTGATTTTTCAGACCTTAATAAGCTATAAAATCATAACTAAACTGATCATTGCTAGAGGTACATCCAAACACCATCTTACAATCCGAAATCATTAATCTTGAAAGTCTCACTATAAGTCACAATTCATCACTCAAATTTCAAAATAGCTCTAGACAATAAGATCAATGCAACACAATCAATACAAATTTGAAGTTCAACAAGTAAAAGAAGCATACCTATATTCAATTGCCTTGATGATTTCAAACACCCTTTAACAAGATCATCAATCTCCTCCTTAGACAATGGCTCTCCCAATATCTCCTCTCTAGACTGCACATACTTCGGACCCGACCCGGGCAGAAACGGGCCGGGAGCCTGCACCGGTTTAACCCCTTTCTTATGCGGTGGAGGCAAAGTAAACGAGTCGAAATCCACCTTCTTCTTGCTCGGCGGCAGCGGCTTCTTCCCCGTCCACGGCCGCGGCATCGTGCCCGGCCCGAACGGCGCTATCGGCGGTTCCCGGAGCTTCAAAGGCTTAACTTTGGGGGTTTCTGTATAACTATACTGAAATTCAAAAGGGGCTTCAGGAACTACATACGAAACTCCATTATCCCCAATTTTAACTCCGGTGTCTTCTTCAATTTCGCTAGGGATCTTTCTAACCCTAACAATTCGCTTAAACGCAGGGTGGGAATTAGGGTTTTGTTGGGATTTTGAGTATTTCGACTTCTTACCGGGGATTGAAGGGCGCGAAGGAGCCGACGGCGTTCCGGTGGACTTGTACGGCGGTGGCGCGGCGGCGGTTGGCCGGAGATCGGCGATTCTTCCGGCGGATTCGAAGCGTTTGTGGAGGCGTAATTGGTCTTCGATTTCTTTCTGTGTGCGTTCTTCATGGCGGATGGGTTTTTGGGCGTTGGGGTTGTTCCACCGTGAGAATCGAATCACGGTGGTCGGACGGTGGTGGTGGTGGGGTGACGGTGGTGCAAAAATGGGGAATTGGAGTATGGGTTTTAGGGTTAGAGCCATTATTGAGGGTTTCAGAGTTTCAGATGATGAGTTGAACCTGTTTGAGAGAAGAAGAGGGTTAGAAAGTGAATAATTGTGATCTACAAGGGGTGATATTAGAAATATGAAAAATTTAAGTTTGTTGGTGTTTGACACCCTAATTTAAGGATTTAAAGTCGAGAAATTTAAATATTACTAATTACTAACTTAGGGATGTATTAATGTTGTACAATGAGCATTAAAGGTTGTATCTTTTATTTGTTTTTTTCTTTCTTTTAAATTTTTATTGTAAATCCAATACTTTTACATCTTTTACAATTTAACCCCTATAATTTCACTTTCAACTTTAGTCCTCTATACTTTTCATCTTTCACAAATTTTTTGTTTTACATTTCGGTTTAAATTTTGAGAGTTAACACACTGTAACGTGCGCGTGAAATCCAACGTTGTTACACAAATTTTGTCCTGTTTAACGACCGCGTTGCAACGTGCGAATCCTAGATCGACTTTGCTATTGTTTTTAACGTTTTACATACGTGGTTCAACGTTTTTACGTCTACTTTCCCTTCAGTTTCATTTTTTTCATTTTTATTGTTTTCTAATACGAGTCTTTTCTTTGTTGGTGATAGCTGGCGATGTAATATTGGTACTATTTGAAACGGTTTTACGCTCCAAGCAACTTTTGGGGTTAATACTAGTTGACAACAAAAACCAAGTTTTGGTTTGGGAAAAAGATGATATTATAATTTTTCTCGAGATGTGGTTAAGCGGTTACAATGTAATACTACTAGACGGGCTAGATTGTAATCGTAGTTATACCTGATGGGTTTGGAAACCTATTTGAGTATATATATCGTTGCTTTTTGTTGATTTTGTTATATTATAGGTGTACCATGGCCGATAGTTATCTTGTTAGAAAACAAGTATGCTATGATGTTGGAAAACAAGTATGCCATGATGCACCATTACAAGTATGTTTTGGTGCACCATTACACTTGTCACTTTAATGGTATATACGACAGAGAAGTAGAATGAGGGCTATGGTGTGGAGGTTTTAGGACGTAATGTGGTGGCAAAGGTTAAGCCATGTGGGACGTGGTATGGTGGGTGGCTTAGGCATGTGGGACGTGGTGTGGGAGTGGATTGTTAGTTGCCGATGGAGTTTTTACGTCCACTTAATAGAATTTATCAACGTATATTCATGTTAAGGACGAAATGTGTGATGGTAAAAAAAATATATTAAAGGTTATAACCATAGTTTTTCAAACAAAAAATAAAATCTAAAATTTTAACATATCACAATAACAATTTTCTTAATTAACTCTAGTAGAAATGTTCTAAAGTGGACATCTTACTGATAAGATAATGTGATCTTGACTAAAAGGTTATAGTTTTAAAGCTTTTCATAAGAATATAAAAATCTCATATACTTTTGGAGTAAGCCCAATGTTTAATATCACGAAGATTGGCTAGGCCTAAAACGTTAAAAGTTACGTATGATATATGATGTATAGATCTAAGTTGTATCATTACTATAGTCTAATACAAGTTTACAACCTAATGACCTATTGCTTACAAAAATAATATAATTAATTAGTACATGATTAGCTTTAAAAACACTGGATTATTAATTTAGTATAAATGGGTACAGTTATAGTAAAAATAGTATATATTCTAAAAAGATTTATTATGGGTTTGACATGTATGATTTTATTGTTTATATTAAGTAGTGCATTTTGGTTATTGTATCAAGTACGTGAAATTACTGTGTCTAATACATCATATCGTTGTGTCAAATATGTCAAATATTTTTTTATTAGTTGTTATATGTATTCATCATTGTATTTTACGCTTTAAATCATTTCGTGTTATTTTGTCATCGGTTTTTGTTTATTTTATAAAATTATTAATTTTATCATCGCGTTTTACAATACAAGTGCAAAATGATATTATTTTACCAGTTTTTAAAACATATTTTTTAAGAAAATACAATGAGACATGTTATCATTGTATTTTAGGTTTTATATAGTTTTATGTATTTTTTGTTATTGTTTTTAATGTGTTAAATAAATTAGTTATTGTTTGTTGGGTGTCGAATCCAGCAAATAAATAATAAAAATATGAACCTACCGGACACACACTAAGAATAGTATGAGCGGAAGTAGAGTTCGTATCCTCAGGGATACATGTCAACTATTTTATACCAAAAACGTTTTAGCACAGTTACTTTTGATTGATTATGGACTAAGGAAGGTGGGGGTTTTAACTACAAACTAAGACTTAAAGTAATTTGAAAAAAGTAGAAAAATTCCAATAACCCGACACGGCCGTGTCAAGACTGTAAAGGAAATTCCACGCGACCGTGTTAAGGTTCTGCTGGAAAAACGAAAATTAATATTTTTTTGTATTTTTCTAATTATAAAAAATAGATTATTGAAGACGTCAATTAAATTATGAAATAAATTCAAATATGAAAACTAATTCCAACACTAAGGTAATTTCTTGACTCGGTTTGGCTTATGATCATTAACGATTACGGTGCAATGACAAATTTTCAATTAATGATTTGTATCGATACTAGACATCACGCCGTTCGGATATCCCCTCCATCTAATGTCCAATTAATTGCAGTTTGTTGATTGGAGCCAACCCGCTACTCTAAGCTCACGCCGTTCGGATCTTAGCGTGCGGGTTGCAACGATAGAAGTATCGATTATAATTAAACACACACGCCGTTCGGTATGCTTAACTAGATTGTGTGATTCTATAACGTGAATGAATTCATAGACAAACTCAAACCGTTAATTGTTCCTTATATCAAAAATCAAAATTTAATTAGGGTTTTAAATCTTGAAGAACTTTATTAGAGAAATTAATAAAGTGGCCAATTTTATTAACAATCTAATATATACCGGATTAGATCCGGGTTAAAATCAAGAATCAAACAAACAAACATCAAAATAAAAACATCTCATAATTGCTTCACATAAGTTCAAACCAAAACCATAGAAATTAAACCTTAATATTGAAATCAAAGATTGTACTAGCCGGACATGACGACTAGATCAATCAAAAGTAAAATAAATAAAACGTACGAATCGAAAACCAATAAAGAAACCCAAATTGCTATTGCTCCTTGTTGCTTCTTGAACTTGATTCTTCAAAATAATCTTTTCAAAATCCTTCTAAGGTGCTCCAAGATGCTTCCTTTTCTGCAGCCTCTCCCCTTTTATCTTTTGAGTTATTCTCCTCTTTCAACAAACTCTTCTATTTTCTTGGCTTTCAAGTTTTAATCTTTATCATTTTTTTTCTAGCCATTTAATTATCCTACAAAAATAAAAAATATAGAAGAGTAGATTCCATCCTACCAAAAACTACTACTTTATAATTAAAACAAAAGATGCATGTAATTAATGCAAAATATAATGCAATCTAAAATTACTATAATTTATGACTAAAAATATAACTAACATTGTTTTATCCTTGTGTTTTACAAAAGTCATCATTTTGAAAAAACACAATACCTTTTCCAAAAAAAGAACATAGTAAAGAACAAAAATGAAATGCAGGAAATATACAATAATGAATAGAAATCATATGAGCTGAAAAGCATAAATTTTATTTTATTTTTGTATATGATAATATTGTACTAGTTTTAAAAAACAAAAAAATGTTTCTTTTTATAGTGTTTGTTTTACAAAAAATAATAATAATAATTTGGTATATAAAAGATATGAACGTTTAAATGTGAAATTGAAAATAAGTCAAAAAAGTGGATTTGTTTAAAATACAATTCTAACAAACGTTTTTCCTATAGTATGATCTCAAAATTGATTAAGAAGATTAATAGTTACGAACTTAAGATTGTTTATAACACTTTCTAGATTATATATTCTTTTTATTTTACTCTTACCCAACATAGAATACTTCAACGATTATCGGGTATTAACCATTCGGGTATCTGACATACCCATAGGTAATCAGGTGTACTTGTTTTATTTAATGCATAATACCCACTAGGTATACTTATTATGTATTTATTCGATATTTCAACCAAATCTCTTTATCGCTATATCTTTTCGACCAAATCTATTTGTTGTTGTCTTGCTGATTCACTTTTGATAGTGGCTATGATTCGAAGGAGTACTAAAAGTCTGATTGTCGAGTTACTCGAGTAGAATAGTAGAAGAATAATTGAATGAGAGGGAACTAAAACTAAGGAACTTTAAGATAATATAATAAAAATTATATGACTAAAAGTAAATATAATATAATTAAAATAAAAAAAATTTAATTCAGGCATATAATCAGGTAAATGAATACTTCATCAAGTAAACGGGTTAGGTAAACCGGTATATCATGTATTCCAAACAAATTAAAATAATAACAACTAATGTCATACCTGGTCTCATATCCACTTACTCGACTCCATACCCGTCCAAGTGTCTCAGGTTTCTTGTATTCTTATTAGATTCTGGTTTGACTGCCAACCCTAGTGACAACGATATCTATGAAAGCTCTTATAGAAAATAAAGAGAGGTGTTGAAATGCAACAACATAAAGATTTGAGATACAATATCTATATATTTTGCAATGACCTTGTAATTAGCTCTTAGGACAAATTATTAGTAACAATGTTCTAGGGGTTGTAAACTTGATTTTTGAATGTGGAGAATTCACACTGTAATTATTCGAAGAGATATTAATAAAGAAGAAGTTTAAAGTATTTGTCAAGAGTTCTTAATTGTTCTTGAATTGTGATCAACATTCAAACTTGTTTTTGTTGCAAAATAATTGTAAATTAAATTGAGATGAGTAAATTCATTTAGGACAAAATACCCTTTTATCGAAAAACATTGAAATGTGCAATTTTTAACTATTCTAAACTAAAACTAACTAGTGTTAGTTGCTTAAACTTATATTTCCGTGTGATCTAATTTGGTTTGGTAGTCATTTCAAAAACCTTAATTTATGGATCTGAATAACCAATAAAATGATAGATATTGACTTTTTAATATAACAGTCGAAACTAAACCATTACTAGGATTAATCATTCTAATAAAACTCAGCTAGTTTAATGCAATGTATATGTCTCGTTATATCTTTACTTTACCTAAAGTAATGTACAAACATTGATTCGTTAGATTATCAAATGAATCAAGAGATGTAATTGGAAAAGCGATAAGAGTTCAGTGTCACGTACGACAGTGATATATCGTAAATAGATTGACACACCAATTACAAAATAATTGTTTGCATTTATTTGTGCAACATCAATTCACATTTATACCTGGCAATTTCTAACCCTTGAAGTCATGTCACTAGATTCTTTTAAAATGCAATAGTACAATTGAAATAAACAATCGACCAAAATGAAGTTCTTTTCCCAGAGTTAGAATCACCAAATGTATTACAATCAATTCTTATAAGTTATACATCACGTATAGAAAATTGTACATTGTTCTGAATTTATCAAGTTCAGCTCTTGAAAGAAAATTATTAAAATGCATATTGGCAACATTTAATTAGGTAAGTTTTGAAAGTAGGCCCAACTGGCCCAGCCCATTGAATAATCCATTAAATGTCCATATTCATTTAAGAAACCAACCAACAAAAATAACTCAAGAAAAACATGTTGATTCACACCTATTCAAAACATGAGGTCTACAGGGAAAGTAGTACAAGTGTAGGCGCATTAAAATAATAATATTAATTAATATATTCTTTTTATTATATAAATTTTTATAATGTTGTAAAAAAGACTCAGATTGACACTTCACTAGGTAAATATTTTGGACAGTCATTGTTGTGTAGAAAAAATAAATTTCAATTAGTAAAATGTGTCCAAGTGAACAAATTGATAATTCTACTTGCCGGAGTATATGTTTGTGGAGTGTAAATAATCTACATCTTGGTTTTTAGCTTCTATAATCATGAAAGAAATGTAGAATGCGAATAAATATTAAAATCGAAAAAGTAATAAAAACATAACAATGGTTGTTCACTCGCGTGTTGTGATGTAGTTTAAACATACATTTTGCATGTTGTATAAAATTTGAATTCGAGATTGGTTGATCTTTTAGTTTTTTTGATGTAGAAATATCGTGTAAACTTAGTAATAGTTGCTAAGATATATGAGTTTTTGAACATCTGACATACATATTGATAATTAGGTGACCTAATTTCAAAAATTCTCGATGAATTAAAACATATTTAAAAATGCTAAATTAAGTTCGCATCTAATCTGTTAAATAACATGTTGATGAAATGTCAAATATCCAGAATAAGATTAACATTCTCGATGAGGATGTTGTCCTATCAAATAACCACACTTTGTTATTATTGTCCCATCACAAGGTCCGAAAGTCATTAACCTTTTCTTCTAAGAGTCACCTTGTCGGGCTCTGCCTGTTACAGCATGGAGTGCGACTCTAGCTAGCTTCATCAATGATCATTTGAATCCATTGACTAAAGGTAGGACTCGTCTAGTTCAAGTTAAGCCCCAACGAGCATCCTAATTTTTGAACTGCTAAAGCTTATAGTAGGTTTGGATTGAAATATCTTTCTTCTTGCTCATCTTTTTAGTATTTTATAGCTTTGGCATGAATAGTGACATAAAAAGGTTTGTGTAACCATATTTACCTAGATTGTGTGACTAGCTACCAATCAAAATAGTTAGCAAGGAGATGTGTGATGGATCACATATAACTTAGTCATAAGTCACAAACATATGGTAATTTAAATAAGCATAATTTAAATAAGAATAACTTAGTCATATGTTTGTGACTTATTCTCTAGGCGAATTTTGTTCAAGAATACTTGGATAACTTTGCTACTACAAGTTTAAGTCTAGTTACGATTTACCGCAGCC